>JAUIMM010000841.1:6632500-7045293 GCA_031769625.1 Taudactylus pleione | reverse complement strand
AGAAAGAGAGAGAGAGAAAGAGAGAGAGAGAAAGAGAGAGAGAGAAAGAGAGAGAGAAAGAGAGAGAGAGAGAGAGAGAGAAAGAGAGAGAGAAAGAGAGAGAGAGAAGAGAGAGAGAAAGAGAGAGAGAAAGAGAGAGAGAAAGAGAGAGAGAAAGAGAGAGAGAAAGAAAGAAAGAAAGAAAGAAAGAAAGAAAGAAAGAAAGACTTTCTTGTGAAAGTCCTTGGGAAGACCTGTACTAACATAAATATACACACACACACTGTATTCCTGTAGTGTGGAATGGCAACCTCACGCAAAAAGGTAAAGGCGGTACTCCTGTATCCGGTGAAAAATACATTGTATTCACAACATCATAAGCAAACAAATGGTCATTTCGACGTATCAAGGTCTTGCGACCTTTTCATCAGGACTTTAACATTTATATGGTGCCACAAGGGTTCCGCAGCGCCCCACAAAGTACATAAACAAATGAGCAAACACAAACAGTGACTTATGCTGCCCATCCACTACTAGATGCGGAGACGACGGCACGATTACGACGCCGTCGTCGTCTCCGGCGGGGTGAAGTGCATACACTGAACGTTCAGTGTATGCATAGCAATCATCCCCGAACATGGCAACCTGACGACGGTCGTCAGGTTGACCGTTATGTTCGGGCGTTGATTGATGTCAAAAACGACCAGAGCGCGGCGCATCGCTGGTCGTTTTTACCATTTTACTGCCCAATTTGCGGGCGATTACCAAGCGATGGAGCGATAACGACGGTCGTTATCTCTCAATCGCTAGGTTTAATCGCCTAGTGGATGGCCAGCATTACAGTACAAAACAATGCAGGACAAGGATCAAGTTTATAAACATTGCTGCAATAGCGATCATAACAAAATAAGCAGCAGGGCGTCATCTACCAAGTGTTAGGTGCCCTTGTGGGGAGTTTGGAGTAAATGATCGTATGAGTGAGGGAAGAGGGCCCTGCTCATGAGAGCTTACAATCTAAAGGGGAGGGGCAGACAGACAGTGGTGACACATATTGGTTAGACAGTGAGGAAGGAGCATGGAGCAGCAGGTTAGGATGATAGCTGAAAGGCCTTGATGAAGTAGTGGGTTTTGAGAGCCAGTCTGAAGATTTTTTAGAGAGGTGGAGAGTCTGATAGGGAGAGGGAGAGAGTTCCAGAGGTAGGGAGCAGCACGGGCAAAATCTTGGAGGAAGGAGTTGGAGGATGTAATCAGTTGTCAAGAGAGGCAGCGTGCATTTGTTGTTCAGGAGTGTGAATTGAGATAAGATCAGAGGTGTAAATGGGAGAGGATTGGGTTGTAAGGGAGTGTAAGAACCATGAATTGGGATCGGAAGGGGAGCCAGTGTAGGGCTTGTAGGAGAGGGGAGGCAGATGTAGAACGTTTGGAGAGGAAGATGAGCCACGCTGCAGCATAGAGAACAGATTGGAATGGAGAGAGGTGTGAGTCAGGGAAGGAGAGACATATATACACATACTAATTAATATATATACATATATACGTACACATACAAAATATGGTAGCACTAATCACAATGGTCAATGAGATTTATTGTATTCTACTCCTGGTAGTTATAGGTTGTGTTTTTTTTGTATACAGGACAAACTGATATTAGTACCCATATTTTTATAATTTTGAATATATCACCTTGTCATTTGTGATTAGTGCCAGGTTATTTTGTATGCACACTACCGTTCAAAAGTTTGGGGTCACCCAGACAATTTCGTGTTTTACATGAAAACTGACTTCTATTTATCAAATGAGTTGCAAATGAATAGAACATATAGTCAAGACATTGGCAAGGTTAGAAATAATGATTATTTGAAATAATAATTTTGTCCTTCAAACTTTGCTTTCGTCAAAGAATGCTCCTTTTGCAGCAATTACAGCATTGCAGACCTTTGGCATTTTAGCTGTTAATTTGTTGAGGTAATCTGAAGAAATCTCACCCCATGCTTCCTGAAGCACCTTCCACAAGTTGGTTTGGCTTGATGGGCAATTCTCGAGTACCATACGGTCAAGCTGCTCCCACAACAGCTCAATAGGGTTGAGATCTGGTGACTGCGCTGGCCACTCCATTACAGACAGAATACCAGCTGCCTGCTTCTTCCCTAAATAGTTCTTGCATTATTTGGAGGTGTGCTTTGGGTCATTGTCCTGTTGGAGGAGGAAATTGGCTCCAATCAAGCGCTGTCCACAGGGTATGGCATGGCGTTGCAAAATGGACCGATAGCCTTCCTTATTCAAAATCCCTTTTACCTTGTACAAATCTCCCACTTTACCAACACCAAAGCAGCCCCAGACCACCACATTACCTCCACCATGCTTGACAGATGGCATCAGACACTCTTCCAGCATCTTTTCACTTGTTCCGCATCTCACAAACGTTCTTCTGTGTGATCCAAACACCTCAAACTTCGATTCGTCTGTCCATAACACTTTTTTACAATCTTCCTCTGTCCAATGTCTGTGTTCTTTTGCCCAATCTTTTCCTTTTATTGTCCAGACTCAGATATGGCTTTTTCTTTGCCACTCTGCCTAGAAGGACAGCCATCCCAGAGTCGCCTCTTCACTGTAGACGTTGACACTGGCGTTTTGCCGATACCATTTAATGAAGCTGCCAGTTGAGGGCTTGTGAGGTGTCTATTTCTCAAACTAGAGACTCCAATGTACTTGTCTTCTTGCACAGTTGTACACCGGGGCCTCCCACTTCTCTTTCTACTCTGATTAGAGCCTGTTTGTGCTGTTCTCTGAAGGGAGTAGTACACATCGTTGTAGGAAATGTTCAGTTTCTTGGCAATTTCTCACATGGAATAGCCTTCATTTCTAAGAACAAGAATAGACTGTCGAGTTTCACATGAAAGTTCTATTTTTCTGGCCATTTGGAGAGTATAATCGAACCCACAAATGTGATGCTCCAGATACTCAACTACCTCAAAGGAAGGCAAGTGTTATAGCTTCTCTAAAGAGCAAACCGTTTTCAGCTGTGCTAACATAATTGCGCAAGGGTTGTCAAGGGTTTTCTAACCATCCATTAGTCTTCTAACGCGCTTAGCAAACACAATGTACCATTAGAACACTGGAGTGATGGCTGCTGGAAATGGGCCTCTATACACCTATGTAGATATTCCTTTAAAAACCAGACGTTTGCACCTAATAAAGTCATTTACCAAATTAACAATGTATAGAGTGTATTTCTGATTAATTTAATGTTATCTTCATTGAAAAAAACTGTGCTTTTCTTTCAAAAATAAGGAAATTTCTACGTGACCCCCAAACTTTTGAACGGTAGTGTATATGTATATGCTCTTGCATGTAACCCACAATTATTTTTACACTGCAATTTAAAAACTTAGATTGATTTGAGTCAAACATATCTCTCTGCACATTTTACTGCCCCACAGGCTGTGCACCATGGCTTTGCCAAGGTGCAATGTTACTTGCTTGCTTTGGTCCCAACTCAGAATCAGCCTAATCATGCCACTGCCCCTGTCATCCACAGACCTGCCCCCCATTCTAATCATCTCTACATGAGCTAACAGGTCACTCCCACAACGTCAGCACACTGCTGTGAGCACGGAGGGGACACTACTGGTTACAGTAGTACCCACTCATTTTAAAACAGCAAGACCTGGACAAGAAGAGGAAGAGCCCGCTAGACCATTAAAAAACCTGGCAAATTTACTGTATACAAATATTAGGCTTGGTGATAATGCTGCAAGAATCCAGAATAGTCCTACAGTCCCACTCACCCCCATTATAATAGTAATGAAGGACCAGTTGATGATATTTCCTTATGAGCAAGGGCTGCTTAGTAACTACCACCACATTGGCGGGAGGGAGCGGAAGAAAGGTCCCAATTTAACATGGATTGGAGGCTGGTTTCATTAATCAATTTGTACCCAATAAAAGGTCTAATACAACCTAATTGGCTTTTAGAAGCAAATGAAGTTTCATGCACATTAAAAGGACAAGCCCAATTCCAGAAAATTCCCTCTTCACAGGTATATTACTCATCTTATTTTGTTTAGCTGCTCTTTAAATATGTTTATTGTGTGTATAGTAACAGTATGACAATTATTGTAATTGCCCAATCTTATTTAAAAAAAAGATTGATTTATATTCTAAAATGCAGCTTTTTTTGTACACTGTGATTCTAGTGGGATGTAGGTATGAGACCATACCGACAGCTGAATCATGACAAAATACCGACGCCTATCTTAATCTCGACGCCGGAACACCAGCCCGAACGAGGCAAGTCTGGGGTACCCTTAGCGATAGCCACTCAGAAGGAGAGCTAGGTTTAGGGAGCGTAGCGAAGTTAGTTTTTCTTTTTTTGGGGGGGAGGGGGGGTGGGGTGGGGGTGTTAGGCAACCCTAAGGGGGAGGGTTAGGTTTAGGCACGAAGAGGGGAGGGTTAGGTTTAGGCACGAAGAGGGGAGGGTTAGGTTTAGGCACGAAGAGGGGAGGGTTAGGCTACAAGAATGGGGGAAGGGGGGAGTGTAAGTATACTTAATCCGACCCCTGTTAGGATACCAACCATCGGGATGCCGCTGACAGTATTCTGACAAGAGGCATCCTGACAGCCGGTGTTACATACCCGTTCAGGTTCTAGTAACTGATCATTCTGTGTCATGGAGAGCCTGGGTGTCTGGAGAGCTCTCATGCCACAACTAATTTTTACTGGGAGACCCCTTTCTTTTTGTACAAGAGAATAATCAGGAACTCCCTGCTCCCCATTTACTTTTTATCCCTCAGTTATTCAAGTGTATCCATCAGTATACTTTGGAAGTCACCTGTAGGTTGAAGGCATATAGACGTGCTTATGATGTATAGTTAATAAAACAATAACGCAACTGAAAATTTACTAATAGGCTTCACAGTGCAATAATTGGCTTTTACCAAACACTTTATTGTTCTGCAATCAAGTCAAATTCTTATTTCTCTCTAAAACTGAAACAGAAGATCTGCAGGGGAGATAAAGGCACATCTGGATTTGAACACTATAATTAAGTCAATGTGCGCACTCACTGGTTTTAAATTACTTATAAATACACACAATTTTATCGCTGCACTTTCTTCTTTGTACTATGGCCTTCTCCATCAGCCAGTACAATTCATTCTCATTACAGTGATGACATTTCTGCATGTAAATTCTCATCATAATTGTAACGGTCAAACGCCGCCAAACAGCAGCCAGAATTGGAGCCGCTAGAATTTCAAAGTGACTTAAACATTTACACACAAATGTTCCGATCTGTGCAGACATTAATTTACATTCTTAAACCGCTGCAATAAAATAAAAAAATAAATAAAAAAAATTCAACTTTGAAACCTGCACATTACAATGAAATTACTAAAAAACACAAATGGGTAGTGTTTTCAAGTTCTAGTCTATATGTATGCTTTATACATCTTTTGTTTTACTGTAAAAGGAAGAAGTGCAGGATTTTTTTGGAGTGCTTCGTTAAGAAAGAATAGATCTCTTTGCCAGATCTCCGCTGTTGAAAAAGGAAGTGCTTCTATTCAGTGGGTAGTCCAGGAACCATCTAGCTACTTTACCATGCCACCCACTCTCTGTAGACATGTCCCTGGAAATGTTTGGAAAGACCTGGGAACGGGATCTGGTTACCACTTTGGATCATAAAGGATAGTCCTCATTAGGCAAAGTGTTGCTGAATCCTCTTTCAATGTAGATCTTTTAGAAAATACTTTGAAGGTCAATTGGAGATGGTATTTAGTCCCTTACTGGCTGAGGCATAGTTACTGTCACGCATGTTTTGTTGGAATGCAGCCAAATCTCAAACTTCAGCTAAAAAATTACAGATTTTATAATATTGCTTCTGACACTGTAAACCCCTGTAGTGTAGACCCAACGAGGCTGAAGTTAGCTTCTTATTCAGTTTCCAGCTTCTTATTCAGTTTCCAGCTTCTTATTCAGTTTCCAGCTTCTTATTCAGTTTCCAGCTTCTTATTCAGTTTCCAGCTTCTTATTCGGAACATGTTATATTAAAACATTCTTATCAAATAGAATCAATAAGCTTACATTGAATAAACAAAATATGGTATCTATTACACAAATTTCAATTGTATTTTGCTTGGCCCACAAAGCTTTTGGGCATGAATTAGGGTGGTAAAGTGGGCACAGGGACAATATTTTCTATATTTGAATAAGTAGCTATAGT
Source organism: Taudactylus pleione (assembly GCA_031769625.1). Lineage (NCBI taxonomy): Eukaryota > Metazoa > Chordata > Amphibia > Anura > Myobatrachidae > Taudactylus > Taudactylus pleione. The sequence goes on along the minus strand of JAUIMM010000841.1, from coordinate 7,039,094 downwards.
TGTGCAAGGGTTAGAGAGCCTTGGGCAACAAATTTGACACTTGGAATCCACAGAGGGGGGTCACTTACATTTGACTCACTTGCAATTGGCCTTGCCCAACAAGCTTCTGGGCATGAAATAGGGCATTAAAGTGGGCACAGGCACCAATTAATACATTTGAATAAGTAGCTGTAGTTGTGAAAGGGTTAAAGAGCCTTGGGCAACAAATTTGACGCTTGGATTCCACAGGGGGGGGGGGGGGGGGTCACTTACATATGAACCACATGCAATTGGCCTTGCCCAACAAGCTTTTGGGCATGAAATAGGGTGGTAAAGTGGGCACAGGGACAATATTTCAATAAGTAGCTGTATTTCTGCAAGGGTTAGAGAGCCTTGGGCAACAAATTTGACATTTGGAATCCACAGAGGGGGTCACTTATACCCCTTTTACACCAAAATCCAGGGTCTGACCCTGGAATTTGAACACTGGTCAATCCCGGGTCGAACTCGGCTTCAGACCCCGTTCACACTGCAATTCGACCCGGGTTAGACCTGGGTTTGCCCCGTTCACACTGAACCCGGGTAATCCCTGCTTTTCCCTATAGATGTCATTAAAAATGGACTTTAAGGGCTGACAAAGAGGCAACAAAAGAAAGGGGTGGGGACTGCTTACAGCATTGCTACAGGTTGCTGTTCTGGCTGTGGCAGGCTGTGTATTAGCCTGTGTTTGTGGCTGCTGGTCAGGCTGTGGTGCAGCCTGCAGTTCTGGCTGTGGCAGGCTGTGTGCCTGCCTGCTTTTGTGGCTGCTGGTCAGGCTGCTGTGGTGTAGAAGGATAGGCAGGCAAGCGATGGCTTCATGTGTGTCTCTCTCTGCAGGGCACTGACAAATTACATCACCTGCCTGTGCCCCAGAAGCTCCAATCAGCATCTTTCAGAGCTAGCCGGGTCAAATAAGCAGGGTAGCACCCGTTCACACTGCCTCATGACCCGGGAACAACCCGTGTTCAACCCTGCTCTCAACCAGAGTAAGATTCCCGGGTAAATCAACCCGGGAATTTTTTCTGGGAGCCGTTCACACAGAGCATCGACCCGGGTCGACCCGGCAATAACCTGGGTTATTCAGTTGGTGTAAAAGGGGTATAACATATGACCCACTTGCAATTGGCCTTAGCCAACAAGCTTTTGGGCATGCAATAGGGGAAATAGGCTCGAATAAGAAGCTAACTTCAGCCTCGTGTAGATCCACTCGTTATCTTCTACTATTAACTCCTTTGCCTGGGGTGGTCGCATCGTTTGTGACCACGCCAGGCTGTGCATTACCGGACATGGTCGCAAACAATGCGACCAGTCAGATACCTACACTGGGCATCTGCCAGAAGATAATCTTCCAGCAGCCGCCAAAATCTCCCGGTCCCTCCGCATCCTCTCCCAGGGGTATATTTACTAAAATGCGGGTTTATAGTGGAGTTGTTGCGCATAGCAACCAATCAAGAGATTCTACTAGGTTATCTAACACGTTCAATATATTGGTCCTGTGTTTAAAAAAAAAAAAATTATAATTATATATATATATACCGAATACAATCATCAAAAAACCTGACAATTTCTGAGCTTAATATATTAGTCAGTTAAGTGGTTAAGGCATTTAGCAAGCCCAATGATAGGTTGCTACAACACCTTTGCAATACAACTATTGTAGGTGCCAAAGTGCAACTCAAAATCCACCATGTTACAACACAGTGGTCGTCCGTACCTGGGGTAGTGGGCAGAATAGAAGGGTAAAATAAAAAAATAAAAAACTATAACATTATGCAAAGCATTTATTCTAGCACCCTGCACCTGTCAATTTCTGCAGTTCCTCTTTCCTGCCTGGGGTGTCTGTCTCTGCTGATGCAACAAACTGCTGAGATGCAAACCAGAGTGTGCTAGAAGCTCCAGAGGAGAGAGCAACACCCCAGGCAGGCAAGAGGAACTGCACAGGTTGTGACAGGTGCTAGAATGAATAAAAATAAAATTAATATAAATTGATATAGATATATATATAGATATATATATAAATAAATCAATCACAGGGGCTCTGCACTCACCATAATAACTAATAATAAATTTAACACTAATGGACATAGCCATCACATGTTATAATTCTGAGAAATAGAGTAGGGACTTGCAGTAAAGTGGGGTCCCGTGACAATGGGCTGCAAGCTTAAATGCATTGATCAATTCATGAACCAAAACCCCACTGTTTATTATTATTAGTTATTATGGTGAGTGCAGAGCCCCTGTGATTTCTATTTAAACAATGTGGTCACATACCATGTTGCACCCCAAAACTAGGAATGATGAGTGCCGTGGATTAGTGCTATATATAGATATATATATATATATTTTTTTTTTTTTTTTTTTTTTTTTTTTGTGTGTGTGTTTTTTTTTTTATGTAGTTAGACCGGCGGCCGGGAAGCCCGACGCGGAATTTAAGATACGCCTATCTTAAATCCCAACGCCGGAATCCAGAAGGATGCCATCCCGAACTAGGCAAGTCTGGGGAATCTTAGCTGTTAACCGTGAGGGAAGGTGGGTTCGGAGGTGATTTAGGTTTAGGCACTAATGGTGGAGGGCTAGGGTTAAGGGGAGTAGGGTAAGTATACTGCCCATCAGGATGCCGCTGGCGGTATTTTGACAGGAGGCATCCCAACTGTTGGGGTGTTACATACCCATTCACACACACACACACACACATATATATTATATACTCTATTATATATATAATTTTTTTTATTTTTTTTTGCTATCGGCACTCAGTAATATACTGCAAATCTGTGTGTGCAGCAAATGAAACCATGGGGATTTTGTCATGATTTGATCAAAACATATATACATACACACACGTGTGTGTGTGTTCATCTAGTAACTTAGGTCCTAAATGGATGTTCTGAAGCTATCACTGTGTTATGTAAAGACAGCATGTACAATTTAAAACCTCTCCCACTTATACATGGCGTTTCAAAGTGCAGTAAAAGTAGTCTGTTTTGAATAGGTATTTTAAACTTGCAAATGTGGTTACCTCATTCTGAAGTAGTTGTCATTTGTTTATTGTTGCTATTGACATGCAGACTGTAACGTGCGTGTCCCCAGCGGGCGTTCATGTCAGCAGAATGTTGGGAATTTAAAGCATTAGCCTCCGCATGTTTATAAACGTTATATTAAATAAAAAATGTCTCTTGGGAGAATGGGAACACATATTAAAGCGAACTACAATATAGAGGATAGAAGAGAAACATTTATTTACAAACGATGGCACAGGGACCACAGTCAGGTTGGTCACTAATGAAGCTGAAGATTACAGGACACCCCCAATACCATGGTCTAGAGTTGCATGGAATGGGAAACGTGTACATTTTATTGTAAGGCCTGATACCATACACTGCATACCTACTATCTACAGAGGGTATAGCAAGTACATTATTAGTTGCCTTTCACTTTCGTTGTGTATATTCAGCCAATTATGTAATCAGAATCTAGAATAACACAAACAGAACACAACATAAAAAATTAGTAATCAGACTGATTTCAAGTCATATAGGATAAGGAAACTTATTTTTTTTATAATTAGTTTTTTTTTTTTTGGGGGGTGTGGACAAAAAATACTTATAAACCTAATTTCAGACGAGCGTCCGAACACTTGTTGCAAAAGGCTGCCGGTGACTGACAACTGGGCTGGCACATGTAAATGCCCGCTTAGTTGTGATTTCAGGCACAACACATTGGGCCGACGATTGGCAAGTGTATATGCACTTACCAATCGTTGGATAGGACGGCGGATCGGCTGGAGGGCCAATCCTTTGTCCTAACCCAGCTTAGCAGTTGGTATGTCAACCTACAGTTGTCAACTAACTTCAGTCTAAAGGGGGGTATCCACTAGGCGATTTTAGCAAACAATTGCACAAGAACGACGTCGTTATCGTGCAATCGCTTGCAAATCGAGCATGTTTTGGTCGGAATCAACCAGAGATGCGGGTGCACGCTGGTCGCTTCCGACATCTATCAACGCCCGTACATGCTAGTTAACCTGACAATCTCATCAGGTTCAGCATGTGCGGGGAAGATGGATGTGCCTGGACTGGACGAGTGAACGTGCAGTCTAGGCACATCACTACATATACAAACGAGAACACGATTGCAATGTCGTAATCATGCTCTCGTCTGTACATCTAGTAGTGGATAACCGCCTTTACCCTAAAATCGGTTGTTGACATATAGACCATATCGATATTCCTGTTGACACAATACATTTCTACCCCTTGATAGGGTGGGAAGTTGTATAGACAGATTAAATACACGCACCTTTTACAGGTTTTATTTTATTTTTGGAAAAGGTTGATAAGTGACTGTAGGTTGTTACACTCTAATTGGCAAGTAAAACACAAAAACAGATACATTAGCTTATCCTCTCCTAGGGTTACAATAAACCAAAGAGACCCATAGCACAGCTAAACAGGTTAATATTTTAACTGCGAAAATATGTAGTAAAAAGCGCCACAATAACTACTACTGTATCTGAGGTTTGCTCAGAACGACAGTCTTCCCGATATAAGTTATGAGACTTTCATCTACAATTCTTGAATCTCAATTGGACAATTATTCAGAACTATTTTAAATAGTGTAGGTATAAAATTATATTATCAAATGTATTAGAATGCGCCTATCTCCTGTTTTTACTGAAATGTAAGAACTTAGCATCCAAGAAAAAAAGGCATGGAACAAGTAATGGTTTACAAATGTTACAGACATGAAGCCCTGCCAGAGGTCTACTGACGACTGGAATAAGGTTTTCTGGACCGATTAGTCAAAATATTACATTTACATTTTTGATTTATCATACAGGGTTTTTCTATACCGTCAAGCAGGAAAAAAGATGGTTCCTCAGTGTGTGGAGTCTAGTAAGTGGCAGTGTCCTATCGTGTTTACAGGTTTCCTCATACAGTTACCCAGCTTGGATAGTAAATAAACCAGTGACGCCAACTGTCAAACATGGAAGGTAAAGCTGTATGGTCTGGTGGTCTTTTGTAGGATTCCGAGTCTGCAACTTGCACAGGGTAACTGGCACTCTGAACCAAAAGGTATACCACCACATTTTGTAGTGTCATGCAATAGGGCTATTTCACACAGGCCGGTTTTGACCGTCCGACCATCAAAGCAAAACTCTTGCCACGCCGTTGGCATTTCTATCTTTATAAATATCTTGTATTTTGTCCCATAAAACTGATCTGGCTTCTACTAATGAATCTATGTCAGTATCTGTGTCACAGTTGTCACTCATGTTGACACCTAGGTACCACAACACTTGGTAAAGATGGAGTTGTGAGCAGGTACAAGCTCAGAACACCCGGTGTGTGTGAAAGCAAACATAGCAACATGTACTTCACTGACTTGCAGTGACCGCGTGGACACGGCACAGCAGCCATCCATGTCAGTGGATATTCCCGGCTGCAACACGGCAACCGATAGGTCAAAACCAGTTTGTGAAATAGTCCATACTCTCCACTACGCTTACTAGGTCGAGGGTTCTTCCTACAGCAATATAATGACCCAAACATACCTCCAGGCTATAACAGAACTCCCTTCAATGAAAAGAAGATGGTAGGCTTCAAATCCTGGAATGGCCAGCACAGTCTCCTCTATGTGTACACACACACACTGATATATATTAGTATACAACGTTGTTATCTATCAGACCATGTGGCAATGCTATTTTTATGCACTTATTAATAAATCAGTATTCTGGGCAAGGTTCTGCAATGTTTTATTTAAAATGGCAATGGGTTAGGATGATATCACTGGGAGCATGGCTGAGTTACAGAGGGCATCTGTATAACAGAGCAGGCAATGGGAAGGCAGCCTAGCCTACATAAAACTCTATTTAGTGTATCATCCTCGTATTAATACTAAGAATTATATTGAGGTTAGAGGTCTTTAGGTTAAGTGATAACTTGGCAGGTAATGGTTGTTTTTTTTTATAAATATATGTAAAAATAAATGGGTTTAAAAGTATTTTTTGTATTTATTTTTTAATTCTATGTATTACAAATTCAGATGATAAAACTCTGGTACTAAAATATTGTAATATTGGATGAGTACCACTTTCAAAAACGTCATACTGTAAAGCATCTCTGGTGTGGTGAGAATGGACTATGAAACTATGACAGTAGCTGAAAGAGATGCTATTTACTAACATTACTCAAAGATGCAAATCTGCTGTAACAGCAACCAGACATCTGCTCTCAGTACATAACCTGCATTACAGACACCTGAAAGCTTATTGCTGCATGTGGAATGTGATTTTAGTGCAGGTATTCACCTTTGATATAATTGGAACATCTATATTGAAATTAGGGTATATTATGTATAATCCCTTAAAATGGACTTATGTTCTACTATATATTGGGTCTCACATGACCTTTTAATGCTGAGTATGGGACCGTTCAGGCCCCTCTGCACATCCATACATAAAAACTGCTAGTACATAAAAAGAAAAACCATGTACAAAAGCTGAAGGTAAACTATGAGATGGGGATGGCAGCATATTGGGGCATGAGGAGCTCAGGCGTATAAATGGACAGAGGACTGCTGCACTGGGAATGAGGGTACTCTAGGCCGTCTGAGCGCTGGGGACAAACGTTGTTTAGTGTGTACCCTACTTTAATGTGGCGCCACAAGTTTGACAAGGCTGCTGTAGGCCATGCAAGTAAACAAAAATGTGTCATTGTTACACAGGATGACTATTGCCCAAATCAAAATTGTGTTCCTGGTCCTATACCTCCCTCAGGGCTTGTATCCCTCCTTCCCTTACTCCTTCCCTTTCTGGTCTACATTAGCATTTTTCATCTATGTATTTGTTTTCATTTTCTGTTGTTTTAATGATTATGTTCTTCTAATTTGAAAGTGCAAATAAAAATAAATATACAAATAAAAACACATGAGTGCTAGCAGAGCTAATTTTGAGTGAACTTTTGGTGGTTTCTCTAACTGTTTGAAAGTAACAATGGGAAGAAAAATACATTTTCTGTATTATGCTTCCAAAAGAAAGTCCAACCTGACCCTAACAAGAGAGAATTCCCCCATGAAACAATGAAATATATACATCAATTTACCAAATAAAAGGAGCTCATCCCCTAATATAATTTGGGCATTAGTGCAATAAAAGTATCATCATTATTGGCACCATGCGGCTCCACAGTGCCGAACATTGTGGGAAACAGAACATACATAGAACAGGGACATACAAAATAAATGCAGACATGAATAAAGTATAGAGTGGGGCCTGCTCACGAGAGAGCTTACACGCTAACTGCAAGGGCCAAGACAACAGGTCCAAGTGTGATTCAGGGAGGAGATTGGAAGAGTTGTGAGGGTTTATTAATGTGGTAAGTACAGGTGGGAGTAGGATATATGTGAAGGGGTACCAGCATCAATAGTGAAAATATGAATAGTGTAGGTGTGGGTAGTATAGGTGTGAAGGTGTATTAGATATGGGTAGCACAGTTGGGGAGTAGTACAGGTGGGAATAGTGTAGGTGTGGGTAGCACAGTTGGGAGTAGTATAGGTGTGAATAGTGTAGGTGTGGGTAGTATAGGTGTGAAGGTGTATTAGATATGGGTAGCACAGTTGGGGAGTAGTACAGGTGGGAATAGTGTAGGTGTGGGTAGCACAGTTGGGAGTAGTATAGGTGTGAATAGTGTAGGTGTGTGTAGTATAGGTGTGAAGGTGTATTAGGTGTGATTAGCACAGTTGGGGAGTAGTGTAGGTGTGTGTAGTATAGGTGTGAAGGTGTATTAGGTGTGATTAGCACAGTTGGGGAGTAGTACAGGTGGGAATAGTGTAGGTGTGGGTAGTATAGATGTGAAGGTGTATTATTTGTGGGTAGCACAGTTGGGGAGTAGTACAGGTGGGAATAGTGTAGGTGTGGGTAGTATAGGTGTGAAGGTGTATTAGGTGTGGGTAGCACAGTTGGGGAGTAGTACAGGTGGGAATAGTGTAGGTGTGGGTAGCACAGTTGGGGAGTAGTACAGGTGGGAATAGTGTAGGTGTGGGTAGTATAGGTGTGAAGGTGTATTAGATATGGGTAGCACAGTTGGGGAGTAGTACAGGTGGGAATAGTGTAGGTGTGGGTAGTACAGTTGGGGAGTAGTACAGGTGGGAATAGTGTAGGTGTGGGTAGTATAGATGTGAAGGTGTATTATTTGTGGGTAGCACAGATGGGGAATAGTACAGGTGGGAATAGTGTAGGTGTGGGTAGTATAGGTGTGAAGGTGTATTAGGTGTGGGTAGCACAGTTGGGGAGTAGTATAGGTGTGAATAGTGTAGGTGTGGGTAGTATAGATGTGAAGGTGTATTAGGTGTGGGTAGCACAGTTGGGAGTAGTATAGGTGTGAATAGTGTAGGTGTGGGTAGTATAGGTGTGAAGGTGTATTAGGTGTGGGTAGCACAATTGGGAGTAGTATAGGTGTGAATAGTGTAGGTGTGGGTAGTATAGGTGTGAAGGTGTATTAGGTGTGGGTAGCACAGTTGGGAGTAGTATAGGTGTGAATAGTGTAGGTGTGGGTAGTATAGGTGTGAAGGTGTATTAGGTGTGGGTAGCACAGTTGGGAGTAGTACAGGTGGGAATAGTGTAGGTGTGGGTAGTATAGGTGTGAAGGTGTATTAGGTGTGGGTAGCACAGTTGGGAGTAGAATAGGTGGTAGTAGTGTAAGTGTATTAGTGTGCTCAAGTATAGGTGGTAGTAGCATTGATGGGAGTACATTACTGTGTATAGTATAGGTGGGAGCAGGGTAGGTGTGAGGGTATATTAGATGTGTAATATAGGTGGCAGTAGGGTAGGTACGAGAGTAAATTACATGAGTAATATACAAATGTGCACTATGTCTGGCGTGAGTGAGCCTCCATATCCCGTGCAGCTCTGCTAGCGTCAGGCGTCTTTTTTTTTTCCGAAAATGCATCTAAATTGCAATGCGATGAGACTAGGACGCACCAGGAGACTGTGATGATATGAAACACTTGTCTGTAAAAGAAACATTATGTACTGTAGAAAAAAGCTGCGGCCGTTGCACCATAGCGCTACGTAAGCCGAATTAGACAGCACACAAATATACAGGTGTCACATAACAAATGAATCAGCAGTCTCCTGGTGCACCCGTGTCATGTAGCATTGCGACTTAGACATGTTTTCAATAAATAAAAAAAAAAATGCAAAAAGACGCAAAAGACACCCGGCGTTAGCAGTCTTCCGGGACCAGGTGCGCCGAGAGGGGCTGTTTGGCATGACTGCAGCAAAGACGAGTGAGGGCATCTCTGTAGCTAACAGTAGGGTAGGTGTGAGTACATTAGTGTGCGTAGTATAAGCAAGGGTATATTACGAGGATGATTCAATAAGTAATACCCCTTTCAGACAGAATACTACCCGGTAATTTTCCGGCACGACCCAGGTCGTTTTTCTGTGTGAAAAGGTCAACCCAAGTCAAATTTCCCGGGACTTTGACCCTGGTAGTTACCAGGGTTTTTTCCGTGTCTGATATGGGTTTGCCGCTGTGTGAAATGGTGCGACCTGGGTTTTTCAACCTGGGTCGCGGTAAACAGTGCTGGTTGGCTGAGCAGGCGGGGCACTGGCGTCTAAGGTCATAAGGGAGCTGCAGAAATAAACAGAGAGACAGCATGGCTCATTGGAAAGAAGAGGAGATCCGTGAGTTGCCGGCAATTAGAGGGGAGGAGGAAATACGTACCCAAATTACTGGGACAGTCAAGGATGTAACAGTGTATTCCAATATAGCAAATATACTCACCTCCAGGGGCATGGTGCAGATGCAGCAAACAGGTCATGGATAAATTGAAGGCTTTTAGAAACACGTACAACAAAGTCCATGATCAGAAAGAGCGGTGCTGCTAGTTGGTGCTTCCCTTGGTGAGTTCTGGGGTGAGAAGTTCAAGCAGGTAACTGAATGTAGGTTGCGACATTCAAAAGTGCCCCATCCATTGCTCTGGCTGAAAAGCTTCCACAGTCACCCAGAAAGCTTCTCCGTGCCTGCGGTCTATGATATTGCTGATGAACTGAACATCTCAGTGGTTACTGTGCACAACATTGTTCATTAGCAACTGGGGTTATAGGAAAAAAGTGATCACGCTGGGTACTGAAGCAACTCACAAAAGTTCACAAAACCAGTAGGATGGGATTGTCACTCATGCACTTGACGCGGTACCATGAGGAGGGAGCGCAGTTCCGGCAGTGTATTGTTACGGGCGATGAAACGTGGGTGCATCATGTGACACCAGAGCCAAAGCAAGCTCCATGACATGGAAAAAGGCATAGTCCCCACATTCACAGGAATTCATCAGCAAAGAAGATCATGGTAACTGTTTTGGGACCACAAGTGCGTGCTTCTTGTTGACATCCTCACCAAGTGAGATACTGTGAATGCTGTTGGCTACTTTGACAAAATTGAGTTGGTTGCTGAGGGTAATCGTCAGAAACTACCTGGGTTGATGTGAACAGCCATCATATTCCTGCACGATAACGCCAGGCCACACTAAGCCAACCACTCTCCTGACTTATGTTACTACAATTGGGAGGTACTGGACCATCCCTTCCTGCAGACCTAACCTTGAAAAGAATAGGTGGGTGGAAGTTCAGCAAGACGCCATGTCCTGGCTTCAGGCCCTGGACACTTATTTTTTCTATGCTGGGTTAGATACCTCGGTGTACTGTTGGAACAAATGCTTATCGAAGTATGGGGATTATGTGGAAAAATATTCTGTACCAAGGCCATACTACTGATTATACGTACCTGTACGAGTTGATTAAATAAATAAGGTAACAAGACTTCTCATTGCGTAAATTTAAACACCCTCGTAGATGTGCAATATAGGTGGCAGTAGGGTAGGTGTGAGTACATTAGTGTGGTTTGTAGAAGTGCAGAAGGGTAGGTGTGAGGGTATATTAGATGAGCAATATAGGTGGTAGTGGGTAGGTGTGAGTATATTAGTGTGGGTAGTATAAGTGTGAGAAGGGTAGGTGTGAGAGTATATTAGTGTGGGTAGTATAAGTAGGCTAGGTGTGAGGGTATATTAGATGAGCAATATAGGTGGTAGTAGAGTAGGTGTGAGTATATTAGTGTGGTTAGCATAAGTGAGTAGGATAGGTGTGAGGGTATATTAGATGTGCAATATAGGTGGTAGTAGGGTACCTGTAAGTATATTAGTGTGGGTAGTATAAGTGAGTAGGGTAGGTGTGAGGGTATATTAGATGAGCAATATAGGTGGTAGTAGGGTACCTGTGAGTATATTAGTGTGGTTAGTGTAAGTGTGAGTAGGATAGGTGTGAGGGTATATTAGATGAGCAATATAGGTGGTAGTAGGGTACGTGTGAGTATATTAGTGTGGGTAGTATAAGTGTGAGTTTGGTAGGTGTGAGTATATTAGATGTGCAATATAGGTGGTAGTAGGGTAGGTGTGAGTATATTAGTGTGGGTAGTATAAGTGTGAGTAGGGTAGGTGTGAGGGTATATTAGATGTGCAATATAGGTGGTAGTAGGGTAGGTGTGAGTATATTAGTGTGGGTAGTATAAGTGTGACTAGGGTAGGTGTGAGGGTATATTAGATGAGCAATATAGGTGGTAGTAGGGTAGGTGTGAGTATAGAAGCCCCTAGGTAAAATCCGCCACTGGTTACAACTGAAAGGTTTGGAGCCTTATATAGTCATGTTAACCCTTTAACCCTCTTCGCCAGGATTGCACGGTTTAACCTGATCTTGTACACTCACATGCATAACTACTCAGCACTCACAGGATTTGAGTGGGACAATTTCTATTATCCCTAGCAATTAAGTGTTGAATGCAGATTACAAGCAATACTTCCAAGTAACAGCTAAAAAGATGGATCGATCTAAGATACCATATTATAGTAACATACTTTATTTTAGTTAGGGATCTGGTTATACCAAAGTCCCCAAGAAATATTGCATTATGTTACAAAGCTTTTAGAATACACAAATAAAATGCATTAATTGAACTCACCGGCTTCGGCATCTTGTCTGTGTTCTCTCTTTATTAAGCCAGCAAATGATTGTCCTCCCCTGTGGAAAATAAACTTTTAATCAATGCAATACAAACAGTCTAATAAAAACCATAAACAACTAATGTGTCATATTTGCATACTTTCCCAGGTCATTAAAACTAAAATAAGCAGCAGTGAACAAAGTAATAAATGAAGGATCAGGTCATTTCTGCACCCTGGAAGAGAGAACTCTCCATGTCACTACACAGCTCACTACTTCTATTGGGGATGCAGTTAATATCCCTAGGATCGGGACGCCGGCTGCCGAAATCCTGACATGTCTGGGGACGCCGTAATCCCCGCAACCAACAACCCGATCGTAAGGAGACCGGGGCAAGGGTTAGGTTTAGGCACCACAGGGGTACTTAGTGTTAGGTTGCGGGAGGGGGGAGGTTAGGGCCAGGCTCCAGACAGGGCGACGTTACGGTTAGGCACTAAGGGGGGAGGGTTAGGTTGTGGGGTAGGGAGGGATAGTATGAGGGTACAAAAAAGGAGGGTTAGGGGGTAAATAGGACAGGAGAACAGTACTCTCCGTTCCCCTGTCAGGATACGAACCATCGGGATGCCGCAGTCAGTGTACTGACAGCCGGCATCTCCTCAGTCGGTATTTCATACAGATTCCCCTCTATTGGTAGGGTCTCAGGAGAAGTGTCCCATACCATGAGGATGGATCCCGTAGGCAAACAACATTACCGTTGACACCTAATTATTGGGGATATTATTTTGTCCTTTTAATTTAAAGGTATAATAACTAAACAACTATAATCATGATCTAGTACAGGGGACAAGGCAATGTGTAGCACTCCAGCTGCTGTGGGATGACACATACCCGCATGCCCTGCCACAGATTTGCTGTTAAGTCATGCTAAAACTGCGGCAGGGCATGCTGGAATATGTAGTTCCGCAGCAGCTGGAGTTCCACACGTTGCCTACCCTTGGTCTAGAAACATATTTCAAAAGCTACAGTCTCATGACATGATATGCAGCACCATTAATATTACATGGTCCAGCCAGTACATATAAGAGGCTTTCAACTTTCATAAAACACCCATTAAAACATTAGTAATTAAAAGTACAGAATTAAACAAAATACCTCCTAAATTGCAAGCATCTGCTTATTTTAATATACATTTAATGAAAACCAAACCAACCGGGCAGACAGACAATGAAGTGCTGGAATTCGCTATGAGAAAGTCTAGCTTGTGTTTATTTTCACTGTGAACGCCTTAAACTCGTGCTTCTTTACATGTGTGCTACACATGTTCTGTACAACATGCCGGTATGTAAGATGGTTAGACAGTGGACTCAAAGACAAATAGAAAATATACTTCACAAATGAATGCAATGGAAAATCATTCAAATCTACTCATGTATTTATATGGGCATGAGCAAGTATCACGAGATTACTTTGTGAAAGCAGCCTATGGATTCACTAGCAACCAGCGGTAACACTGAGGCCATCATACAGCCTATTAATGCCCCAGGATTCATGCCTCAGGGTGTCCTCAGTGTCATTGGGGGTGAACCTGAATACTGAAAGTTGGGGAAACAGGCTAATTACATGCCTTCGACAGGGTGGGTGATGTCACCAGCGCGTCACAGCAGCGCTGAAGGACTGGTTTACGGGACCACTAACGCAAATACAGGCAAATTAGAATTTAAAAGGTTGTCCCTTTGTTAAAAAATCTCCTCTTCTACCCCACCCCCTAAAACCAATTGTACAGTACTTGAGGTACAGGACTAGGAGGAACACCATGTAATCTTCTCCCACATGCAGAATAGAGCTCTATGGACAAACTGGAGAGACTTCCTCATTCTGCATTGTGTGATCTCCGTTTGACATTGGTGTCTATGATCCAATGTTGATTCCACCATTGATTAGAATTAGGGATGAGCGGGTTCGGTTCCCTGAGAACCGAACCCACCCGAACTTCGGGGATCCGGGGCGATCCGAGCCCAAGCTCGGATCTCCCTGTCTGCCCCGGATCCCTCTCCCGAGGTAAAACCTCGAGATCTGCTGTCGGATCTCGAGGTTTTGCCTCGAGCGGCCATTTTAAAAAAAATGCCTTTGCCTTTAATGGGCAAAGTGCTGATTGGCTGACAGAGCCGTCTGTCACGGCTCTCAGCCAATCAGCATTATGGTGCTCATTTGCATGTAGCACGGACTCGTGAGATCCGTGCTACATGCATCTGTGTGACTGACAGTGACACAGAGCACAGATGGGTCAGTGAAACCCGTCTGTGCTGCTGTGTATTTCAATGACACAGATGCACGCACGGACCAGGAGATCCGTGCTACATGCATCTGTGAGATTGGCACAGAGCAATGACAGGTCCGTGAGACCCGTCTGTGCTGCTGTGGTAAAAAAAAAAAAAAAAAACCTGTGTAAAAAAAGAAAAAAATGGCGTGCACCCCCCCAAAAAAGAGCAACCAGCCCCGGGCATTAGTAACCCAGTGCTGGGTGTGCTTAAATACAGGGGACAAACGACGTAGGGGTCCCCTGTACTTAAGCACAACCAGCACCGGGCTAGTCAGAACCAGCGCTGGTTGCCAAAATACGTGGGACAAACGACGTAGGGGTCCCCCGTATTCTGCGCAACCAGCTCTGGGCTCTGATCCGGTCCTGGTTCTGGAAATACAGGGGAAAAAAATTTGTAGGGTTCCCGTGTATGTTCCAGAACCAGCACTGGACTTTTTCTAGCGGGGGGCTGATGCCACAGCCAGGGGAGCCCTTTCACCGGGCCCCCCAGCCGCAGCATCAGCCCTGACCGCTAGTCAGCCCAGGCCGGGGATCCCTGGAGAGCTGGGGACCCCCCCAATAAAGGGGTCACCCTCTCCAGGGCACCCCAGGCCCAGGCTGATAGCCCGGGGCTATCCGCGCCACCCCTGGTGGCGGTGGGTGGCGGGTTGATTGTGTGGTGTGGTGTAAATAAAGAATATCAAACATTGTCTTTACAAGTAGAACTGCAAGTCCCAGCAAGCCTGCCCCGCATGCTGGTACTTGGAGAACCACAACTACCAGCATGCAGGGCATTAAGGGCCCACTAGTACCTGTAGTTCACTTGTAAAAATATAAAAAAAAAAACAAACACAGGACACACACACCGTGACAGTATAAGTTTATTAAACATACACACACACACACACACACACACGTACACATACTCACCTATGTAACCTGTAGCATCGGTCCACTTGGGACCTGTGAAAAAAAACATACTCACCATCTCCTATGCGAGGTTCTGTCCTCTTCGTTCCAAAGTAGGTTATTAAAGTTTACCCTGCGGCTCCCACCATTGACTACAATGGAGGGAGCCGTTCATTGGCTGAGAGACGGGAGATGACCTCTCTCAGCCAATGAACGCTTAGCAGCGGGGTTTCCATGGTGATACCCCGCCGCTAAGCTCTCATTCGGGAAGTACCGTTCTATAGAACGGTACTAAGTTCGTGGATCGCGTTTTTGTTTTGTTTTTTTGCCAAGTCCGGGGATGCCTACTTTGGAACGAAGAGGACAGAACCTCGCATAGGAGATGGTGAGTATGTTTTTTTTTCACAGGTCCCCTATGGATACTTTACCGGACAAGTGGACCGATGCTACAGGGTTACATAGGTGAGTATGTGTACATGTGTGTGTGTGTATGTATGTTTAATAAACTTATACTGTCACGGTGTGTGTCCTGTGTTTTTTTAAACATTTTTTTTACAGGTGAACTACAGGTACTAGTGGGCCCTTAATGCCCTGCATGCTGGTACTTGTGGTTCTCCAAGTACCAGCATGCGGGGCAGGCTAGCTGGGACTTGCAGTTCTACTTGTAAAGACAATGTTTGATATTCTTTATTTACACCACACCACACAATCAACCCGCCACCCACCGCCACCAGGGGTGGCGGGGATAGCCCCGGGCTATCAGCCTGGGGTGCCCTGGAGAGGGTGACCCCTTTATTGGGGGGGGTCCCCAGCTCTCCAGGGATCCCCGGCCTGGGCTGACTAGTGGTCAGGGCTGATGCTGCGGCTGGGGGGCCCGGTGAAAGGGCTCCCCTGGCTGTGGCATCAGCCCCCCGCTAGAAAAAGTCCAGCGCTGGTTCTGGAACATACAGGGGAACCCTACTAATTTTTTCCCCTGTATTTCCAGAACCAGGACCGGATCAGAGCCCAGAGCTGGTTGCGCAGAATACGGGGGACCCCTACGTCATTTGTCCCCCGTATTTTGGCAACCAGCGCTGGTTCTGACTAGCCCGGTGCTGGTTGTGCTTAAGTACAGGGGACCCCTACGTCGTTTGTCCCCTGTATTTAAGCACACCCAGCACTGGGTTACTAATGCCCGGGGCTGGTTGCTCTTTTTTGGGGGGGTGCACGCCATTTTTTTCTTTTTTTACACAGGTTTTTTTTTTTTTTTTTTAACACAGCAGCACAGACGGGTCTCACGGACCTGTCATTGCTCTGTGCCAATCACACAGATGCATGTAGCACGGATCTCCCAGGTTCGTGCTACATGCAAATGGGCACCATAACACTGATTGGCTTCCTGTCTGCCACTGCAGTGCCACTCCTAGATGGGCCACGTGTTTGTGCCGCCCACTTGTGTCGCTTAGCATAGTCATCCAGCTACCTCGGTGCAACCTTTTGCCCTAAAAACAATATTGTGAGGTGTGAGGTGTTCAGAATAGAGTGGAAATGAGTGGAAATTAATGTTATTGGGGTTATTAATAGCGTAGGAACAAAAAAAAGGCCCATTTTATGTGATTTTAGCGTTTTTTTTTTATTTTTTAAGAAAAAATCCAGATCCAAAACACAAAACCCAGAACCCAAAACACGGAAGGGTGGTTTTGGCAAAACCAATCCAGATCCAAAACACGAAGAAAGATCCAAAACCAAAACACGAAAAGTGACCGGTGCACACCCGTAATTAGAATCAGAAATATCCTATTAGCAGAAGCACCTTGCGGAAAATGGTTGACAGATTATAAATATGCAAACACATACTGGCAGATGAGTACATTTGTCCCAACTTTGGCTACTTAGACATGGTCGACACTTCAAAAGGGGTGGGGTTTACATCAAAGTGGGCAAGGGTTTGGCAAAAAGTGGGCATATCAGAGCGAGAACTGGTACGATCTGGGGCAAGGATGATTTTGTTCAGATTTCAAATATCTGCATGTTAGGGGGAGGGGAGAGGGGGTATGCGAGTACAGTGGGATCCTGGTCTACGTGCACTAGTGAATTGACCCTTTTATTTGCACCTTTTTACAGCTATAAAGATTTTGACCAACTTACATTTTTTTATCTTTTAACAGAATGTACATTAATAAAAATAATAATATTATTATTATTATTATTATTATTATTAAGAGAAATAGAGCCGCGTGGATGGCAGATATAGATACCTTCCTTGTACCCGGGCTCCCATATAATCCTCTTTTTCACAAACAGATCAGAAAAAAAGATGGATAGATCCAAAAAGTCACCACAACATCTACAGGATACCAGCTGATGGATTCAGCCCAACTGGCTAACAGCCAAAACTTCTGCCGACAATGGGTAACAACTGACCAGGATCTGTGCCCAGCAGTGAGCACGGTGCCAAATACCAAACATATCGGGTACAAAACTACTGTGAGCCGGTGAATAACCACAGTAGTGCCCATGCAATGGATAAGTGACAGCTTTTCTCCAGAGCCCGAGAAATAAGTAGGGTCAACAGAGATGAATGGAGAAAGACTGTCTTTATAACGACCAGTCTACCGTCCAGTCTCTCCTTGTTTCAGCCGAGCTGCACAGACAGAAATGCCTCTTGCAAATGGCTGCTTTAATATTGGTGGTGAAGAACGATTCTACCAAATGTAATCTAGTAAAAGTGTGCAAAGAGCCATTTAATACATGGAATAAGACCATAAGAAAAAAAAAATGACAATCGACAAACTGTCCTTAACTAAAGCAGTCCTGTGCTGTGGTGTGTTATAAGGAGATCATATTTGCACAACAACTGGTCAGAAGACTGCTCAAAAATATGAGATATGGTAAGAACTTACCCTTGTTATCTCTATTTCTACGAAGTCCATAGGGTTCCACAGGATACCTTGGGGTATAGGTGTGACGTCAGTCGCAGGGCACCAAAGAGTTAAGCTTTCAGCCTCCCAGGATGCACTAGGTCCCCCTCCTATACCCCGCCCCCGGGCCAAGGCACCTCAGTTAGTTACCAAGCCATAGGCCGGAGGAGGAGAAGGAAGAGAGAGAACAAAGATCTGGACACATACAAGAATCACATTCTCACCAGAGGGAGACGGAAAACCGGTGACCAGAGCAAAGCCCATCTGCAGCACAGGTGCGACAGGGCGGGAGTCCTGTGGAACCCTATGGACTTCGTAGAAATAGAGATAACAAGGGTAAGTTCTTACCATATCTCATATTTTCTACTTCAGGGTCCATAGGGTATCCACAGGATACCTTGGGGATGTCCCAAAGCAGTATCCTTTAAGGGTGGGGACGCTCCTGTGCAGAAAGGAGAATCCGCCGCCCGAAGGAAGCATCCTGAGAGGCGAAGGTGTCAAACCTGTAATACCTCACGAAGGTATGGACAGAAGACCACGTAGCAGCCTTGCAGATCTGAACTGCCGAGGCACCACGTCGAGCTGCCCACGAAGGACCCACAGACCTAGTGGAATGAGCCTTCAGAGAAGGAGGGACCGGTAGGCCTTCATGAAGATAAGCTTCAGAAATAGCCATACGGATCCAGGCTGCCAAAGTTTGCTTTGAAGCAGGCCAACCCTTTTTACAGAAGCCATAGAGGACAACAAAGCGTCCGACTTCCTAAACAAAGAAGTGCGGTCAACATAAGTCCTTAAGGCCCGCACAACATCCAAAGAGGCCTCACCCACGGAAAGACCCAGTGAGTTAAAGGCCGGAACAACTATTTCCTCGTTAACATGAAACTGGGAAACAACTTTGGGAAGAAACTCGGGCCGAGTGCGGAGCACTGCCCTGTTCCCATGAAAAACCAAGAAAGGGGGTCTACAAGAAAGAGCCCCTAACTCAGAAACACGTCTGGCTGAAGCAACGGCCAGAAGGAAAACAGTCTTAGCTGTTAGCCATTTAATATCCACTGAGCCCAGTGGTTCAAACGGCGGTCCTTGGAGAGCCCTCAGGACCACAGCCAAATCCCAAGGCGCCACAGGTGGAACAAAGGGCGGCTGAATACGGAGAACACCTTGCATAAAGGTGCGCACATCCGGGATTGTAGCAATCCTACGGTGAAACCAGACAGATAGGGCCGAAACCTGTACCTTCAAAGAAGCAAGGCGAAGCCCATGATCTAGTCCCGCTTGCAGGAAGGCGAGAATCCGAGACAGACGAAACTCCCGCGGTGCATAACCTCTCGGTCGACACCACTGGAAGAACGTATGCCACACGCGATGGTATATCCTCGCGGAAGACGGTTTCCGAGCTCGTAACATGGTACGCACCACAGAGCTGGAAAACCCCCAGGACCTCAGCATGGCCGTCTCAACAGCCACGCCGCCAAAGACAGCCGAGTCAGGTCCGGGTGAAGACAAGGACCCTGAGACAGAAGGTCCGGTCGTAGCGGCAACCGCAGAGGACTGTCCACGGACAGACCCTGAAGGTCTGAGAACCAGTGCCGTCTGGGCCACGCGGGAGCTATCAACAGGAGCGTCCCTCCTTCCTGTTTGAATTTCCGGATTACCCGTGGAAGAAGGGAGACCGGAGGGAACAGGTATGCGAACCTGAACGTCCACCGGACGGACAGAGCATCCACCAGAGACGCCCCTTCGTCTCTTGTGCGAGACCCGTACACCGGCAACTTGTTGTTGTGCCGGGACGCCATGAGGTCGATTTCTGGAAGACCCCACCTGTCCACCAGTAGTTGAAAAACGTCCGGGTGCAGGGACCATTCCCCTGGATGAACGTCCTGGCGACTTAGAAAGTCCGCCTCCCAATTTAGCACTCCCGGGATGAAGACCGCTGATATGGCCGGAAGATTGCGCTCCGCCCAAACCAGGATCCGAGAGACCTCTACGAGAGCCGCCCGACTGCGAGTTCCTCCTTGCCTGTTTATGTAGGCCACGGTGGTAGCATTGTCCGACTGGACCTGCACCGGGTGACCCTGGAGAAACCGCTGTGCCTGCAGGAGAGCATTGAAGACCGCACGGAGTTCCAAGATATTTATTGGAAGCTCCGCTTCTGTCGGTGTCCACCTGCCCTGGAACAAGTGTGGACCCGAAACTGCTCCCCAGCCCCGAAGACTGGCGTCCGTTGTCAACAGGACCCAATTTGGAACCCAGAACGGACGTCCCTTGTTGAGGTGGGTCGTCTTTAACCACCACGCAAGGGACAGGCGAACCTCCGGGGTGAGCACAATCGTCTGGAACTTCAGAGACTGAGGCAGCCCGTTCCACTTGGACAGGATCAGGTGCTGCAGAGGTCTGGAGTGAAACTGGGCGTATTCCACCATGTCGAACACCGACACCATGGAGCCCAGTAACCTCATCGCTGAGTGTAAGGACACCCGGCGGCTGTGCAGGCAACTGCGCACCCTTGACTGTAAAGCAGAGATCTTGTCCTCCGTCACGAAGATCCTTTGCTGTCCCGAGTCCAATAAGGCTCCAAGATGCAGAATCCTCCGAGACGGGATTAGAGTGGACTTCTGCCAGTTGATTAGCCAGCCGTGCCGTTGCAGCAGTGCAATGGTCAGGTCCAAGTGGCGTAACAGGAGCTCTGGAGATCCTGCCACCAATAACAGGTCGTCCAAATACGGCAACATGCGGACTCCCTGCAGCCGCAGAGAAGCCGCCATGACCGCCATCACCTTGGTGAAAACACGTGGTGCTGTTGCCAGGCCAAAAGGTAACGCCCGAAACTGGAAGTGGTCGCTGCGGATTGCAAACCTGAGGAACTGTTGATGGCGCAAAAGAATAGGGACATGCAGGTAAGCGTCCTGTATGTCCAATGACACCATGTAGTCCCCAGGTTCCAGCGCCAGAATGATGGACCGTAGGGTCTCCATCCGAAACTTCGGGACCCGCAAAGACTTGTTGAGTGCTTTGAGGTTGAGAATCGGACGATATGACCCATTGGGTTTCTGTACCAAAAATAGATTTGAATAGAAACCCTGGCCCCTCTGGGAGAATGGAACAGGCACTATAACTCCAGCCTGGAGCATAGTGTGCAATACCTTCCGCAGCTCCGTAGCCTTGTTCCAGTCTGATGGTAGACCCGTGGTGAAGAAGCGAGCCGGGGGTCTGTGCCGGAAGGAGAGGGCGTATCCGTGGGAAACCACCTCCAGAACCCAAGTGTCTGTCGTAGTGGTCGACCAACACTGGGCGAACTGTAGCAGGCGGCCTCCCACCCTGGGATTCCCCAAAGGGAGGCCCGGACCGTCAGGCCGCAGGCTTGTCATCTGGCTTGGGGGCCGGACGTCTGGTACTCCATGCCTGCTTCCGGGGCTTGACCGATTTCTTAGGGCCAGCCTGTCGAGGAAACGACTGTGGTTTGGGCCTGCCCTGGGCCCTAGATGACCGAAAGGACGATGGTCCAGAACCAGAAGGAGCAGCGGCCGACGGGAGACAAGCAGATTTGGCTGCCGCCAGCGTGGCCACAATCTTATCCAGATCCGGACCGAAGAGAACTTCTCCGGTAAACGGCAACGCTTCCAGACCTTTCTTGGAATCTGCGTCCGCCTTCCAGGATCGCAGCCACAAGGTGCGACGAGCAGCTACCGCTGCTGAAGAAATTCTAGACACCAGAGTACTAATGTCTAGAGCTGCCTCGTTGATGTAGGTGGCCGAATCACGGAGATTGCCAATCAACTCCGCCTGTTCGGCCGGACAGTCGGATTCAAAAGAAGCCTCTAATGAATCCGCCCAGCGCTCCATCGCTCTGGCAACCCAGCAAATGGCCATAGCCGGCCGTGCTGCCCCCCCTGCAAGGGAATAAGCGGACTTCAGGCAGATTTCTACCTTGCGGTCCGTAGCATCCTTAAGGGAGGACATGGATGGCATCGGCAATGTGGCACTACGGACAAGACGGGTCACGTGAGAATCCACCTGTGGAGGGGATTCACACTTAGCAAAATAATTATCCGCGAACGGATAAGCCACCGCCAGGCGTCTCTGCGGCTGGTATCTTTTGCCAGGTTGTTTCCACGCCTCCTCTAAATGGTCCACCAACTGACCCGAAAGAGGAAAGACTGTGGCATCGCCCTTCACATCTTTGAAAAAGGCATACTTAGATTTAGCCGCTGGGGGAACTTCGTCCTCAATCACCAAGGCTGTGCGGACCGCCCGAATAAGTCCAGGAATATATACTTTGGACTTAGCATCAGCGTCCTTAGTATGGAAAGGTTCCTGATCGTAAGGATCCAGAATCTCCCCATCATCAGACGTCCCTTCGTCATCCTCATAAGGAGCGGACAGAGACGCCACCGGCCTTTTATGAGGCCGCATCACAGACTCCCCTTGCAACACATCCGACAAGTGCTGTACAGAACTCGTCAGGGAGTTAACCCACGCTGGCTCCTGAGAACCCGGGAGCGGGGAAATAGGGAGACTGTGGGGTACCACCAATTGTCGTGGGAACCCCTGCATGGGTGACGACACCACAGACTGCTGGGACAAACCCATCGGAGTAAACGCGGGCTGCGGAGCTAACTGGCCCACTAAAGCTGTTAACGCCTGAGCGAAACAAGCCCAGGGCGGCTCCTGTACCGGTGCTGTAACCGTAATAGGCCGCGCCATGGACAAACACTGCCGGCAAAGGCCCTCCACGCTACCCTCCCCCTCCGCTAACGGTACTTTGCACGTGGTACACTGTAGCCGGAGGGGAAAATCACTTTCAGACATTATGGCACCACGTATGTGACCTCTCTCACCAATTAAGTATTAAATAGGCGAGAGACCACCCTGCAGCACCGCACCGCAAGGGCTTTAGCAGAAAGAACAGGGACAGTAATAAAGCTGACAGTTTAGAGAAGAAAAGTTACAGGCAGCGCTAGCACAGTCACATACAATGCAGAGAAATAACAATTCCTGCACTAACAGCGCTGATCACTCAACTACACAGACACAGGGCCTGGTAGGACACAGCGCTGCATACACAGACCTGAGCCACAGCGGAGGAGAGGTATGCGGGGGGACCCAGACCACGATGCTTCCTTCCAGACTTCCAGCAGCGTTCACCATGCGTTGCAGAGAAGATGGCCGCCGAGGAGCAGAGAGAAGCTGGCCTGGGGGAGGAGCGCTGACACAGGACCAGTCAGCACAGTGCAGAGAGGGCTGTGTGCAGCGGGGGAGGCGCCGGCTGTGAGACAGGGAAGGCGCGCTCCCCTGGCATGCATTTAACCCCTGGGACGCCGCAGCGCTACCGCTCTGCTGCGGTCCGCTGTCCCAGGGGGTAGTGGAAGCGCAGGTTGGTCGCCTGGCTCCACGCTGCAGCCAGTCCCCAGGGAGCCCCCTGCCTGGGGACTTAGGACCATGTGATCAGCGGGGACCCACCGCGGGACCCCGCTGCTTACCTCTGTCCCCCTTGAATCCGGCCATGGTCCGGAGCATCTGGGGTCACCGCTAGCTGTGACCCCAGACGCCCACCAGCATCCCCGGATCAGTACCGGCGTTCTGGTACCGGCGGGGTGTAGGGAAGACAGCATGGACGTCAGGACTGACTGTCCATGCTGTTCATCCAGATGTGCAGCCACAGCTGCATGAAGAAAAAGCTTCAGGGGCTCTTCTAGCCCCCACTCCAACAGGTGCACCCGACTCCGGCCGGGCACCAAACTAAACTGAGGTGCCTTGGCCCGGGGGCGGGGTATAGGAGGGGGACCTAGTGCATCCTGGGAGGCTGAAAGCTTAACTCTTTGGTGCCCTGCGACTGACGTCACACCTATACCCCAAGGTATCCTGTGGATACCCTATGGACCCTGAAGTAGAAATAAAAGGCTGGAAAAGGCCAACAGAAGAGGACCATTACCAGCCTGTGCGTGTGGCCATCAGTTGACCACACCAATAGACAAGCACACGCTGGAAGTGGCCTCGTCATCTGGAACTACTCAAGCGGAGCCATAATACAGACCAGCACAAGGCTAGGCTTAATGATGTGGATATGCGTTTGCAGGGACCCCATTTCCGCATGGTATTATGGGCCCGATTCAGAGCGGATCGCAATTACAACTGCATACGCAGATCGGCCGACTGTTCCGTAGTGCGCGTGCACATCATTGCGCGTGGGCTGCAATCGCACTGCAATTACGTACGTGGATAGGAATCCATTGCAGAGTGAGTGACATGCCGTGAGCGTTTGGAGGGTGGTGACGGGGGAGTGGTTGGAGAAACGCAGGCGTGTCTGTTAGAACACCATTGGGTGTGCACAATGTTACCAATGTATACGCAGGACAGAGATATTACGGATATGAGAAAGCAGCAGTGGGCGTCTCTACGCTGGCTGAGCTGTTGGCAGACATTAGCATATTTTTGCAGCTTCATTGCGTGCGATTACGCAGCGGTGATCCGTGCTGAACCAGGCCCTATATCTACTAGAGACATGTGCATGTGGTCTGTTGTCATTTGATTAAATACAGCGCCCCACTCCCACACACAGGGGTCTGTCACCCAGTAGTGCTGATCAATCACGCTTACCTGACACTAGTGCTGCACTCTGTGCTATTGTAATTATTGGTGCAGGGGAATAACAGGTGCACGTGCTTTGTGCCCTGCATGCTCATATTGGTCACGTCTCTGGTGGTCATTTTGAGTGACATTGTTTTCTCTGTCATTTGTATATGAAAACACCAATCCAATGGGTTACACAGAAACTGCTATTGAACAGACATCCAGCCATTCTGAAGGCTGGCTTACCTTGTTCAAATCACTTTGACTGACTAATTATAATTGCGACGATGTCATTTCTTCCATGGAAGCAGTCAGTGTTATGTACTTAATTATATAGATGACAATTAGCAATGCCACATTTTCCTAATTGGTGACAAACGTGTACAGCTGCCTATGCCTGCCAAATGATTATGCAAATCTCAAATGTTTTATGCATACTGCGACTACAACTTTTTATGAATAGATCGGTAAAAAAAATATATATATATTTCAACAAGGTTCAGTATTGCAGCCAGAAGAAAAAATAAGATTCCAGTTCCCAAATGACATTTTAAAATCTCGCCACTTGATGTAAGGGGAGGAGTAAATGAGGCGAGACAGGTAAGAGGAGGTGTAAGGGGAGGTGTAAATGAGGCGAGACAGGTAAGGGGAGGTGTAAGGGGAGGTGTAAATGAGGCGAGACAGGTAAGGGGAGGTGTAAATGAGGCGAGACAGGTAAGGGGAGGAGTAAATGAGGCGAGACAGGTAAGGGGAGGTGTAAATGATGCAGGACAGGTAAGAGGAGGTGTAAGGGGAGGTGTAAATGAGGCGGGGCAGGTAAGAGGAGGTGTAAATGAGGCGGGGCAGGTAAGGGGAGGTGTAAATGAGGCGGGGCAGGTAAGGGGAGGTGTAAATGAGGCGGGGCAGGTAAGGGGAGGTGTAAATGAGGCGGGACAGGTAAGTGGAGGTGTAAATGAGGCGGGACAGGTAAGGGGAGGTGTAAATGAGGCGGGACAGGTAAGGGGAGGTGTAAATGAGGCGGGACAGGTAAGGGGAGGTGTAAATGAGGCGGGACAGGTAAGGGGAGGTGTAAATGAGGCGGGACAGGTAAGGGGTGGTGTAAATGAGGCGGGGCAGGTAAGTGGAGGTGTAAATGAGGCGGGACAGGTAAGTGGAGGTGTAAATGAGGCGGGACAGGTAAGTGGAGGTGTAAATGAGGCGGGACAGGTAAGTGGAGGTGTAAATGAGGTGGGGCAGGTAAGTGGAGGTGTAAATGAGGTGGGGCAGGTAAGTGGAAGTGTTGTATTGATGAGAGATGTTTTTGAACTTGCAGATGAGAGGTAAACTTGCACAAAAACATCAATAATTTACCTTACAGACATTCTTCTGTACCCCAACATGCTGAATAGACTATAATTTGCTGGAAAACGCTTGCTATCATTTTTGAACCATTAATAAAGAGTGCAAATATCAGCCCTTTGACGCATTTTAAGAACCTCCAGTACTTTCCGTATGGTCATATGCTCCTGCTAACTCAGGGACTAATACAGAGATTTACGCACACAAAAAGTTTATGCAAGCCTCCGATGCTTTGAGATCTGCACCTGCGCAGATCTGGGTAATCAAGGTCGCTCGCAGTGCCTCAAAGCTGCAGCAGGACTGAAATACTGATGGCATTTGGGGAGGCGGCGTCAAGAAGAGTCGAAGAAAACAGGGGAATGTCGGACACAATTTCTGGGAGTGCTGAAGCCAGTGGCAGCAGCGAATCAGAGAAGCCGGCAGGAGGCATCTTTTTACACAAGACGCCTCCGGCAGCATTTGCTTATTTTAGCACAAGCGCTGCATACAAAGACACAGCGGTTATGAAAGTTGCATCCATGTCTGAAACAGGCCCTCATTTGCCAATTTTTGAGGTTCAAGGATGGCTTCGCCACTTTTTCTCTGAGGCACGCATTCATGCAAATTTTAGGAAAGTAACTCGCTTTCACAAACTCGCTCCTCATTGAATTGACCTCTATGAATTAGTTTCACTTTGTGGCAAAATTCTTAAGTCTATGGGAGGCTCTTCCTCAGAACTTCTTCCAAGGCATTTTATATAACACAACACAAAGAGGGTCAACATTATAACTGGCTAGAAAAAACAATTTCCTTGCCTATATTTCTGGAGACATGGAGAGTGTTCATATGTATTGGGGAAGTGTGACAAAGCCCTCCCATACTAAACAGTCTAGGAAACCTGGAAAGCGTTTGGTAGGACTGGGTGGTCCTGTAAAACTTTAGGCGTTACCCACACTTCCATTCTTGTATGTTATATTGGCTTTAGTATGCTTATTGATGTTGAGTACATGGGTGCTCATCTGTCATTAGATTCTATGAGTGGTATTCAATTAGGTGCAAGAATAGCAAAAATCATGCCCCTGATGGGTTTTTCCCACAGGTGTAGGATTTTTGCTATCCAATTGGGGTTTTTCATTTTGTAAGCAGTGGGAGGTTTTTTTTTTTTTCCTTTTAGCAGCCCCAGAGCATAACCAATTCTTTCTAAAAGCTCGTGACAGCTAAACCTAATCCTAAACTACCCCCTGGCTAAGACCTAACATGCCCGCTATACTTACGTCCGGCATCCGGACTGCCAGCGCCAGTCTTCTGGCCAGGTAGTGAGGGATTTCGTCAGTTGGGATGCCGCACGTAGGTATATTACCTACATCCGGGGGAGAGGGAGAGGGAAAAAGAGAGAAGAGAAAAAGAGAGAGAACCCCTCCAGAGGCGGCGGCAGCAGGGAAAACAATCTCCCAGCAGCCCCCTCTCCAGTGCAAAGTTGAGGAGATGTCTGGGAGTCGGAGACCACTGGACCACTAAGTAACTTTTTTTTAATTATTATTTCTTGCACCGTGCTGAAAACCCCACGTGAATTTTTTTTATTTTTTAAATTGGATAACGCGGGTATCGGGATCGCGCATACCCTCAGTAATCTAAAATTGGGCTTCAGGTCAGCGTGATTTTTTGCGGTGAAAACCTCCCAATTGAATATACCCCTTTAATATTACCTTGCAGAGATATTCTGTGTAAGTTTGACTGTTACAACACTGTAAGGGAAACTCATTTCCATACCCAGCAATAGCTATGCACATCACAGTGTAAATACAATTTATTATTATAATTATTATTACCAGGCCGGATTCCACCACCTGTAAACCATTTAGAAAGTTCCAACAACATGGAAATCCATTTTCGTAGATCAGCTATCTTGTCATATAACAGACATTATAATCACACGTTTCTGTGTGTAGTTACTTTGGGACTCTACTGAGCAATTTAATGAGGAATGCGAGGGAACGATGAAGTTAGGGAAGATGATTTAGGGACTGGTTTAGAGATTTGCCAATGTGCACATTGGCAGCACCATACTGCACTACAGGTGGGGAAGGTTTAAAAGGTAAAGCGAGATTTAAGGTTCGGAGGGGCACGTCCTAGCTGCTCTCTAAATTGCAGTGTAAAAATAAAGCTTTTCAGTATTTCTGGCGTACATGCAAAAGCAAACAGTATTTACCCCACACGCATAACAAAATACATGTACTTGCCCCACTTGCATTGTACACTGCACACATTGCTATCGAGTGGCCAATCACCCGATATGCCGGCTCCCCCCTGTCTCACCCGCATAGCAAAGAATGGGATCGCACATCGCATCCCCTGATCTCCTTGTCCTGCAGACAGTTCAGGGGGTGCGATGTATGACCCCGCGGGAGCACGCTCGGCCTGATAGCAGGGCCATACAGCATGCGATATAGCAGGCAGATTGCACCATTCAGCCGGATCGCCTGCTTTATCGCCCCGTGTATGGGGGCCTTAACAGATTTTCAAAGTTTTTTTTTTTTTTTTTAAAAAGACAAACGTTGGGGCTCAATTTGTATTTTTTTTTCTGCAAATACTCAACCTCAAAGGATGCTGTTCCTACTCAACCAGCTGACTGGAAGAGACTTAAACGAAAAATATATTTGACTTTGCAAAGCAGGGGAGAGTAATCAAAACAAAAACACAGTGTAATTTAGACTGTCAGAAACATCAATAAGAAATGAGAATTAAGGGGGAACTGTCAATGCAAAAGATTGTGAGCCCTCAAAAGTTTTCTTTTAGCAGAACTATTCGCCTACTTGTCAGATACACAAAACCGAACCCACAAATCACAACAAGGGATCTGCAGAAAGGTTTAGCCAACACTGGAGTAATGGTCCAAAAGGAGTAAAAACAAACTGGCAACGCATGTGAAGAGATAAACACCTTGCCAAACGGTAAGCATGCAGGTGGAAGTGAAGCAGACAGTCATAGGAAATATCTGGTAGGTGGAAGCAGGATTGGATCCAACTAGGTATCAACAAACAAGCATCTACCGTGTTTCCCCGATAAGACCTACCCTGAAAATAAGCCCTACCCTTACTTTTGTAGCCCGGTCTAAAATAAGTCCTACCCCGAAAAGAAGACCTACCATTTTTTCTTTTTGAGCTGGGAACGCTGCAGAGACCAGCGTTCCCAGTCATGCAGTGCGCGGGTGACGTCATGACGTCACCCGCGCGCTGAGGATCCTGTGCGGCCATGCCTGCTGGATCATATTAGATCCAGTCAGCGCGCAAGTGAAAGGGACATCCCGGACGGCGGTGACTCAGGTAAGTACCGTACTTGCACTGCAATAAGGGGGCCTGCATAAAGGACACTGCTACGGGGGGGGGGGGGCCTGCATAAGGGGCACTGCTACACAAGGGAGGCTGCATAAGGGGCACTGCTACGGGGGGCCTGCATAAGGGGCACTGCTACAGGGGGGGGGCCTGCATAAGGGGCACTGCTACAGGGGGGGGGCCTGCTTAAGGGGCTGTCAATGTTAGTTAAAATAAGACCTACCCCGAAAATAAGCCCTATGGTGTTTTTTGGAACCAAAAAAATAATAAGACAGTGTCTTATTATCGGGGAAACACGGTAATGTCCTAGAGCAGAGGTTCCCAAAAGCGGTCCTCAGGGCTCCCCAACAGTTCAGGTTTTAGAGATTTCCATGGTGCACAAGTGGTTAAATCAAATTGACTGAGGTATTAATTAAATCACCTGTGCTCAACCATGGATATCTCTAAAACCTAAACTGTTGGGGAGCCTTGAGGACCGTGATTGGGAACCACTGTCCTAGAGTCAGTGAAGACGACTATTGAAGCTCAAGAGAGGTTGGATGTTTCAGCAAAACGATGATCCAAAACACGTCTCACATTCAGCCATTAGGTACTTTCAGGATCAATACCATAAGGTTTTGATTTGGGGTTCACAGTACCCAGACTTCAATATTTTTGCAAGTCTGCTTCAAAATCTGAAACATGTGGAAGACCTCACAATATATCTCAGCTGGAAGAGTTCTGCCAGGAAGAACTGGAAGAAATAAAAAAATAAAAAAGGGGAGGGGGGGTACAAATCCTACAAGGAGAATAATTTAAAAAAAAAAAAAAAAAAAAGGAGTACAACTCATGTGGCTACGAAAACAAAATGTGTGTGATCTCCACAGGCCAAGTGCTGCTATACACACCAGTGTCACCAAACACTATGGTGACTTCTCGTATTTGATAAGAGTGGAGTCAAGCGTCTGGGAAATTAAACACATGAAGACCTTCATGGCTGTCCTCAAGGCTTTTCCTGTACATGGGAAAGGCCATGACCTCCAGTTTCACAGTCCGCTCAATATAGCTGCAACTGGAAATAGTCTTATTATAACAAATATACCGTAGTTGCACTTCCTCTCTATTTATACACCAGTCTAGTTCCACTGCTCCGCAGAGATCTATCATATCCCTTAACCACTCTCTAGAATGGGGATTACACTGAAACAGGAGACTAATGGGGACACATTTGCTGTGTTGCATATTTTTCCTTTTTCAAATCTATTCCAAATTTGTCAATTTCTACCCGACTGTCATTTCCCAATAAGTAGAAAGAGGAGAGAGACAGCTAACAGAGCACACTCTACCCTCGTCATCTTCACGCTTCCCAGTTCTGTTTCTGTGACTTGTTTAATGGGGGGTAGCCACTTAGCAATTTAGCCAAGCGATTGCACGATAACGAGACATCGTTATCGTGCAATCGCTTGCAAATCGAGCATGCATCGGGTATGTTTTGGTCAGAAGCGACCAGCGATGCGCGTGCCTGCTGGACGCTTCTGACATCCGACATCGCCAGTACATGCAGCTCAACCTGACGATCGTCGGGTTCAGCATGTGCGGGGAAGAGGGATGTGCCGGGCCTGAATGAGTGAACGTTCAGTCTAGGCACATCACTAGCTATACAAACGAGAGCACGACTGCAATGTCGTAATCGTGCTGTCGTTTGTATATCTACAAGTGGATACCCCCCCTTAACTGTCGTTGCAGTTGTGGCGCCTTATAAACAGAGGACAATGATGAAGGCACCCTAGTATTAAACCTAAAGCTGGGTACACACTAGATGATAGTTAAAAAATATTTGCCGATTTCCGAAGGATTGGAACGACAAATCGACCAGTGTGTACGCAATATGAGCACTCCCGCGGGGTCGTCCGTCGCATCTCCAGATCTGCCGTACATGCTGCTCAATCTGAAGATCTGACTGACGACCCCATGCATTTGAATGCAGCGGGGAGAACGACATATTGCGCTGTGGCTCACCAGATCATGTGGTGCGTATGGATCACACGATATGTCGTTCCGTTGCATCTGCCGTCGGCAAGGTACACAGGTCGTCCAGTTTTACTCTAGCACAGCGAGTCTACTTTAATGAATGAGCTATATGCAATGTAAGAAGACAAGACATTTATGCACGGAAGTTATTGGAGAGAAGACATAATAGTGAGGGCTTGTAGTACAAACCCTACAGAAGAAATGAAAAGAAGCTTTATAAAAAGGAAAGATCTAAATTTAGACATTCGTAAGAAGCAATAAACAGTTTAAGAACAGGCAGAGTTACACAGATGCTTCCCAGGAGTCCGACGTGCAGCAGTATCTGTTGTAATACATGGCCTGGCATAAACGAATCTTGCCATAAACCGTAACATCGCACAAGTGTTGTCACATAAAATATTGACAGATCATTAATAAAGTGGGTGAAAGCTTGATACAAGCCAAATCTACAGAACAATCAGGACTGTAAACTTAGGACTGTAGTAACGGATGTATATACTTAGGATAAAAAAAATAAATAATAATAATTAATCTGAAACCGGATAATTCCACCCAGAACTGAGAACTGGAGATCATAAGTGACGGACGTCCTGGATGAAAAATAAAACTGACTATTTGGGTGGAAACATCCTCTACTCAATCTCCGTAACAAATACCATAGCTTCTGTTGACTGTGGTTTTCCAATGGATGTTTGATATTTATGCGGGTGCAATTAGCCACAATTAACAGAGCAGCATAAACGTAGGGTCACAGTTGATAAGTACCAAGGGCGTATCCTTATACCATAGGCGTACTTGCAATATTTTGGCCCGTTTGTTCTCCATGTGCTATCAAAGGCGAATGGGTCGATAATTACAGTGAACAGGATACGTGTTTTATCAATACTCCGTCTTGTTAGATTCCCCTTGGAGCTTAATGGCTTTTCCGGTCGCTGCATAAATTTTAAACAAACCTTGAGATGCTTTTAACATGCAGCGCAGAATTATCAGGATCCAGGAATACATTTTGCCTCATACTTTTAATCACTCTATTGAAGATTCACACGTAGATCATTGATTAAATGATGGGCAGCTGAAATCCGCTGCTAAAATAACTGTACAGACTTCCTCACAGCACTTAGCAGCTGGAATTAAAGACCGTGCAGGACCAGTCATCTTGATTTACTGTTACCATGAGTTGTGTTGGAGGGACAGGACTATTTACAATCTCCCGGTGAATTATACATATAGATCTGCACCTTTACTGTCCTGTGTACGACATGAAGTGAAAGCGCTAAGGATGTAGTTTATATACAGTACTTCAATGTATTTCCTTATATAACTGTCACACAAGCGGTTTGTTTTCTACAAAACAATCAGAACATACAGTTCATGTTCCCGCTAGGCTTCATTTGCAAGGCGCTGCGCTCTGCCCAATATAATATGGTTACAATGCGCCCTGCCCTTATTGGGAGAGCACTGTTGACCTTCCGCTGAACTCTCCGGCTGCCCCTGCTCCTTCTCCACTCTGCCGTTTTGGGCTGCCGTGATTGCCCTTTGCGTTGAACTCTGGACAAGGAGGTGGCGACATCCGGAGTCAGCTGTAATTGGACGAAGCGGTTTTGGTGCCACCTCCTCTACTATCTTGTGAGAGACAGAAGAGCTGGGTATTGACTCTTCCCGCCGAGCAAACCAAACCGGCTAGAACACCAGATTGGTGTCTGTGGCAATGCTGCTGATTAATGGCATGAAACTGTCCTCACATGGCAAGAGCGGCTTGTCTCCAGGACAGTGCGAGCGGAGGCACTATCGGCTATGGCAGGTGGGGTGCTGGACGGAGTCCTGTGACGCAGAATGTGCATCCTCCTGGGTGGCCTGCTCTTCATTGCCAGGACAATTGTGATGGCTGTTGCCCGGGACAAGGACACCCTAGTGGATGGGAATGTGGCAGTGGGTAAGTTATCTATTTTAGACTTATTTGCTGCCATATTTGGAATTGTGAACAGTTCTTCACTGGGGGCATTTCTATGTGGCATATTATGTGGGCAGTTCTGTATGGCACAATAATCTAATTTAACCAGTATTTGAAATCCTTTTTTTCTTGTGAATGTAAAGAAAGAAAGACTAAAAAAAATAAATAAAATGAATATAAAAATTAATATAAAAGTTATTCGGGTTGTGCTTGCAATCAGAATTTCCTTTAAAAGTAGTTCTTAAAAAAAAAAAAAAAAAAAATTATAAATCAAACTTTATTTTGTAGACTTGCCATAATCTTATGTAGGAGAACTGGTTACAATAGAAAAAGTTTGCCTAATTGACTTCTCATAGAATTTTATGGAGAATACACAAACATACATTAATTAATAAATACACAACGAAAAAGTTTGAATGGAAGAGTCTAAATATTACATATAATACGGGAACTATAAATATCAGCTTTAGTGAGGCGTCTAAAATTCTGCTCTTTAAAATTAAAATGTGCCTTCCACAGTGACCAGCACCCTGCCCAAAAAAATCCTAGTGTGAACACTATACAGTATTAGGCACACCCGAACGTGATTGCTTATTTATCTTTGTCAGGTACAGCGTTATTTTGGCCGGTGAAGAGCAGAACCAGCCCTCTCATCTTTGCAGGATGCTTCTCTACGTCCGGTAATACAAAGATGCACAAAAGGAAGTAGAGCACAGTCGGATGGTCAGGAAATGGTTAATATTTTCACCAGCTACTTCTAGTTTACGCTGCTCGTCAGATGATCTAACTTTCACAAAAAAAAACAATAATGTTTGTTCTAATAAAATGTGATGAGTTGTTTAATCACAACCCAACAAGTGACATAGCAGCCCACACTCATCAAAATGGAAACATGCAGCTTCGGAGTCCTCTGTGCAGAAAGATATTGTTTAACATTTCCATGAATAGCCACAGAAAATAAAGCCTCAGTCATTTGGCATGTTTTCCCTTTAATGTTCTCCTGAAAAATCAAGGACACAGCAGATGAGAAACAAAAGCGCTCGTATCTGTCTTTACAGACCGTAAGGAGCACACACGTGAGCAACACTGACAGCTGCACAAATTCAGATAAAGCCATCCGCCACATATTATGGCCTGCATGTGTTTTACTCCTTTTGAACCTGCAGTGTCATTTTTAATAGTGAATTTAACCACTGTATCGCGTGTGGACCAGTCACACACCAGCAAACTCTAGTGATGTGATTGTGTATTATAGACAGCACGACAAATGAAAACCTCTCTCATGCCCGCGTCTGTGAAGCGATCACTCATATACTGAAATACGGGAGCCTATTCCTGCTTTAGAGATCCTGATTGGATCTCTAAGCAGTTTACCTGGCTGCTGACTACAATGGATCTCAGACCACTTAGTAGACAATTCAGAGTAAGCTCCACTGGGGAAAGTACGGATTGATTTAATATTCTCTATACAGCGCAGCATAATACGGTGGTGTTATATATACAAATATTACGCACACCGAACTGGCTGCCATGCAAAACAAGTAGAGTCCCACTTCTGGGGGTAGCTTTATGTTTCCAGTACCAAGGACGAGAGTACTCAAGGGGAGAGTTCGATTCCCCAACATTCCGGAATGGCACATCACCCCCGCCGGTGTCACAAGTTTTCCCTCACACCCCACAGAGGTATCGTAAGTGCCCGATATGGGCGATAAACCACAGCACTTCGCAATAAATCGAATATCCCCTCAAAGATCTCA
This sequence comes from Taudactylus pleione, assembly GCA_031769625.1. Lineage (NCBI taxonomy): Eukaryota > Metazoa > Chordata > Amphibia > Anura > Myobatrachidae > Taudactylus > Taudactylus pleione. Next base: position 7,004,033 of record JAUIMM010000841.1, on the reverse strand, counting down.
TTGAGAATCAGGCAAAAGAAATACACTATTACAGTGGTTGGTGATACCACACAGAGCTATGTAGCGCTGCCTCTAAAGGTGCGTACACACTAGATGATATTTTGCACGATTTCGACGCATCGGAACAACAAATCGAGTAAAATATGTCCAAATCGTGAGTGTCCACTCACGATCACGATGCACGACCCCGTGGTTCATAGATCATTTTCTTCAGATATTGCCTACAGCCAATCTCGTTAACTAGATTCAGGTCGTTTGTCAGACTAGACAGTTTATGCAAGAGATCGTTTGTCTGGGAGTGCAGAGGAGTTCAAGGGAAATCGTGGACGACATAGCATTTTGTAGGAGTCGTCTAGACATTAAACTGCTTACATCTGTATGTCGCAGTACAAACTGGTGTTTGCAATGTTTTTATCGTAGATTAAAAATCAAAAAATAAAACACTGGATTTATACATGCATCTAGATTTGTTCACATATTAATCAGAAGTTGTTTTACATATGCATCTGTTTAACAGGAAGTTTACGCTCGTCACTGAGATAGATGTACACTTTAAGCTGCACTGACAAATATAAACTGCACTAAAATGGATCCAAAAGCAATTAAAAAAAAAAAAGTTAAAATTCAAATATGTACTGTCCTTTTGGTACTAGGATATTTATCTTCACATCAGTTAACATGCATTAGCTTGCAGTAGAAATACATCTTAAACGCAGAATTTAGTGCAGGTGCATACAGTATGCAGCGTCTTTAGGGAGAGGTCAAACCAGATCCAATTTCTGGGCTATTAATATGGTTGATATTTCTTAAACATTTGCTGTTTTCCCCAGTCAGGAAGAAGGAAATGTCCGGTAATATAAAGATGTACACTAATACTAAGCATTATCCTGAATACTCCCACACCTCCAAGGGAAGAATTGTCAGCTACTACAATCTTTAAATATCAGATCCTCAGAAAAATGGCTTCTATTGAGGGCTAGATGGGACAGTACAATGTATATCTATATAACAAGGAACGTCAATTAATTCATTTGAACATTATCACAAATCCTAAACATAGTTCCCTCACCAAAATTAAAGCATGGTAACCACTGGTGCTCCAGGAGATATTATAACTTATTTAACTAATTATTTCATTGAAATCTTTAACACAAGGCAGTAAAACACCTTCACCTCACCCTCCTTATGTCTACTGAAAGTCCCGAGTTTCTGCACATGAACGCGCATCAACCTGGGATTTTTGTCAGTGGTAACGGATCAACCTGGGTCCAGTGACCCAGCAGCTGGCAGGTTTGGGCATGGGTTATTCCCGTGTCACCCTGCAGTGTAAACTGCGAAACCCGGGTCATGATGACAGGTATTATTTATTATTATCATCATCCTTTATTTATATGGCGCCACAAGTGTTCCGCAGCGCCTTACAAAAGGACATAAATAATTTGACAAGTGACTTACAGTACAAAATAGGACAAGAACATGGATAATATACATTGCTACATTAGTGACCATAACACCTAGATATGCAACAGAGCGTAAGCAACCAAGTGTTAGGCGCCCTGGTGGGGAGTAAGAAGTAGGTGAAAGTAAAGTAAGGAGAAGCACAAGAGGATAGAGGCCCTGCTCATAAGAGCTTACATTCTAAAAGGGGAGGGGCAGACAAACAGGTGTGACACAGATGGGATAAACAGGGAGGAAGGAGCATGTTGCAGCAAGTTAGGATGGGAGCTGGAAGGCATTGATGAAGTAGTGGGTCTTGAGAGCCCGTTTGAAGGATTGTAAAGAGGAGGAGAGTCTGATAGGGAGAGTGAGAGAGTTCCAAAGGTGAGGAGCAGCACAGGCAAATCAAAGTCAGGCATGCTACCCGATTGGCCAGAAGTCCCGGGTCACTGCAGACCTGGGTCCAGTGTGAATGGTGCAGACCCAGGCATAACCCGGGTTGGTGCAGCAGTGTAATAGGGGTCTGTCCTGGGTCTGTATCGACTACACATATATATTGTACTATGATAGAATATAAAACAGCAAAGCAATACCAGAAATAGCGGTTTGTTTTTTATAACAGATTGCAGACTGAGCAATGGGACAAATGTTGTATGTTTTGTTCATTATCTGGAAGTAATGATCTGACCACGTATGACAGTCCACAGTCTAGTGCAAATATGTAGGCATTCCCTCATGGTGAAGTATTACAGTAACACATGTATATGTCTTATCATAACATTATGGATGGAAAGCAAACAGATGCTGAAGTGTGCACAATAAAGCCTTAGACAAACCTACATTTGTGATAGACCCAGCTGACACAAACTTGCTTATAATGCACCCATGTAGAGGGCATAAAAAGCACCTAGCTCGGAGACATTTATTTCAATTTTCTAACAGCATAAAACTGTTTTTAAGGTTTCCTGCCAACCACATAGTAAGCAACAATCAGTATACATTCACAAAATCGACGTTTATAATGTCGACACCAAAATGAAAAAGTGGTAGGTCAACATAGTTAATATGTCGACAACTAACATGACAACATCTGGAAAATGTCAATATATGACATTAGCCATCAGCATTACGAACATGTCAACATTATGGCAATTATAGACCATGTTACAAGTCAACATTGTGCTCTGTTGACATACAGAACATACCATTATGTAGTCATACTATGGGCGGTATTCAATTGTTTACGCGGCCTGGATCTCCTGTCTAAAGTGAAGGGAGATCGCGGGCCGCTATTCAATTGTTCCAGTTTTTCGCGCTGATCGCGCCCAAAGTGGTAGGGTTTAGCCACGTAAATCGGCTAACCCCGACCAAAGTGCTGGGCACGATCGCGAAAAGTGCCGTTGGGCGCCCAAACAGGTCACTGTTCGCTGATTCCAGCTCGCACCCCTCTGGGACTGCGAGCTGAAATGGAACGCTGGCAGCTGATCGCGCCCGACAGGAGCAACAATTGAATAGCTCCGTCGGGCGCGATGGGGGCTGTAAACAATTGAATTCCGGCCTGTATGTCAACAATATAACCACCGACAAATTGTGTATCCTCCCATTGTCAATGTAACCAGACAAAACCACAAATGCAACATTCATATCCCCCTCCCCTCTCTCTCTAGACATCATAGTACATGCAGTTGTATTGGGGACTTCTGTGCCCATATACAGTACACATGACAGTGTCAGGTAACCCCCTTACATACAGTAGCTGGATATTATCTGTGCCCTCACTTCTAGCAGGCAAGCACCATATGCAACAGGTCTCTGACAGTCCCAGACACATCAGCTGCTGTGTGGCCCAGATGGAACCTTCCTGCAACTTTCACTATAGACACCCAGACTCACTCCTTCCAGGACACTGTGCAGGAGGGTGATAGGTAGAAGCACCCCAGGGACACCCCACTGGGGTCACCTCCTCCCCTGGCACAGAGAGGCCTCTATACTGACATACACACCCAGCTGTACACCCGTGTCACCCCCCAAACCAGGAGGGGGCCCTGGGATCGGGCGTAAACAGCCCCGGGGGCATCAGCGGAGACATCTTATATACATGGCAACAAGAAGTCAAACTTCCCACTCGGGACTTTCCACTTCCACTCTCCTCCTCCTCTTCCTACCCCCCCATCCCGCACATGGCTCCCCCTGTACGGTACCTGCAGGAGGCCTCGGCTCGGGCGCTGCTGCACCTCCTCCGCCTTCTCCTCCTCCTCCCTCCCGCCGGCTCCGTTACTCCAGCAGCAGCAGCGGCTCTGGAGGATGTCGGCAGCGGCGCTGTGTGGACTGAGGCCGCGCAGACTCTCTCTGGGGAGAAGGAGGAGGGACCGGGGGAAAGATGATGGAGAAGGAGGGGGGGAGGCGGCCCCAGGGTCGCCATGGTGGGAGGAGGATGGATGGAGGTCTCCACAACATGGCCGCCGCCGTCCGGCACCTCATCGTCCTGCCCTCTCTGAGGGGGGGGAAACACCAGTTATACTATGTTATGATACACTTATTATGAGTGATTTCCCCCTAATGCCGCCCGTATAAACCCCTGATATTACTTTCATTATGATGATGATGATGATTATTACTATTATTATAACTTTTAGAATTATTACTATCATCATTATTATTGCTATGATGATACTAATGTTATATACTGGCGGCTTCCCTCACAGAGTGTGATAGGGTGAGGCTACCGGATGTGGGCTCAGGGCCTGATTCACAACGGCGAATACGCACACAGGTATGCGAAAATATGCTAATGAACACAATCGCAGAGTGAGTACTCAAGCTGCGTATGCCGTCGCAGTGGCTAAGTTATGCACACCCATGAAACAGCGTTCAAACGGGCAGGCACGCCTGCGTTTCTCCGACCATTGCCACATCACCACCCCCAAACGCTGACCTGTCACTCACTGCGATGTTTTTTTTTTCTGCGTCAGACATCACAGAGCGATCGCAATAATACCTCACTCACGCGCACTGCGATGCATACGCATGTGCAATACACACCATCGACCAATCTGCGTACGCTGTTGCGATCCGTGATGAATCAGGCCCACAGTGTATTATGTATGGAGGAGACATTAATAACTTTTACATTACAATAAAAGGGAAACTGGGCACCTTTTACTCAGTATCCATGTTCTTTTAATTGCAGTAAACAGGAGAGGTGTATACACTGGAAAATTAATATAAATGATGAGTGTCTGCTCTTTACTCCCTGAAACAAGTGGTTAGATGCTGCTGTTATAGTGTAGATGCCCCCGGTACATATTGTTATTGTGCCATATTGATGAATAGACAGTATCTTTTTGCACAGCACATGTGCTCAGGGGCGTCTTTAGAGACTAGGGGGCCATGTGCATTCCCCATCCGGATCCTCCTCCTCTCTTCCCGGCACCCGACTGATGCGGCTGGACCAGATTATTAGTAGACTCTGGGTACTAGAGTGTGCCTGGAGTCTACTGCGCATGCGCTTTTTGAACAGCGCTGACACCCGGCCCGGGACCTCAGAGAGGCAACTTTTAAATAATATGGGTGGACCCGGGGGCCCGTGTGCACCGCACACCCTGCAGCCATTATAGATACGCCCCTGCATGTGCTGTCGAAATAACACAAGTGACTACCACAATGCCCACAAATTCCCGTTTACAATTGGATTACGAGATTATCAGGAAAAAAACCCATAAATAGGTAAATGGCTGGGAAGCCAGATTTACAGATACATATATGAACCGGAGGGCATTATAGAAAGGTGCAGCAGTATATAGTGATGGGAATTTGGCGAGTTTTGATCAGGGATGTGCGGAAAAGGTAGACAGGGGAGGCAGTGCCTCACCTGCCATACACTTTTAATTCTAGAGTTTTGACTATAAAAATGATTACAATAATACAAAGAAGATATTTTTAATATTATCTTTAAATTTTGCTTAGAATTTGAAGTATGACAGAAAAGACTCGGGCCCTGATTCAGAGACGGACGCTTTTTTTTTTTTTGTGCGGCCTCCTGGCCGCTCTCATAGCTGTGGGTGACCACCCACAGCTATAGCGAGCGGCCAGGATGATGGTCGCGATGGTCAAGACCATTGCGACAAGATCCTTGTGGTAGGGTCTCGTGGCCGCAAGCCCCAGAGAGCTTCTGGCTCTAATAGAACCACAAGCTCTCCCACTGACATCATCGCTTGGGAACGCCTCCGTTTGTGAACCCACCCACCCCGGCCACGCCTACCAAACGAGGCGAGCTGTCTCACCTGACCGCACTTCACAGTCCTAAGGTTTTTTTTTTTTACAATTTATCCTGTTAATTTAGATTAATTGGGAGTTTAAATTATGGTAAAATAAAGTAATTATTCTAATTTTAAGACTTTGGGTGGAAATAAAGGTGACTGTCCTATGAAAACCAGGAAGAATGTACAGCATACCCTAGTTTGCCACATGCATTAATCAACAATAACCTTCCGTTTGATACCCATTAGTATAAATATAATAAAATAAGTATAGTTTCAAATTTCAGCTGAAATTGCAGTGTATCTAAAAAAGGCTAAAGTGACGCTAAAAACTAATGATACAAATCTGTCATTTAAAGGTTTCTGAAGCTGTGAAACTCAGCTGAAGACCCCTTCAACAATATGGTGAGTGACATGTCAAGGTACAAGGACAATTTTAGGCATAGGGGCGGGGGATCTCTGTGCACAGACGCAAATGGTGAGTTATTGCCTACAGCGCACATGCAGATTCGAACTCACGCATTATTGCGCATCTCTGTCCTATTCTGAGTCAGATGAAATTTGTCCAGATTTGTATTTTCGTGAATCTGAGCGTTTGGAGGTGGGGACTGGGCGACGACCAAGCGAATACATGGATCCACCCTGACTTGTTGGAGTGTTGTGGACGTGTATCTAAAGCTACGTGCTATCTGAATCCTGCGTATAGAGATGGGAAGTGCAAGTGCTGATGCCAAACATCTCAACTTCTGAAAGCCCCTGATCGGGACTGCTCGCATGAGCCCAAAAGGGGGCAACGTTTTGGGGTCTGCCAGAGTGCCACGCCCCAGCTTTTCTTCATGCTGGGGGCTTGCCCAGCATTCTGCTAGACAGCTCCTAGCCTTTCACTGCACAGTGTGGATGACACACGCATGTGCGCGTAATTCATTCACTGTGACCAGTATATCTCCCCAACTTCCTCCTGCCCGAGAGTTGGTGCAAACTCTATGGGCAGCACGGCTTTCCGCTTGTAGATACATGGATACCGCAGTAGCAGAACATAGGCTTCCGCAAATACAGCTACTCTGCATTCAACTCATAATCAGGCCCATACTTTGCTCATCACCAAAACCAGGGGTGGGGAACCTTTTTTCATCCGAGGGCCATTTTAATATATTTAACATTATTCAAGGGCGCGGTGCAGGCCACGCCCCCTCCATGTGATGTCACACGGGGGCAGGACCACAATTGCCGGTGATTACAGCAATGCCCGGAGCATCCTGAGGATGCTCCAGGGAGCTGTAAGGGCAGCGGTGTGACCGTCTGACACATCCTAAGGACGCTCCAGGCTGCACTGCTGCATAGATTCTGGCTGCAGGGTGCCAATATAGGCACCCTGCTAGCCAGATGAGGCTAGCAGAAAAAAGCTCAGCGGGCCAGGCCAAATGCTTCAGCCCCCGGGCCTGAGGTTCCCCATCCCTGACCTAAACTCACCATTTATATACAGGGAGCAGACGTTTTAAGTGGCTAAATTGTTGAAATAGAATGAGTAATAAATGTTTCTAATCAATCCTGAAAGCAAGGGTTTTTTACCCAGCTTTCTATATAGGACATAGGACACCATACTGTAAGTGATAAAGATAGTCTTCCCAAAGTCCAAAATATATTGGCAGGGTATTTGGTTTCTGACTAAATTAGTCCTAGGAGTGCTGCCTCCATCTTAATCTTGGGAGCCACAGGTATAATAATAATGTTACAACCAGAATTGCGCTGTTACAGCTATATACTGATGTTATCCCTAGTAGCGATAAATATGCAATAGGCCATATATTGATTGCCGCTAAGGCTGCCAGAGCTTTGTTGTGGCAGTTTCCCCTCCACCCAGTTTTGCCAATACTGATACAAAAGTTCATAGACATTTACGAGATGGAAACATTAGGATATGAATATTCTGCCTCAGCATCTTCATGAAGTGGTCTGGGCGGCAGCTGTACCATGCCAGAAAGTGAGGCACTTGGGACCGGACTGCTATCCCATCCTTATTTGTTTTATATTTCTGCCAGCCCTGTATGGTCAGGATGGGATGTAGTCAGGAAGCCAACGGTCAAAATGTCGACCGCCGGCTTACCGACTGTCAAATCCCGGCAAGGTACTAATGGCAGTCGTCGACACCTGTCTTTAGACCTACGCCGGGAGCCCGACGCCCGGCATACCGAACGAAGGTAAGCCGGGCACGGACAGGAGCGGGGGGGAGGGTTAGGTTTTAGGGCTCCCGGGGGGACTTACGGTTAGACATCCCCTCGGCAGGGTTAGGTATAGGCTAGGGGAAGGGGGGGTTAGGGTTAGTCAACCGTGGGGGGAGGTTAGGGTTAGGCACCCCCCCAGGAGACAGGTCTAGGCTGCGGGGACAGGGGGGGTTAAGTTTAGGCACGTAGAGGGGGGTTAGAGTTAGGCACTAGGGAGGGAGGTTGGGGTTAGGCACCCCTAAGGGAGGGTTAGGAGGTATTGATTTGATACCCCTAAATTTCTATACCTAAATGTCGCTATTTAGCTCTACAAGTCGCTTAAGAAATAATTGCTTTCCAATCCAATTGTGGTTCCAAAGCACAAAAAGTTATATTATTCAATGAAAAGTATAACACGCTGTGATCTAGACAATTAACGCAAAAAGCAAGTAAATACAAAGGTACAAGCCGATACATATGCGTGCGCACTGGTCCCAGTATACAGTCATCAATCCAGAAGCCTGTGGTCATCCAAGAAGAATGGCTGTATACTATAACCAGTACTCAGGTTATATACCTTACAGAGCAAAGAAACTAGTTGACAGATTTCCATTGGATCTTGCTCCTGGACATTCTGGTACGATGCAGGTCATTGGACAGTTAATACAGTGTCACTAGGGGTATGTCTCTGTTCCTCAGACATTGCTTTGTGTGGTTTTCCCGCCGAAGAACTGGTTTAAACTAGCCAAAGACACTACATACAGATATACATTCTAACCACTAATTCCCTATAATTCATAACTTGCAGACGCATGATGCGATCTCCTTGCCGATAGAACCGGAGATCTGCAATTAAACAGTGATTTAGAATGGAACCAAACATGACTTGTCTCCTAGTCTCTATACCTTAAATATCATATACATTACATTTCACAACATAAGTATTAGCTATTAAAACCTCTAATATTAACCTCAATGCTTGGGAACCTTGTTATAAGTGATTGCATGTGTGCGTGTAAGAATATTGTGTAAATCCCCTAGATTGTAAGCTCCTAGGAGCAGGGTCCTCCTCCCCACTGTCTCACAGCCTTCTTCTCTAGCACTTCTATGACAGCCTTCACCTTCCCAGCTGTACTGTGTATGGAGAATTGTGTTGCTAATTGTTACTTGTGTTCTGTTTATATTTTGGTTACTGTATTGTAATGTAATGTTCTGTGTACCCTCTACTGTATGTACGGCCCTGCAGACCACTTGTGGCGCCCTATAAATAAAATGTAATAATAATAGTATGCGTTGTGCGTCTATATGTGTTTTGTACTTACCTGTGCTTTGATGTACAGCGCAACTGTGCGTTGTGCGTCTTTTATATTTTATATGTATTATCTAATGTGCGTATAGGTTTTGATAGGACTTTCAACAATATGCAGCAGCAAAGCAGACGCACGACGCTAATAACCAAACATAGCATCGTACACAATGGTATCGTGCTGACGACGCAAAATGGCGTCATCAGAGGCCAGTTATACTTACCTTATTAGCGATCGGGATCTTCACCCCTGCCAGGCTTCCGCTGTCGGGATTTGAACCGTCGGCCATGCGGCCGGCGGTAACACATACTACATCCCCAGAGTTTATTATTTTCTTCTATCTATCTATCTATCTATCTATCTATCTATCTATCTATCTGTCTGTCTGTCTGTCATTTTTATTTGTTCAAATTGATTGCAGATTTTTTTTGTTTTCTGCATTTTTCTTATTTTCTCACATGTTTAACTGTATGTCATGTGTACTGATGAATGTAAACCCCCCAATGTTTTTGTTTCCTTTTTTTACAATAATTTATCTGTACCCAATGTACTCTATATGCTCGAAAATCAATAAAAAAAATCATAAAGCTATAAATAAATACATTAGACTAGTGTACAGACTGTGTGTGTTTATGTAGATACGTTAGAATAAGCTCCAGTGAGGCTGGGATAAATAAATATTCCCTGACAAGTCAGCTGCGGCATGCTGGGGGCGTGCCCGAACGTAATTTTCCATTGAAGTGAATGGTTGTAGTGTACTATGTTTTTTGTGGCAGGTATGCGATACACTATATATACCATCTGTAAGCTGTATTATGTATATATAAAGTAAAAGTAAATAGGTAATGCAAATAAAGAATATTTTTAGTTTTTGTTTGATTCATTCCTACTTAATACTACAAGGAAGTGCAGATATCCAGATTATTTAATATTTAGATCACTATGCTGAAAAAAAGAAAAAAATACTAGTGAATCCTGTAACGCAACCACAATTCCTGCATTAACTCGACTTTTATAAGTGCAGGGCGAAATGTAATTAATTAAGCACAGAAGCTGCCAAAGCCCAGTTCAATGGCTTTCGTGCATTTTCCGACAGAGGCGGATTCTGCTTGCAGCCTATGGATGGTGATAGCAGAATCAGCCTATCGTAATGACCAGGAAAACTTGCAGCTTGCAGCTGAATCCATATATAGCAGTGAATTAAACAAAAATGTGAAAAAGCATATTCGAAAGCAGAAATAAAGGTATTTTTTTCTTTTTAGGAATCATACACTTTCTCTCTGTATTTTTCATCAGCTCTGTCCTGCTCTCTGTTTCATTGACTTTTATAACATCTGGAGGCGTTTGTCTGAACCGACCACCGTTTAAGCACTTCCTGTCATTTCTTGTTTAGATTACATGGCTTGTCTGCTGGAGAGCCTGACATTACTGCCTTTGTAAAGAATCTGGTTCTGGAGGGTGCTTCTAGTGTTACTCTGCTGAGTTGAAAGTATGAGACAAGATCCATGGCTGATTTTCAGTATCTTTAGTTAAGTATTAACCAAAATAAAATAACTGTTAATCATTTTATGCTGGGTTAACAAAAAAAAAGTAATACAGAGACAAAAAAGATATTCCCATTGTCAGTGCTCTTTTTTGGGGACTGGAAATATTTGTAATACATAAGGGTGCATATATAAATACTAATGTAAAGGCAAAGTATAATGTAGTTTATAGAGGGAAGTAGTCAGCATCTCGGGATGTCGACAGTCTAAATACCGGCGCCGAAATTCCAACAGGTCGATATCCCGGCTCCAGTATCCCATCTGCCGGCATCCCGAAGGTAAGTATTAGGGGTTAGGGGACGGTTAGGGTTAGGCACTAAGGGGGGAGGGTTGGGGTGCGGGGAGGGGAGGTTAGGGTTAGGCACCGGGGAGGGAGGGTTAGGGTGGGATTATAGTTAGTTGTAGTAAACTTACCTACCGCTGTTGGGATTTTCACTGTCAGTATTCAGGCCGACCGCCGGGAACTCATACCTAACCCGTTTATAGCAACCAATCAGATCCTATCGATTTTCTTATGCAGTTTAGCAAATAAGATTTGTTATTGCTATGCTCCGAAGGACGGTCCGGTTAAAAGTTGAGTCATTGTAGATTACTTGTTGGTAAGCAATACAAATTAAATTATATCTCAGTGAAGGGTTTTGCTGCACAAGTCATTGAACACACTGTTATTTTTCTGTATACTGTGCTTTTAAAATATGTATTCCTTATATTCACCCATCTTCTGCAGCTACAATCTTCTGACACTCTCCAATATGTAGCAATATTGTTATATTTTCCTTGAGTGTACTGTATGTCTTGTTTCTTTAGACCAAACACTCATTTACCATTCAAACAAAGCTCTCTGTGCTTGGCCCTTACCTTTTGCTTGCTTTCTCGATTTGCTCAGTTGTGGATACTTCTCCTCACACTTTCCCTACTTACCTGTGCTGAATGAAGTCACATAACTGCAAGTTTTTCCTGAACTTACTATGATTTTTGATCTGTCAAAACTTTCCAATTTCTGGGGGAAACGCTCCTCTGGGAGCCGCGCGGTTACCTAAGAATTGGTGCGGGACTGCGTTCTTTGCCAGGCAAGAGAAATCAGAGATGAAGGAAGGTATCTCTCTTAGGATATTGCAGAAGTAATTTGCCTTTGCATACATACAGTATATAGGTCTACAGTATGCAATTATGACCCAGAGTGGGTGCTATTATTATGTAGCGTTAGGGACGCCTGTACAGAGGAGCCGTGCTGCAGCCTGGCAATTAACCATGTATTTGCAAATATATGCCACAAAGACCTCTGGAATTCTGTTATCATATAGTAGTCAAGCCTTTTTGCTGTTTTTTTGGCAGTGTGCTGGAGGGAAACTTTTCCTTTTTTTTCTGTAGTTCAGAGTAAACCCATCCCCTTTACCAACACTGACCTGCTGCGCTTGCCTGTATTTTTCAATCTGCTATGGCGGCTCTTACACCCGGCGGCTCCTCGGTCTGGTTCAGCAGCGCGACGTCATGACGTCACACACGCTGCGCCGGTCTGGCCTTCCTTCGTTTGCCGAGGTCCGGGACTAGCCGCAATCGTCGTGACTGCCAGGCCGTGCAGACAGCTGTCTGCCGAGGCAAGGGAGACACATGATTTGGGCTCCCGAAATTCCTGAGGGTTCGGACCATAGCATGTGCAGAACTGGCCTGAGGCTATATAAAATATCTGAATTCTGAGGCTAGACAATAAGATATATAAATTCTCAATTTCACAACCTGCCACATCAGTGACTGGTATGGTGACCCTGTGGCTGATTTTATATGGTTCTTAGTACTGTCATGTTACAGATGACACTACAAACACTGAACACAAAACATTTATTTGTGGCAGAATACAGTTTATCATGAATTTAATTATTTTCAATCATTTTTTATTTTACAATTTTTGGTACCTCCATGGGCAAAACATTTGCATGTAGATTTTTGGGGGGATTTGGGAAGACGATTTAATCTGTAATAATAATGCTTTTTTATGTATTATAAAAATGGTATAATGAAAATATTTCAATAATTTGGATTGGTAAAAATGATTTCAACTTAAAATTTACTTCGTTGGATAAATAAAAAATATATTATATTGATTTTGTCCTGAGGATAATAATGTTATCAGTTCTAAGAACCATATAAAATCACTGGATATGAATAGCAATCTCCACCACTTACGGAAATGGAAGGCACACAGCCCATTGTCTCATTTTCAGGAAAGAGGTAATCCTGTTAAAATTGTTAAGGCAGCTAAGCTCAAGATAGAAGTTACCTAAAGAGCATCCTTACTTGAATATAATGCACAAAATTTAGCTGAGAAAATTACATTTATCACGGAAAATAATTATCATTATAAAACTTATCACACTGTCTAGGGTACCCTTATGGGACCCAATTTTATGAAATTTAATTCCCTGTAAAAAACAAACACCTGAATGACTTCCCAGCTTCTAGTACGTTTTAAGGAGAGTTAACAAGAATGTTCTTTTTTAAGAATAATTTAGTAGACTCTCTGAATCCAGTGTGTAGTTTTTATAGATGCAACTACTGCAATATGGTACTTACAGAGCCGTTGAGACCAAAGTGGGTACTGGGGGGGTGACCAAGTCTGGGAATCGTGGCCACTCCCCCCGAAAAAAAAGAACAAATAAAACTATGAAGCAGCAAATTTGTCCCTCTCGGCAGTTTACCCAGACTCCTCCAACAAGGCCAGAGACTGGGTAATCACTACTCCTCCCTCCCCTAAGTGCCCCTGAGTACGTAAACCCTGCTTAAAAAACATTTTGTATGTCACGACCAGAGGTTCCTTACCGGTAAGTCCGCGTTCTTTTCCCCATTAGGGCGCTCTGGCGTGGGCCATCCGGTGGCGGTGCTGGAGTATGGAGATTGGCACGGGGTGCATCTGGTGGTTCCTTGTTGATAGGCCGTGCCAGCATGGAAGTGTTGCACAGTGTTCCCGAGCTGTAGATCTATGGGCGCCGCCATCTTGCATTGGGCCATGTGACCTAGGGAACCAATCCCCTAAAGGTCAGCTGTTCTGTATGGCCAATCACGCTCTGCTGTTGGGGATTTAAGGGAGTTCACAGCTTCCTTTCTTTGCCAGTGCAACGTGTATCAGCCGAGCTGGTCACACTTATCTGAGCTCCTCCACGCAGCTTACTTCGGTTCTGCCTAGCTCCCTGACAGTTTCAGGCTGCCTCAGGATTCCCAGCACCTACCAGCAATTCCTCCTTCCGCTACTGTTGTAATCCCACTCACCAGCCAGACTACCTTCTTACCGCATCAACCCCTGTCTACAGTTTGTTTCCCTCTGGACATATCTAAACCCTATCGCTCCACTCCTGTAACCTTCATTCTGGATTTTATTATTTGCTGCTGGACTTATTATTTGACTCTGACCCATCTCCACATTTACCCTGGACTTGTTTTTTTTTCATGTCTACCATTCCATTCATTAAACAACCCAAGTTTTTCTACAGTTCTGATTCTGTGTCCCCTCCTGTATCCACCCCGGGTCCACAAAAAAACCAACCCCTGACATTGTATTTACAATAATTAAAAAGAAGTTCAGTCTAAGACAATTGTTTTAGTAGCTCAGTAATTTACTTGCTGAAATCCCCTCTGATCTATATTACAAGGACAAATCACTGTTTGAAATTAAGAATCCAGAAACATATACGTAATGTGAAGAATAAAGTTGAGACTTGGGTAAATTTACTAAAAGTCGATTTTAAATCGATCTAAATCAATGTTGTGTTTCTGTTGCTAAATCACACATTTGCTAACAGACAATGTTTGATTTGATTTTTAAAGTGTTTATAAATGTGTGAATCTATCGAAATCGACCTTTGGTAAATGTCCCCCTCATTCTGTTTAATTAGTTTTCTAAATATTTTAAGGTGGCACATGTCTCAGATCCTATTACTTTTATGTTTCAGTCTATAGAAATGTGAACATTTTAAACTGCAACCCCAGGGAGGGGATCCACAGAATTTTTTATGAAAACGTTAAATGTTCTGGATTTATCAGTTTAATACTTTCAGATTGAACATTAACAATGAGATTACTCTTTTTAATATATATATATAGCATAGCTAGTACTCCACAAGTAAACGCCCCCACACATGGTACGATATTCATGAAGTTTTCGACGCATCGGAACGACAGATCGTGCATAATATGTGCACATCGTGAGTGTCCACTCACGATAACGATGATGATGAGCGTACCCACAGGTCGTTCATCGTCTCGTCAGATCTTTCCTGCTGCAGGAAAGATCTGTCGATCTTGTCCACGATCCGGCGGCATATCAGGGAGATCTGTGATACATGCATCAAGACACAGATGCCCGCACAGATCAGTGTGATCCGTGCTGAAAGCACCTGTGATAAAATACACAGATGCATTTGACGGATCTGTGAGATCCGTCCGTGCATCTGTGTAAAAAAAAACTGAAAAAAAAAAAGTGTAAGAATTAAAAGAAAATGGTGTGCTCCCCCCCAAAGCTCAACCAGTCCTGGACTTTGGAGACCCAGTACTGGTTGTGCTAAATACAGGGGACAAATGACGTAGGAGTCCCCTGTATTTAGCATACCCAGCACCGGTCTTTTCAGAGCCAGCCCTGGTTGTAAAAATACAGGGGACAAAAAACGTAGCGGTCCCCTGTATTTAGTGCAACCAGCACTGGGCTCCGAGCTGGTCCTGGTTATGGAAATACAGGGGACAAAAAGCGTAGGGGTCCCCTGTATTATCCATAACGCAGCCAGGGGAACCCTTTCACCGGGTCCTCCAGCCAAAGCATTACCCCTGACCGCTAGTCAGCCCAGGCCGGGGATCCCCGGGGAGTTGGGGACCCCCCAATAAAGGGGTCCCCCTCTCCAGGGCAACCCAAGCCTAGGATGATAGCCCGGGGCTATCCTTGGCACCCCTGGATCGGTGGGTGCCGGGTTTATAGTGTAGTGTAATTGAAAGAGTTAAAAATATTGTCTTTTGCAGAAGAAATACAGGTCCCAGCAAGCCTCCCCCGCATGCTAGTACTTGGAGAACCACAAGTACCAGCATGCAGGGCATTATGGGCCTGCTGTGTACAGTACCTGTAAAAAAAATTCCATAACTCTGCCAATGCATGGATCATGTCCTCTTCTTTTGATGTAGGCAAAACAAAAAAAACAAAAAAACCCAGACCAACGGACATGAGTACAAATCATTAGCTTCTGCATGATAGATCTTGTGTCACATCGTGCAGCTTTTGCTGCATATCGTGTCCTGGAGTGCAGGGGAGCTGCCGGGGAGAGGTCAAGGTAAATTGCTCATGATATTACATCGTTGAGCAAATCATTCTGTGGACCTGATTCAGACCCGCTCATTAAGTTGCCCTTATGCGCATGTGTATAATTCGCAGTGTGCGTGTGCAAGCCATTCTTTGCGTTCTGATTTTGGTTGCTCGTAAGCCACTATCAGGTTGCTGCTTTGAGTGACAGATAGTGCCGTTTGTGGGTGGTAACGGGAAGGTGCTTGTGAACAGGGGAGCGGTGTTGCAAACGCAGGCGTGTCAGGCCGCCAAAACACCGTTTAAAGGGCGTGCATAATTAGCAAAGTAGCGTCAATGTACACGTCACCTGCATGTATGTCATCCCGAACTGATCGCTGTCCATGTGGTGGGGAAAGGCAACCTCAAGGGCTGCGAGCAGCTCCGATGGCTCACGATGGTCCCGATTAATCCTACATTTCCTGGAGATGACGTGTGTTGCGCGTGGCAAGCGAGCGTCCTTACGCGACGCAGTGCGAGCGCTTAATTTAAATATCCGGCCCCTTTTACAAAAGCTTGTGAAGGGAATGCATAGAGTCGGAGATGACCTAGAGACCAGGGACCAGGTCAGGTCAATTCTAGTCAGAAATGTACAATTTTTAAAATGAACATGATCTATAGTAAAAGCCCACAATAACCCTTTGCTTACTCAGTAACCAAGTATATTGAATAACTTGCAATTCCCAGATAGGAGGAAGTCATTTATAGGATGATAACGGGCAAGTGCTGCAAAGACTCAGATAATGCCTCTTAACAATGAAAACGTCCGATAAGAGCCATAAGTTTGTAATAATGAGTAATGACCAGAGGGAGACTTCTGTGCTATACAGAATGATTCGTGTACACATCTGAAAGGCTCACCACTGGCATTATTTCAGCCCTGATTTACACAATAGATGAAGCTGTTATCATTGGGCTTATGCTTGTCACAGTAGCAGGGTACTGAACAGTTATACAATGGCCTTGTTTTCCCACACTCTGTACTGTGGGCCTGATTCAGATTCGTTCGCAAGGCTGCATTCGCACGCAGCCTGCCGATGTTTGCAATCTGCGCATGTGCGAACTAGTCCATGCGATCGAAAAGCGTTCGCAGCCTGTACACAGACGCACTGCAAGCATGAGTGACAGGACGTGCCGTTTGTGGGTGGTGTCGGGTTGGTTGATGGTAATGGGGGTGTGGTGGTGCGAATGCATGTGTGTGTGTGTCTGAACGCTGTTTCAGGGGTGTGCATAATTAAGATGCATCGTCAGCATACACGTCACATGGCTGAATTACACACAGCAGTCGCAGTGCTTGCGGTAGGGTATGGCCAGCCACAAGTGGTGCGTATGGGTCCGATGTTACTCGATGTTACCGATTGTTTAATACACTAATTGGAGATGACGTATGTTACTAAGGAAATGTGGGCGTCTTGTGTCAGGCTGGTGGGCATCTACATACCGCGATCGCACGGCAAGTCATAGAGGGCGTGCTAATGTCTTGCCAGCGATCGCGGGATTTGCATACTTTGGCTGCTGACAGCTAGCGAACGGGTGTGAATCAGGCCCTGTGTTCCTTGGAAACTTATACATTTTGTTGGTTTTCACTAGTGTTTTTTTCTGCAGTATTAAAAAAGGTACCGGTAATATGAAAGTCACATGTACTCACCTAAACTGCTGGTGGTCCCGTGGCCAGCTCTCCCTGGTGTACGTATAAAGTATCTGGAATAGAGGAGTCTGGTGATACAAGTTCCAGTCATGAGGGTAAGGGCGGGTACAGGGGCGCCGAGAGGGGTGGGGGCCCAGGGGGGGCGGGTCTGGCGCCGCCCCCCCTCCCTCCTCACTATCTCCCAGCACACAGCGTGTGCTGAGATGCAGTGCGAGATTGCTGTGGCTGCTGCTTAGCAGCCGCGAGCAATCTCCTATGCCTGAGGGGGGGAGCGATCACACTGATCACGCCCCCCCTGGCTTTGCGCCGGGCTGAGGGGCTCGCAGCGCCCCCCTCCCCGGCGTGCAGCGCCCAAATGTATACTTTTTTGTACTTTTTTATTCGAGGGGGTGTGGCCACGCCTCCCGCAATTAGGCCACGCCCCCTCTTTACCGGGGCCCGGCAGCGCGCTCAACGGCCCTGGGCGGGTACACACTTGTACAACCGATTTCCCTTGCCATGGACCATGCAAGATTGCATGCGATATCTTGTGATAGGCCGTGCAGCAATCAGGCATTCACACTGCACTATATTATTTATTACCAGTTATTTATATAGTGCACACATATTCCGCAGCGCTTTACAGAGAATATCTTACCATTCACATCAGTCCCTTCCCCAGTGGATCTTACAATCTATATTCCCTACCACATGTACACGCACATACCCACACACTAGGGTTCATTTTGTTGGAAGCCAATTAAACTACCAGTATATTTTTGGAAAAGCCACGCAAGCACAGGGAGCACTGTAGTGGGAATCGAACTCATGGCCCCAGTGCTGTGAGGCAGTAATGTTAACCATTACACCGTCTGTGCTGCCCACAGCACATACGGTAATGTAAGGTGCTGCTCGATTTGTCATTCTGATTTGCCCGGAAACGACAAATCGGACTGATATCGTGCAAGTGTGTACCCAGCCTTAAAATATTCTAGTGATGATGATAGAAGAACTGCCTGATTCCATATTAAAATGGGTAGTGGTACTGTACTCAGTACTGCTAAGTACCATCAGAAACAAAGCAGTGGTTTTCTGTAGGCTGATTACTTAGATTTAAGGGAAATGCCCACCCATAGTCAATGATCATGATTAGTTCATCAGTGGTCTGATGTCTGGGAGTCTGATATTCAGAAGTTAGTCGCCCATTAGGATCTTTGGCATTGTTTTTGGCCCACACACACACTGTAATATCAGGCCAATTGATTCATATCAGCCGCAATATTGCAGCAAGTGCTGGTACCGCTAAGCTCATTTATTTAATAGTTTGAAAAAATAGACTACAGTGTGTGACTATTGGTCTTTTAATCTCTCATATATATACCTCAGAGAATCCTGGACAGTCCAATACTGTGCCCTCCCCAGAGCTGGATTGGGGGGGAGGGGAGACAGGGGGCATGGGTCCCATCCCCTTTCTCAGGGAACCCCCATACCTGCCATACATTAACACCAGTTGGCAAACTTTATGCCTTCTCACCCACTGCTGGAGTGCTCCACCCCCTTCCGTAGGGTGGCAGGGCCCAAATGAAGCACCAGAGCACTTATAAGTGATCCAGTCTCTAAATGTGCCTGGGACACGCACCTTTAAGCACCATGGATACCAAGGAATGTTGTCACAACAAGGGCCATAACTAGGGGTGGGTGTGTAGCAAAGTATGTAGACCATAGGGGGTGGCACTGTCACTGCCCCATTGCACCTGCATTTGGCATGCAGGGTGTCTGGAACAGCACCCTGCAGCCTAGGGAGATGCCACAGATCATTAGGCTCAGCTACTGCCTGGTCTCGATGGCCCCACAAGCACACAGCAGAATATTGCTCTGCTACGGGCCTGGTTGCAACACTTTCAGTGTGCAGAGGCTCCAAGAGGAGGCTGTAGAAGTCAAAGAAGCTAGAGCATAACATCAGGAGCAATGGACTCATTAAGGTAAATACTGTCAATGAGCAGTGCCAGGTTTAAGATTACTAGGTTATAGGGAGGTCTGAGTGCTATGTGGATAGCATGTGGGGAGGTCTAAGAAGTATGTGGGTGGAATGTCGGGAAGTCTGGGTGGCATATGGGGGTCTTGTGTAAAGATCTGAGTGGCATGTGGGAGGCAGGTGCAGAGGTCTGAGTGGCATGTAGATGACAGGTGCAGAGGTCTGAGTGGCATGTGGAGGGCAGGTGCAGAGGTCTGAGTGGCATGTAGATGACAGGTGCAGAGGTCTGAGTGGCATGTGGAGGGCAGGTGCACAGGTCTGAGTGGCGTGTGGGGTGCATCTGCAGAGGACTTAATGGAATGTGGAGAAGTCTGAGAGCTATGTGAGGGATGTGCAGATATCTGAGTTACATGTTAGGAGGTGTCAGTTGAGTATTCAGATCCGAGTCAGGAACTGTGGACTAGGCTGACTAGGTATACAGGAGTTGAGGCGGCTGGATTAGATGTCTACTCATGGGTAGGACCCATATGGATATCTTCCCCTAGAACCAAGTGAGTGGAACTCAAACCCTAGTACTGAACAACTGGAACCGAACTAGATGGAAACTCAAGATGAACCCCAACACTCAGAGAGAGAACACTCAGAACAACACCCACCATCAATGGTGATATTGATGGTATGAGAAGCAGAAAGTCCCAGAAGCAGGTTAGGAGCTGCAATTCTGAGATAGGTGGTAGAATCGCTGAGCAGCAATACAGTCTGAAGTGCAATACAGGAATAGTCCACTTGAACCTGGAGACTTGCTTGAAGTCAAGATAGCAGACTGAAGACTTGGCACTTGAAAGCACTATTAAAGTCTACAGGATAAATGGAATACTTCAGACTAATCCACAGGCTAATCTGAACTGGATCTGAAATGAAAGACAGACAAAGCTATGCAGGCTGATCTGGACTGGAACCGGTGCTTGAACTGGGATGGGACCAGAGCTTGAATCGGATTGCAACTGGAGGAGAACAGCAGCTTGAACCAGATTGGTTCCTGAGGCTAGACCCGGACAGGGAACAGCAGAGAAGCAGATTGAACGGGCTGGAACTGAAGGCTTGAACCGGACTGGAGAAGGAGGAGAATAAGCAGCTTGAACCAGACTGGGACCGGAGGAGAAACAGTGGCTTGAGCCGGACTGGCACCGAAGATGAAACAGCAGCTTGAACCGAACTGGGACTGGAGGTGGAACAGGCAGCAACCTGAACACAGGCTAGATACTGGTAACAGTGCTATGCTGCAGAGTAACTGAAGCAGACTCAGAGGCAGCAGCTAGCAGTAGTCCAGCTGACAGAAGTGCAGGTTCAGGCAGTGGATCATAATCTGGAGGTATACACTTGTGAGTGAGCACACAGAGAAGTATTGTTCCAACGGTGTGCTAGTGGCAGGTGCAGATTTAAGTAGGGCACTCTTACAGAGAACAGGAGGGAGCAGTTATATGAGCGCAGCAGACAGGTAGTGACTGGATACTGGTGCTCAGATGATCAGAACCAACATGACTGTGCCCATGTCCCTTGTAGTGACAGTGCTATGGAACAAGATGGCCCACCTTGATGCACCACCTGACTGGGTATGAATGACTAATCGGCCACACCTCCTATGCCTGCGGCTGGGCGTTTGAAGACACAGCCGCTTACCTTGATACACCCGTAACATTCCCATAATACGCCCACTGAATGGTCATTATTGCGTGCACTACTATCTGCCACCCAGGAATGCCCATCATTTTTTCTGCCACACTTCTGATGCCATCAGTCCTAACCGCAATAGCACCTTTGTGTGTACACTTTGGGCCGTAGTGGTTTTCACACATGCGCAGTTGCAAATAATCGTTCAAGTACATGAACATCGGCATTGCGTGCGGATTACGTGCGACTCAGAATAAGGCCCTGAATATCAGGGAGACTCCCCGAATTAGCGGTGATCTCCCTGACCCACTGTGATCTCCCTGATGCCAGGCTGGGGGTGCACGACACGGTGGTGAGTAAGAGGGGTAATTTAAGATGCTAGAATATAGCGGAGTGTAGCATATGTGTAATGCACTGCTGCTATGGCTATGGTAAAACCTCTTGCATGAGTGGGTCCATGGGCTACAGAGCAGATATATGGGACTCCTGTGCAGGCACTATCTGTGACCAGTGCATATTTTTATTTACTGAGATAACTATGCACAGTCATATTGTTTGCATGTGCAGTACTATGTGACTGTTTTTGGGCTCATTTACAGTTGGACATAGGTCAATTTTATGATGTGTTTCGTGCAGCGCAGTATACTTTTTCAAATATAGGCATGTTTGCTGTAAGCGCTCCCTTGTTTTAAGTGCCAGGGTTACCTAAAGCCTTACTTCAGCTCTAACCCTTCTATACTAAACTCGCTACACAAACATATATCGTAAAGGTACTAATACTGTAGGTATACATATGCGGATTTCTCTCAAAACTTAGACTTTTTTAAATACAATCCGTATTGCATTGGGTCTTTTCCCTACTTTTCAACAATGACCTTAGCCTTTTTACTGCCACTAATATCTACGTATATATCTACCGGTCGGGACCCAGTCACATGATCGACAGTTGCCATGTCGACATTCCAAATGGCGACACCACAATGTTGACATGGTTCAACGTGTCGACAGGCATCATGTCGATTAAATCGGAAAGTCCTCATGTTCACAATGTCGACATCTTAAAGGTCAACGGTTAGGGATAGGCGCTGTCGGGAGGGTTAGGGTTAGGCTGCAGCAGGAGGTTAGTGTTAGGCTGTGGGAGGAGGTTAGGGTTAGGCTGCGGATGTGGAAGGTTAGGGTTAGGCACCAGGGGGAGGGTCGAGGTTAGGGCTTAGGGTAAAATACTCACCAGAACGCCGCTCCGTCAGAAGTTTCCTCTGGAAGTGCTTGTCATGTGTCTCCTGGACCCGGAAGATGACACTGGAGACACCGCTACTGCCGGGACAGGTAAGTAACTATTGGGCCACCAGGTATGTTAAGCCAACATTCAATCTTGACTTTTTAATTGAATCATAGATGGTGTTGTTATGGGTGAACTTAAGAGAAGGAGATCCACTGGGTCAATAGGACATGTAAAGATCAACAAGCAAGGAAATATTTGGAAGACCCTCACCCCCAGTGTAAATGGTGGTGACCTCAGATGCAAGTTTCATGGGTTCATGATCATAAACTATGTGTATTTATTTTGAACCCACAAGGACTGGTTTTGCCAGATCTAGTGCACTGTGAGAGAATGGTTCCACAGCCCACTGAGGACGCATCTACTTCATAAAAGGATGGACGGCAATCTGGTTGATTCTTGAGATGTTAATATGTTGAGGAAATGTCTGTAGTACACCTGTTGGGGTTAGCGCCTTTCTTGGCAACAGCATTGATTGGAGCTATAATAGAAGAACAGTGATACATTGACAAGAATAATAAGCAAAGCCAAAGAATCTTTGAACAGCTTTAAGCCTTAACTAAAACCCTTTCTGTGTCCATCTGTAGCCTCACAGCAGATTAGCTAACAGTGTTTGCCCCTAAGCACTAATAGTACAGTGTGAAATATAGAATGCAACAATTGCATAGTCACTCATAGATTAGCTAATCTGATATTATCGAATATTATTTATTTTACGCAGAAGCAAATGTTTTCTACCAGTTATATGTTAAACACATTACAAAGCATTCTGGTCCATATATTCTCTTATCCAGAAGATCATTACATGATATTTAAACAGTTAAACAGGTAATGTGAATTATGTTTATCACAAGTTATATTACCATGACAATTATGGTTGCTAAATTTGTGTAAATGTTGTCAATCCACTTTAAACATTATTAGTGTCTACATTTAGCCACCGTTTCACTGTTATAAAGCCCCAATTAGCCGAGAATCTCTTATCTTGGCCGTGCATTGCTATCTCTTAAAGTAAACACAAGGCTTTCAATGAGGAGACAATGTGAATTATGTCTCTTATCACAATTCAACTTAACCAGATCATTTACATATGTCCTGCAAGGAAATGAAACACAGACTGGAGATTGCACAATACTGGCCTGGGATGCATTATTTTTCTCCCACAGACCCACTACATAAATTTAGCTCTGCAATGAAAAGTCACTGGAAATCAATTGCTTAGAGGCCCAGGACATCAGTTATAATCCCAGTAAAATGTGTGATGGTCTGTTCTTATTTTACATGATTTGCTTTTATGTTAGCTCAAGAAAGAGTAATTGCTACTTGTGTGAATACTGCTAGTGCTGCAATACACTTACCAGGGGCGCTGCAGCGGCAAGCACCATATGTACATAGACCACAAGAAGGTGTAGCTGTACCCATTGTAGTGGCCAATCCTCTTCTAGCACCAGAACCTGCCTAAAGTGTTGGTGGCCCTGACACTTATTTGGGGTGCCAGGATGCCTTGTGGCACACAACCTTATGACTACTTGGGTGGTTAGGACATGAGATCTGGTGGAGTGGACACATGTGGACAACAGGTGCAGTGCAAGTAAATAACATTCCTCCCAATATTCTACAATGCTGAAGAGGGACAACTTGAGCACCTGAAAAGGCCTACCTTTGACTTGGGGGGAGGGGGGTATGGCCTAGCCGCACACTCGGCTGGGCTGCCCCTAGAGACTTTGTCTGCCTGCACGGCATCTACTCGGTGTGTGCTCCCCCGAACTCCCCCCCCCCACACCGCGGGACACTGCAGTGCGCGGGTGAGACGACGGGGCAGTCCCAAAAAATTAGACTGTCCCACCTAAAGCGGGACCGTTGGGATGATGCAATAAGGTTCGGCGGCAGGTCATCTTGTGAAAGTAGAACAAAAACTTTATTTACAACACTCTTCTTCCTGCGCAATAATTGTGACCGTCACAAGCACAACTTCACCAGCTTCCTGCTGCACATTTCTTTTAGTGGATGTTGTATACAGTATGTTACACTCCATACAGCAACAGACATATGTCAAATACTCCATAACCTGTGCGCATCCCCTCACAAAAAGGACCCTCTTCATTCGCCCCACTGCATAGCCTTAATTTCAGGCAGGAACATTTAACCATCCCAATGTCAGGTACCACAAACAATATTTCTCTTTCATCCACTAGGGGACACTGGAGGTGCTTACGCTGGGGTATAGAGGCGTGGATAGCTGGAGCTGGCACTTTAAAATTTAGAAGTGTGAAGCTCCTCCCCCTCTATGCCCCACCAGCCCTCAGTTTAGAAAATGTGCCCTTGGAGCTGGTCACAACCTGCTGTGCTCCAGCAAGTCACATAATTTATTTCTATTATTTCATATATATTTTATTTACTTATTTTTTTATTATTTTAAACATCTTTTACATAATTTTTCTTAGTACCCTTCGCCACCTCTCTAAAGGTGGGGTCCGGGTTACTGGCACCCTGTTAACCTCCTGGGTTACAGGAAGGAGTGTACAGTGCTTCACCAAAAGCATCTGACAGCTGCCGCACACAGCACACGCACCACAGCTGCCTTTCTGTGAGTGCTGTTCAGAGGAGCCATCCGGAGAGGGAGCGCAGTGAGTATGAATCATCTGCATATCCCCCGTCTCCTGTCCTGCGGCCAGTGCTGGCTTCACAGAGCGCGCTAGCGCTGCTCATTAATTACATCTATTACATCTATCTCCCCGCTGATGAGCGCGGCTAGCGGCTCCTACTCAGCGGGGCTTGCAGGGGGGAGATGATCCTGCAGGCAGGGGCAGCCATTTTCAAGCCCTTAGGGCATAAAGAAAGGGGGCGGAGCCTAACAGCGCGGGCTCCCTGTCTCTAGAGCGGCTCCCTGTCTAGATAACGCGGCAGCGGCTGTGTGCACAGCGTGGCTGCCGTGTTTAACCTGGTAAAAAACTGCATCTCTCCACTACAGGTGTATGCAGTATATACTGAAGGCTGATTCTCCTGACTACATCTCTGGCAAGAGGTTGTGAGACACTGGGGTGTTTGGCAGGGAATCTAATCTGTGGGAAAGAGTGGGGAGTGTCTCTTCCTCTGTGTCCCAAACCAGCCTTCTGTGTTATTTCTGTTTTCACTGCTGTCCCTCTGTGTCTGGGTGACTGTGTGTATCCATGTCAAACAGAACAAAAGCGGCTCAAAAGATGTTTGTCTGTTCTAAGTGTAACAACAAACTATCCAAGCCGCATGCTGCTGGGTCCACTTTATGTGATGCTTGTATAGCAATAGATCCACCTATGGCTATTACGGCCGCACCTGCTCCCCCATGGGCCGCTGACATGGTAGGAGTAATGACGGATTTAACGTCTGAGTTAGCTGAGGCACGTAAGTCTCAACCTCCCTGGGTGGCAGGGCTAACCAAGTTTCTAGACACCCTGGTACAGGTAATGGGTACAGTGGTGCCTGCACCCTCCACCTCCTACCAAAGACCGACACAAAAGCGTACTCTGGCGACTGTTCTCCAATCAGAAGAGTCGGACGAAGAATTCCTCGCTACGGAGGAAACAGAAGAAGGGGAATTGGAGGAAGCGTTACAGGACGCTTCCCCTCAAGAATTAGAGTCCACCTCTCCAGGGGTGGAATCTCTAATTTTGGCGGTCAGAAAAGTTCTGAATCTACCTGAGGATGTAATACCTGCATCCCAGGAGTGTGAATTATTTAATGAAAAACCAAAGAGCTCTGCGGTTTTTCCGTTCTCACAGCAACTGCAACAGCAGCTCTCAGTGGCCTGGAAGCAAACGTATAAACGGTTCCAAATTCCGCGCCGGTTTCCGTCTAGTTATCCTTTTCCATCAGCCATGATGGAAAAGTGGGAAACGCCCCCTCCAGTAGATGCGTCAGTCTCCCTTCTCTCTAAGAAAACAGCACTCCCAGTACCGGGAGCTACAGTACTAAAAGATCCTTCGGATCGTAAGTTGGAGACAACACTAAAATCAATTTATACTGCAGCGGGGGCTCAACTTAGACCCACCCTTGTTACCGCTTGGGTTAACAAGGCAGTGGTCGGCTGGGCTGACCAGTTGATTACCGGTTTGGACTCTGGTACCTCCAGAGCAGAGTTAAGTCTACTAGCAGAACACATCCGTGAGTCTGCAGTTTACCTGGGAGAAGCTTCGAAAGATATCAGTCAGATTAGTTCTCGCATATCTGCTTCTGCTATTTCGGCCCGCAGAGACCTCTGGTTGCACGCTTGGCAAGTGGACGCACAATCCAAGCGTGCGGTGGAGGGTTTACCTTTCACTGGTGATATGCTGTTTGGCCCGGAACTGGACAAATGGATATCCCAGGCCACGGGGGGTAAGTCTTCCTTCCTCCAGCTCCCAGAAGATCTTATAATGGACCTTCGTTTCATTCCTTTCGTGCGCTACATTCCTTTCGTGGTAGAGCCAGAGGTGCTCCCATGCAACATAGAGGTGGCAGAGGTAGAGGTCGTCCACACCCTGTTGCACGTAGACCAGAGCCTAAACCAGCGGAAAAGCAGGTGGCATGACGGTCTTCCGTCCCACCTGGGACCTCCTGCAGTGGGAGCCCGCCTGCAAAACTTTCAACAGGTTTGGAACCAGACCTCTACAGAACCGTGGATCCATAGACTAATTTCCCTGGGGTACCGAATAGACTTCAAAGTCCCCCCTCCACCTTGGTTCTTCACCACAAGTCTGCCAATGCCTGCAAGCAAGGCCAAGGTTTTACAGGAGGCTATCCAGTCTCTAGTAGTATCATCTGTACTAGTTTCGGTCCCGGAACATCAGAGAGGTTTGGGGTTTTACTTGAACCTGTTTGTAGTATCAAAACCAGATGGCTCGGTCAGGCCTATCTTAAACCTCAAGTCTTTGAACCTGTATCTGAAGATTTATCGCTTCAAAATGAGTCTCTGCAGTCAGTCATAGCGAGCTTGGAACCAGGGGAGCTCCTATTATCCCTGGATATCAAGGATGCCTATCTCCATGTCCCCATTTGGGAACCTCACCAGGCTTTTCTGCGTTTTGCCATATTGAAGGATCAATATCAGTTTCGGGCATTGCCGTTTGGGTTATCCTCGGCTCCCCGCGTCTTCACCAAACTCATGTCAGTCATGATCGCTCTCCTTCGGTCATCAGGAGTGAACATAGGCCCTCATTCAGAGCCGCTCGCTAGCGGCCGTACGCTCGTTCCGAGCGATGTTCGCACATCTGCGCATGCGTACGGTTTTTAGTACGCATGCGCGAACCAGTCAGTGCGGCCGAAAATCGTTTGTACGCTATATAGCGAGTGCCTGCTATTTTGAGTGACAGAATGAGGCGTATGTGGGTGGTAACAGGGGAAGGTGTTTGAAAACGGGGGAGTGGAATTTGAACGCTGGCGTGCTTAAAGGTCAAAACGGGCGTTTTAAGGGAGTGCATAATTAATACAGCAGCGTCATTGACCACGTCACTTGGTTTTTTTTAACTCAGAACTGGTCGCAAAATAGCGGTTGAAAAAACCAACCACAAGAATAGCGAGCAGTTCATACGCTGTACGATGTACTCGATTAATCTAATAAATAGCGGACATGACGTATGGTGCGAGCGGCCAGGGGTAATTTTTATCAAATAAACGAGCGTATGTTTTGCTCGCTCGTTCAGACTTAGAGGTGTGAACAGACTGCAATTTGCGAACGGATCATTTGAATAGCCACCCCTTGTTTTTGAACGAACGACCGCAAATAGCGAACGGCTCTGAATCAGGCCCATAATCCCTTATTTGGACGACCTGTTAATCAAGGCTCCATCAGTATCTCTTCTATCAAATCAGGCCTTACTGACATATCAGACCCTAATCCAACACGGTTGGATAATCAACTTCAAGAAATCACATCTCAATCCGTCCCAGAAACTTCTGTTTCTGGGCATGATCTTGGATACGGCCTCACAACGGGTTTTTCTTCCAATAGACAAGGCCCGGGATATCCGGGTGTTAGTTCAGCTGGTCCTCAGAACAAGGAAGGTGTCACGTCTGAAACTGGAGAAGAGGACGTGGTGGGCCTAAGTTGGGGAAAGAAGCGGAGACGAGGGGCCTGGATGTACGTTCTCCTCATCCACAGGTCTTGAGTGTTGGCGAGACCTGGGCAAAGGTGCGGAGTCTAACCCACAGGATGGTGTTCGCCAGTGACCCCCCCAATTGGGATATGGGCTTAGCTGCACCCCGTGAGCAGGTCGCGGTCCTTTGACCAGGTACCCAAGCCCTGCAGAGATAGAGACACTACACCCGTGGCCCAGCGAGGATATGCCAGTTTAGGCACAAAACAGTCCCTTAAAATACTGTACAGAAACACCTTGACACGAGGATCAAAACGTCAATAAGGATTTCAAGTGGGAAGCGACTCACGGTTACTTGAGACGTCACCAGAGATAGAAGGCACACGGGTAGAGGCGGTATACGTTGTAGCACGGATGTTCACTGGAGACGTAAGGCACACAGGTGGGGATGGTAACACTGTTGCACGGGTATTCTCCAGAGACGTATAAGCACACAGTAAAAGGTGGGTACACTGCTGCACGGGTATTCACCAGAGACGTAAAGGCACACAGGTAAAGGTGGTAACACTGCTGCACGGGTATTCACCAGAGATGTTTAGGCAAACAGGTAAAGGTGGTAACACTGCTGCACGGGTATTCACCAGAGATGTTTAGGCACACAGGTAAAGGTGGTAGCACTGTTGCTGTACGGATGAATAGGAACCTGGACCGGGAACTCACTAAAGCACGCTAGGAGACAACCGTTGTTCAGGCAATTTCCCATAACCTGTGGAACAGTTTTATACCCAGGGGAACCCTTAGACAGGTGCACAGCATCAGCTGAAAACGGGCCTATCAGGGAGAAGGATCTAGTCACATGGGCCGACTGTCATGGCGGCGCCCATGTCCGGATTTGCGATGCCGGACACCAGCCCTCCAGGAAGCCACAGCAAGCGGGAAGAATACTCAGCTTCTCCCCCGCCATCGCGCAGGCTGACCGACCACCCAGGATGAAAGGGGAAGCCGGCGGTGCGGTAAGCAGGCGCCGATCCCCGGCTGAGCCCTGACAGTACCCCATCCTTTAAGGGTGGGCACTGAACACCCAACAAGCTTATCTGGAAATCGCCTATGAAAACTCTGGATTAGTCGCGGAGCGTGTACATCAGAGGCTCTGATCCAGGCCCTTTCCTCGGGGCCGTAGCCCTTCCAATCGATGAGATATTGAAGGGTGTGGAATCTGTGCCGGGAATCCAAGATCTTTTCCACCTCAAATTCAGTGCCTTGTAATGTCTTGACTTGAGGCAATTTAGGGGAACAATTCTGAAACGATTGAGCACCAGGGGCCGTAAGAGAGAAACGTGAAAAGTATTAGAAATCTTCATTTGAGGAGGAAGTTCCAATTTATAAGTTACTGGACTGATTATCTTAATGATACGATATGGACCGATAAAACGCGGAGCGAGTTTCATGGACGGGACTCTTAAGCGAATATTTTTGGAAGATAACCAGGCCCTGTCCCCGACTCTCAACAGAGGAACCGCCAAACGTTTCCTACTTGAGTAGGAGCAAATACAATTGGATCAAAAATGGAACGAACTTGAGAACACTCCTCCTCCTCCAAG
The DNA here is from genome assembly GCA_031769625.1 of Taudactylus pleione. NCBI lineage: Eukaryota > Metazoa > Chordata > Amphibia > Anura > Myobatrachidae > Taudactylus > Taudactylus pleione. The sequence continues at coordinate 6,973,768 of JAUIMM010000841.1, read as the reverse complement.
TTAGTCATGAAGGAGCGAGATTATGCATCAGCCTTCTTGTTCAACACACCAGGACGAAACTGGAGTTTTAAATCAAACCTAGAAAAAAAAAGTGACCATCGTGCCTGCCTGGCATTCAACTGGTGTGCAGTTTGCAGATAGAGCAGATTCTTATGGTCTGTAATAATCATGACAGGAAATTTGGCCCCTTCCAGAAGATACCGCCATTCCTCTAAGGCTAGGCGCATGGCTAGAAGTTCTTGGTTGCCTATAATATAATTTCTCTCAGCAGGGGAAAATTTACGGGAGAAAAATCCACAAGGATGCATCTTCCTATCTTCAGCAGACTGAGACAATACCGCGCCTACTCCAACAGAGGATGCGTCCACCTCCACAATGAATGGTTTGTCTATTTGAGGCTGACAGAGAATGGGAGCTCGAGAAAAGGCACCTTTTAGGTTTTGAAAGGCTTGTACTGCTGGAACAGACCATTTAGAAGGATTGGCTCCTTTCCTTGTGAGGGAGGTAATGGGTGCTACCAGTGTAGAAAAAGTGTGGAATAAACCTCCTGTAATAGTTTGCGAATCCTAGAAAACGCTGAGTACCTTTTAAAGAAGTAGGCAGTGGCCATTCAGAGATTGCTTTTAGTTTATCAGGATCCATCTGGAGACTCCCCCCGGAGATAATATGGCCTAAAAAAGGTACAGAAGTCTGGTGAAACATACATTTGGAAAGTTTCCCAAAGAGGTGATGAGTGCGAAGGCGGAACAATACCTCCCGTACATGAAGACGATGGCTCTGTAAATCTCTGGAAAAGATTAAAATATCATCGAGATAAATCACAACAAATTTATGAAGAATATCCCGGAAGATCTCGTTGACGTAACCTTGAAAAATAGCTGGTGCATTACAGAGACCGAAGGGCATTACGAGATACTCAAAGTGTCCGTCTCTGGTATTGAACGCGGTCTTCCACTCGTCCCCGGTTTTAATTCGAATCAGATTATACGCACCACGTAGATCCAGCTTCGTGAAAACCTGAGCCCCTTGAACCTTGTCAAACAGTTCTGAAATTAAAGGTAGAGGGTACCGATTCTTCATGGTGATTTGATTTAATCCTCAATAATCTATACAGGGGCGGAGTCCACCATCCTTTTTCCCTACAAAAAAGAAACCTGCCCCTGCAGGAGAAGAAGAAGGCCGAATGAATCCTTTAGCAAGGTTTTCCTTAATGTATTCCTCCATGGCCGCGGTCTCAGGCACTGACAAAGGGTAAACACGGCCACGTGGAGGACTTTTCCCAAGAAGCAAATCGATGGCACAATCCCAAGGTCGATGCAGAGGAAGTTTATCTGCGGCTTGTTCACAAAATACGTCAGCAAAGTCTTGATAAGCCTCGGGCAAGCCCGTCTGGGGGGAATGTTTAGAAGACTCTGGTCGAAGGGACTTCTTAGCCGGGTTGGAAACCGTCGCTTGGTTACATACTGGAACGACCTTGGTCAAACAATCTTGGAAACACTGTGAACCCCAGGATAGGATTTGCATAGCATCCCAGTCGAAGACAGGATTGTGTTTTCTCAACCAGGGCAGCCCTAATACCAGCTCATAGGAGGATTCGGGTAACACAAAAAATTCCAGCATTTCATGATGTAGGCACCCAATTTGGACAGACACAGGATGAGAGAGTGAAGAAATGGGTAACCCCACCAGAGTTTTACCATCTAGACCAGACAGTAATAATTTATTAGGTAGGGAAACGACTGGAACACCCAAGGTGTGAATCACTCTCTGTGCAATAAAATTACCAGCGGCTCCAGAATCAATTAAAGCGTGAACCTTTCTTGTCCTGGACTTATGGGAAAGCAACACTACTAAAAGACTCTCGGATAATTGGGATGGCTTGAGAATAACCCCCAACTGAATGCTCCCTACTTCAGTCAGGGTTTCACATTTCCCGCAAGTAAAGGACAATTCCTCAGAATGTGGTTAGGTGCAGCGCAATAGATACACAATTTATTTTGGAAGCGTCTATTGCGCTCTGCTGGGGTGAGTTTGGCTCTGTTGACCTGCATCGGTTCCTCTTCACTAGCTAGGGTGGGTATAGGCGGACTAACAGCAGAAGAGCGGACTGGTAGACGTTCACCTCTTCCCCTACTAGCCCATCTTTCCCGATGGCGAAGGTCAATTTTGATACAGAGAGAGATAACGTCAGCGAAGGATACTGGCAAATCTCTGGAGGCAAGCTCATCCTTCATCCTCTCAGAGAGTCCATGAAGGAAGGACGCTTTAAGGGCTTCCTCGTTCCATTTTAATTCAGATGCCAGGGTCTGAAATTGGACTACATACTGCCTCATGGACCGTGTGCCCTGTCGCACTCGGAGGAGGTCAGAGGATGCAGATGCAGAACGGCCTGGCTCGTCAAAAATTCTCTTAAATGCGGAGATGAATTTCTCGTAGGTAGATACGATGGGGTCGGCCCGTTCCCATAAAGGGGAGACCCAGTCTAACGCTGCTCCTGTTAATAATGAAATCACATATGCTACTTTGGCCCGAGACGTGGGAAAGTTCTGGGGAAGACATTCGAATTGGATTTCACATTGGTTGATGAACCCGCGGCACCGCCTGGGGTCGCCATCAAACCTTTCTGGAGTGGCAAGCTGTAGTCGGGGTTTGGGAGTAGGAACCACTGGTGGAGGAACTGATGGAGAAGGTACAGGAACCGCAGGCGGTGGAACCGGGAGAATAGAAGCCAACGTGGTTTGGATCGAAACCAGTTGCCTCGAGAGCTCCTGTAAATACTGAGCCACTTGTTGTTGTTGCGCCTCCTGGTTGTCCATCCGAGAGGTCAACTCTTGCAGAGACCCAGTACCTTGGGATCCTGCAGCCTCCATTTGGCCTGAACAAACTGTCACGTCTGAAACTGGAGAAGAGGACGTGGTGGGCCTAAGTTGGGGAAAGAAGCGGAGACGAGGGGCCTGGATGTACGTTCTCCTCATCCACAGGTCTTGAGTGTTGGCGAGACCTGGGCAAAGGTGCGGAGTCTAACCCACAGGATGGTGTTCGCCAGTGACCCCCCCATTTGGGATATGGGCTTAGCTGCACCCCGTGAGCAGGTCGCGGTCCTTTGACCAGGTACCCAAGCCCTGCAGGGATAGAGACACTACACCCGTGGCCCAGCGAGGATATGCCAGTTTAGGCACAAAACAGTCCCTTAAAATACTGTATAGAAACACCTTGACACGAGGATCAAAACGTCAATAAGGATTTCAAGTGGGAAGCGACTCACGGTTACTTGAGACGTCACCAGAGATAGAAGGCACACGGGTAGAGGCGGTATACGTTGTAGCACGGATGTTCACTGGAGACGTAAGGCACACAGGTGGGGATGGTAACACTGTTGCACGGGTATTCACCAGAGACGTATAGGCACACAGTAAAAGGTGGGTACACTGCTGCACGGGTATTCACCAGAGACGTAAAGGCACACAGGTAAAGGTGGTAACACTGCTGCACGGGTATTCACCAGAGATGTTTAGGCACACAGGTAAAAGTGGTAACACTGCTGCACGGGTATTCTCCAGAGATGTTTAGGCACACAGGTAAAGGTGGTAACACTGTTGCTGTACGGATGAATAGGAACCTGGACCGGGAACTCACTAAAGCACGCTAGGAGACAACCGTTGTTCAGGCAATTTCCCATAACCTGTGGAACAGTTTTATACCCAGGGGAACCCTTAGACAGGTGCACAGCATCAGCTGAAAACGGGCCTATCAGGGAGAAGGATCCAGTCACATGGGCCGACTGTCATGGCGGCGCCCATGTCCGGATTTGCGATGCCGGACTCCAGCCCTCCAGGAAGCCACAGCAAGCGGGGAGAATACTCAGCTTCTCCCCCGCCATCGCGCAGGCTGACCGACCACCCAGGATGAAAGGGGAAGCCGGCGGTGCGGTAAGCAGGCGCCGATCCCCGGCTGAGCCCTGACAGTACCCCATCCTTTAAGGGTGGGCACTGAACACCCAACAAGCTTATCTGGAAATCGCCTATGAAAACTCTGGATTAGTCGCGGAGCGTGTACATCAGAGGCTCTGATCCAGGCCCTTTCCTCGGGGCCGTAGCCCTTCCAATCGATGAGATATTGAAGGGTGTGGAATCTGTGCCGGGAATCCAAGATCTTTTCCACCTCAAATTCAGTGCCTTGTAATGTCTTGACTTGAGGCAATTTAGGGGAACAATTCTGAAAACGATTGAGCACCAGGGGCCGTAAGAGAGAAACGTGAAAAGTATTAGAAATCTTCATTTGAGGAGGAAGTTCCAATTTATAAGTTACTGGACTGATTATCTTAATGATACGATATGGACCGATAAAACGCGGAGCGAGTTTCATGGACGGGACTCTTAAGCGAATATTTTTGGAAGATAACCAGGCCCTGTCCCCGACTCTCAACAGAGGAACCGCCAAACGTTTCCTACTTGAGTAGGAGCAAATACAATTGGATCAAAAATGGAACGAACTTGAGAACACTCCTCCTCCTCCAAGTTAGTCATGAAGGAGCGAGATTATGCATCAGCCTTCTTGTTCAACACACCAGGACGAAACTGGAGTTTTAAATCAAACCTAGAAAAAAAAAGTGACCATCGTGCCTGCCTGGCATTCAACTGGTGTGCAGTTTGCAGATAGAGCAGATTCTTATGGTCTGTAATAATCATGACAGGAAATTTGGCCCCTTCCAGAAGATACCGCCATTCCTCTAAGGCTAGGCGCATGGCTAGAAGTTCTTGGTTGCCTATAATATAATTTCTCTCAGCAGGGGAAAATTTACGGGAGAAAAATCCACAAGGATGCATCTTCCTATCTTCAGCAGACTGAGACAATACCGCGCCTACTCCAACAGAGGATGCGTCCACCTCCACAATGAATGGTTTGTCTATTTGAGGCTGACAGAGAATGGGAGCTCGAGAAAAGGCACCTTTTAGGTTTTGAAAGGCTTGTACTGCTGGAACAGACCATTTAGAAGGATTGGCTCCTTTCCTTGTGAGGGAGGTAATGGGTGCTACCAGTGTAGAAAAAGTGTGGAATAAACCTCCTGTAATAGTTTGCGAATCCTAGAAAACGCTGAGTACCTTTTAAAGAAGTAGGCAGTGGCCATTCAGAGATTGCTTTTAGTTTATCAGGATCCATCTGGAGACTCCCCCCGGAGATAATATGGCCTAAAAAAGGTACAGAAGTCTGGTGAAACATACATTTGGAAAGTTTCCCAAAGAGGTGATGAGTGCGAAGGCGGAACAATACCTCCCGTACATGAAGACGATGGCTCTGTAAATCTCTGGAAAAGATTAAAATATCATCGAGATAAATCACAACAAATTTATGAAGAATATCCCGGAAGATCTCGTTGACGTAACCTTGAAAAATAGCTGGTGCATTACAGAGACCGAAGGGCATTACGAGATACTCAAAGTGTCCGTCTCTGGTATTGAACGCGGTCTTCCACTCGTCCCCGGTTTTAATTCGAATCAGATTATACGCACCACGTAGATCCAGCTTCGTGAAAACCTGAGCCCCTTGAACCTTGTCAAACAGTTCTGAAATTAAAGGTAGAGGGTACCGATTCTTCATGGTGATTTGATTTAATCCTCAATAATCTATACAGGGGCGGAGTCCACCATCCTTTTTCCCTACAAAAAAGAAACCTGCCCCTGCAGGAGAAGAAGAAGGCCGAATGAATCCTTTAGCAAGGTTTTCCTTAATGTATTCCTCCATGGCCGCGGTCTCAGGCACTGACAAAGGGTAAACACGGCCACGTGGAGGACTTTTCCCAAGAAGCAAATCGATGGCACAATCCCAAGGTCGATGCAGAGGAAGTTTATCTGCGGCTTGTTCACAAAATACGTCAGCAAAGTCTTGATAAGCCTCGGGCAAGCCCGTCTGGGGGGAATGTTTAGAAGACTCTGGTCGAAGGGACTTCTTAGCCGGGTTGGAAACCGTCGCTTGGTTACATACTGGAACGACCTTGGTCAAACAATCTTGGAAACACTGTGAACCCCAGGATAGGATTTGCATAGCATCCCAGTCGAAGACAGGATTGTGTTTTCTCAACCAGGGCAGCCCTAATACCAGCTCATAGGAGGATTCGGGTAACACAAAAAATTCCAGCATTTCATGATGTAGGCACCCAATTTGGACAGACACAGGATGAGAGAGTGAAGAAATGGGTAACCCCACCAGAGTTTTACCATCTAGACCAGACAGTAATAATTTATTAGGTAGGGAAACGACTGGAACACCCAAGGTGTGAATCACTCTCTGTGCAATAAAATTACCAGCGGCTCCAGAATCAATTAAAGCGTGAACCTTTCTTGTCCTGGACTTATGGGAAAGCAACACTACTAAAAGACTCTCGGATAATTGGGATGGCTTGAGAATAACCCCCAACTGAATGCTCCCTACTTCAGTCAGGGTTTCACATTTCCCGCAAGTAAAGGACAATTCCTCAGAATGTGGTTAGGTGCAGCGCAATAGATACACAATTTATTTTGGAAGCGTCTATTGCGCTCTGCTGGGGTGAGTTTGGCTCTGTTGACCTGCATCGGTTCCTCTTCACTAGCTAGGGTGGGTATAGGCGGACTAACAGCAGAAGAGCGGACTGGTAGACGTTCACCTCTTCCCCTACTAGCCCATCTTTCCCGATGGCGAAGGTCAATTTTGATACAGAGAGAGATAACGTCAGCGAAGGATACTGGCAAATCTCTGGAGGCAAGCTCATCCTTCATCCTCTCAGAGAGTCCATGAAGGAAGGACGCTTTAAGGGCTTCCTCGTTCCATTTTAATTCAGATGCCAGGGTCTGAAATTGGACTACATACTGCCTCATGGACCGTGTGCCCTGTCGCACTCGGAGGAGGTCAGAGGATGCAGATGCAGAACGGCTTGGCTCGTCAAAAATTCTCTTAAATGCGGAGATGAATTTCTCGTAGGTAGATACGATGGGGTCGGCCCGTTCCCATAAAGGGGAGACCCAGTCTAACGCTGCTCCTGTTAATAATGAAATCACATATGCTACTTTGGCCCGAGACGTGGGAAAGTTCTGGGGAAGACATTCGAATTGGATTTCACATTGGTTGATGAACCCGCGGCACCGCCTGGGGTCGCCATCAAACCTTTCTGGAGTGGCAAGCTGTAGTCGGGGTTTGGGAGTAGGAACCACTGGTGGAGGAACTGATGGAGAAGGTACAGGAACCGCAGGCGGTGGAACCGGGAGAATAGAAGCCAACGTGGTTTGGATCGAAACCAGTTGCCTCGAGAGCTCCTGTAAATACTGAGCCACTTGTTGTTGTTGCGCCTCCTGGTTGTCCATCCGAGAGGTCAACTCTTGCAGAGACCCAGTACCTTGGGATCCTGCAGCCTCCATTTGGCCTGAACAAACTGTCACGTCTGAAACTGGAGAAGAGGACGTGGTGGGCCTAAGTTGGGGAAAGAAGCGGAGACGAGGGGCCTGGATGTACGTTCTCCTCATCCACAGGTCTTGAGTGTTGGCGAGACCTGGGCAAAGGTGCGGAGTCTAACCCACAGGATGGTGTTCGCCAGTGACCCCCCCATTTGGGATATGGGCTTAGCTGCACCCCGTGAGCAGGTCGCGGTCCTTTGACCAGGTACCCAAGCCCTGCAGGGATAGAGACACTACACCCGTGGCCCAGCGAGGATATGCCAGTTTAGGCACAAAACAGTCCCTTAAAATACTGTATAGAAACACCTTGACACGAGGATCAAAACGTCAATAAGGATTTCAAGTGGGAAGCGACTCACGGTTACTTGAGACGTCACCAGAGATAGAAGGCACACGGGTAGAGGCGGTATACGTTGTAGCACGGATGTTCACTGGAGACGTAAGGCACACAGGTGGGGATGGTAACACTGTTGCACGGGTATTCACCAGAGACGTATAGGCACACAGTAAAAGGTGGGTACACTGCTGCACGGGTATTCACCAGAGACGTAAAGGCACACAGGTAAAGGTGGTAACACTGCTGCACGGGTATTCACCAGAGATGTTTAGGCACACAGGTAAAAGTGGTAACACTGCTGCACGGGTATTCTCCAGAGATGTTTAGGCACACAGGTAAAGGTGGTAACACTGTTGCTGTACGGATGAATAGGAACCTGGACCGGGAACTCACTAAAGCACGCTAGGAGACAACCGTTGTTCAGGCAATTTCCCATAACCTGTGGAACAGTTTTATACCCAGGGGAACCCTTAGACAGGTGCACAGCATCAGCTGAAAACGGGCCTATCAGGGAGAAGGATCCAGTCACATGGGCCGACTGTCATGGCGGCGCCCATGTCCGGATTTGCGATGCCGGACTCCAGCCCTCCAGGAAGCCACAGCAAGCGGGGAGAATACTCAGCTTCTCCCCCGCCATCGCGCAGGCCGACCGACCACCCAGGATGAAAGGGGAAGCCGGCGGTGCGGTAAGCGGGCGCCGATCCCCGGCTGAGCCCTGACAGAAGGTGTTCCTGCTTCTTTGTCTGCGTCTCTTGGGGAAGATGGTAGCAGCTTTCGAGGCACTACAGTTCGGCCGGTTCCACTCCAGGGTGTTTCAGCTGGACCTGCTAGCACAGGGGTCAGGGTCTCATCTGCTTCTTCATCGACAGATCCGTCTGAGCCCGGTTACCAGAGTGACCCTTCTTTGGTGGACACAATCCAACAATCTGTTAGCGGGCAGAAGATTCGGAGTGTGGGACTGGATCATCGTAACAACAGATGCCAGCCTTCGAGGATGGGGAGCAGTAGTCCTTGATTATCACTTTCAGGGTCGATGGTCCCCTCTAGAACAGAAGTGGCCCATAAATGTGTTGGAACTCAGAGCGATTTACAATGCTCTGATAGAGGCAAAAGACTTTCTAAAGGCTCGTCCGGTAAGAGTTCAGTCCGACAACGCGACGGCCGTCGCTTACATCAACCGCCAAGGAGGTACTCGGAGTCCCATGGCTATGCGGGAAGTAACTCAGATCCTTCAGTGGGCCGAAAAACAGTCGGTAATCCTGTCGGCGGTATTCATCCCGGGTGTGGACAACTGGGAAGCAGATTACCTGAGTCGACAGGATATGCATCCCGGGGAATGGAAGCTTCATCCAGAGGTGTTCAACGCACTGATACGTCGATGGGGATGTCCTCAGGTGGACCTCATGGCGTCGCGATTGAATCGTCAGCTCCCAGTATACGTCTCAAGAAATCGGGATCCGCAGGCGGAAGCAGTAGACGCCCTGACAAGTCCGTGGATCTACGACTTCGTTTACCTTTTTCCTCTGATTCCGCTTCTTCCTCGTCTTCTAAAAAGGATAAAACAAGAATCAGCCTCTGTAATTCTCGTAGCTCCGAACTGGCCTCGGAGAAGTTGGTTCTCGGACCTTCGGTCCCTATTGTCAGACGATTCGTGGCCCCTTCCTCTACGCCCGGATCTTCTACAGCAGGGTCCATTCGTACACCCCAACTTAGCGCAACTGCGTTTAACGGGGTGGCTCTTGAAACCGATATCCTAAGACGCAGGGGCATCCCAGACGCGGTTATTCCCACCATGCTACGCACCAGGAAAACCAGTTTCGGCTGCGCATTATCATCGCATCTGGCGTGCTTATATCTCATGGTGTTCCAGTTGGGGTCTACCGTCTAGAATTTTCAGTTGTCCCGGTTTCTGCTTTTCCTTCAGACGGGTCTGGATTCTGGTCTTCGGCTAGGAACTCTAAAGGTGCAGGTTTCGCCCTTTCCATTTTCTTTCAAGGAAAATTGGCAGACGTTTCTTCAAGAGGTCTTGCGCGTGCAGCCTCCTTTTGTACCTCCGATAGCTCCCTGGGACCTAAACTTAGTGCTTCTGTTTCTTCAGTCGCCCATGTTTGAACCTTTGGAGGAGGTCGATCTTAAGTACTTGTCTTGGAAGACTGTCCTCCTCCTGGCTCTCGCTTCGGCTCGTAGAGTTTCGGAATTGGGTGCTCTGTCCTGTAAGCCACCTTACCTTGTGTTTCATGCTGATAGGGCGGAACTCCGGACGGTAGCCACCTTCCTTCCCAAGGTTGTGTCGGCTTTTCATATCAATCAGCCTATTGTGGTACCGTCGTTGCTGGAGGACTCTGGTGGATCTTCTACCTTGGATGTGGTTAGGGCTCTCCGCATCTTTGTTGCCAGGACAGCGTCTCTCCGTAAGTCTGAGTCGCTTTTTGTCCTCTATGATGCTGTTCGGAGGGGTTGGCCGGCATCTAAGCAGACTTTGGCACGTTGGATCCGGCTGACTATTCATCAGGCTTATAATAGTGCTGACCGTCGGCCTCCTTCGTCCATTTCGGCTCATTCCACACGTTCTGTGGGTGCGTCATGGGCGGCCGGTAGAGGAGCCTCCACGTCACAATTGTGCCATGCGGCTACTTGGTCTTCAGTTCACACGTTTGTCAGGTTTTACAAATTTGATACGTTTGCTACTTCGGCATCCCGTTTTGGCCGCCTTCTTTTGCAGGCGCCGCAGAGCACTCCCGCCCGTGGGGAAAACTTTGGGACGTCCCCAGCGTAAGCACCTCCAGTGTCCCCTAGTGGATGAAAGAGAAAATGGGATTTTGGTACCTACCGGTAAATCCTTTTCTCTGATTCCACAGGGGACACTGGACGCCCACCTCTGCGCTCTATGCCTGCCTGTTCGGTTTTGTTCTGTATGTTGTATGATTTAGTTATTGTGTGTTCTTCTCTCCTTTCACTCCGCTTGTTCTCCACCTCCTCTCGGTCTTCATTTTCTAAACTGAGGGCTGGTGGAGCATAGAGGGGGAGGAGCTTCACACTTCTAAATTTTAAAGTGCCACCTCCAGCTATCCACGCCTCTATACCCCAATGTAAGCACCTCCAGTGTCCCCTGTGGACAGGCACTAGTCACTAGTGATGTCAGTGGGAGTGATTTGGGCTCTGATAGAGCCTAAATCACTCCAGGGCTTGCGACAGTAAGACCCTACCGCAGGGTCTCCGTCGCAAGCCCGATGGTCGCAATGGTCAAGACCATCGCGACCATCATCATGGACGCTCGCTATAGCTGTGGGTGGTAACCCACAGCTATGCGAGCGTCCATGAGGACGCTCCAAAAAAAGGTAGGAGGGCCCTGATTCAGAGCGAGCGCTCTGGTCAGAGCTTTCAGCTCTGAATCAGGCCCATAGACCCTTTAGGCTGTTACAGAGTTGAACGCAAGTCAATCATGGGTGTCTTTTGCCCTCCTCTCCTCACAGGAGGTCTCTCACTGACCTCTACTGTGGCAACCAGGACTCCTCTTCTGTTTCACTACAGCTGTCTCTTTCTGCAGGGTCTCTCTCGCTCCCTACAGGCCTGAGTGCTACTCACCCTCCTCATTACAGCTCCCACTGCAGCTTTCCCCTGTGGTGACGCAGCTATTCCACATCATGGCACCTTCTTGTTCACAGCCCGGACCTTGGCATTTATTCTCTGCTCTCATGGTGACTCCAGCCTACCTCACCAGGGATGTGCTTAGCCACACGGAATGCCAATGAGGGGGTCACACTTCCAGCAAACCTTTATATTTAAGATTTCTCCAGAGCACTGCACTAAATTATTTTTTTTTAAATATATGACTTTACCTGGCATTTGCATTCTGGCCTCCTCAACTTGATCTAAAATCACTGTTCAGTAGTCTGCTATTCTGTTTAAAGCAGGGATATAGCATTGCAACATCTGCAGTATGCAGTGCCCATGGACATGATGAGAGGCCAAATGAACAAAAAAGTTTTGAATTTTCTCTAAATTTTGATTTAAACTGTAATCACATTTTGTGAATCCTGTGGTAATATCGCAAAATTTTACTTTACATTTTTTGGGGTGCAAGGCTGATTAGGCATTTATGCAGTAAATTAGATCATTGTTCCTAAACTCTGTCCAGGTTTTAAGGAAATCATTTTAAAGAAATCATCTGTGCTCAGACATGGACATCTTTAAAACCTGTACTGTTAGGGTGTCTTGAGAGTCATGTTTGGAAACCAATGAATCAGAGGTTAAGTGGGCTAATTGGACTTAGGTTAAGGGAGAACAGGTTGAGTCTCCCATATCCAAAATGCTCTGAATCAGGCCCTGAGTACACAACATGCAAATCCAGACGCACCGAAGGATGGTTCGGTAAATGTACTCAGTTGTTTGTACAGAGTACACCATGCGCGAATCCAGATGCACCGGAGGATGGTTCGGTAATTGTACTCAGTGTGTGCCGAGTACACAATGTGCGAATCCAGACGCACCAGAGGGTGGTATAGAGATGATATCTGGAAATAGCTCGAGAGTGAGGAACAGGAACCTGGAACGGAATGCCAACAAGCATACACCAGTAGAGACGACATTGCACAGGCAACTTCCTAGTGTCGGGAGCCCAGTTATATTCCTTAAGGTAGCAGTTCATTGGAAATCAGCGTCAGCTGACTGAGACTATGCTACTATTGGTTGAAGGAAATGTCAGGTGAGAAAGACTAACATGACAGCAACCTCGGAAACCAAGACACAGAGCCACACATGGAAGTCCAAGAGCACCTAAGGCAAAATCCTCAGCGTGTCACCCGCCGCCGCCCCCGACATCTGACCGCACGAGAAGTCAGGGGAAGTCGGTGCTGGAGTGAGTAACAGCCGATCCTAGGCCAAACCCTGACACTGGGACTGTATTGGAGAAGCATCCCTGGATTGTTTGCTGGACCTTGCCTGTGCCTGTTCCTTATAGTTCTCACCTGCTAGTATATGTACCAGACCTGGGCTGTCCGAATAGGAGATCTGCGACACAGACCCTGACAGGTGAGCAGCACATCATCTTTGTATAATTGCTCACTATTTGCTACTATTACATGTCTCTGCCTCTGTGGTTCAATATATCGATATCGCGTGTGCTACTCACATGCAACTCTGGGCTATGCAGCTGCGACATGCATATTTTCGTATAGCAGCTGTGTACATATATACGCAGTAGCAGCGGCATTAGCGTGCAAATCCGTATCATGCCCTCTGTCGGTCACACAGAGTTTATGTTGGGCAGCACACATGGTGTAATGATTAGCATTACTGCCTCACAGCAATGAGGTCATGGGTTCAATTCCCACCATGGCCCTACCTGTGTGGAGTTTGTATATTCTCCCTGTGCTTGCGTGGGTTTCCTCCCACACTCCAAAAATATACTGGTAGGTTAATTGGCTCCCAACACAAATTTACCCTAGTGTGTATGTGTGTGTGCATGTAATAGGGATTATAGATTGTAAGCTCCACTGGGGCAGGGACTGATGTGAATGGCCAAATGTTCTCTGTAAAGTGCTGCGGAATATGTGTGCGCTATATAAATAACTGGTAATAAATAAATTAAATTTATTGATGGATATGTCTCAAGGAAGGAAAGTGGACTGCCACCAAAGGGGGTGTGACCAGTCACCAAAACAGGCATGGGCAGCTACCTAAGTAGCCTGGTGAGCCCACAGGGAACATGGATATTTCCATAGATTAGTATATATACTGTAAATAAAAAGTATACCTTACAATACTGCCCAATGCTGCCCATCCTATCTACTATATAATCCTACTAAACTGTGTCTGAGACTTGGATGGTAACATGTGCATGCCGCCACTGAGGAAAAAATGTGATACTGGCCATACAAGCAAGGCCGGGCTCTTCTGCTGCCCACTGTAGCTGAGCCACATCAACACCAAACTGCACCAAACAGAGGCCCTGATTCAGAGCCGGACGCTCTGACAGAACGCTCGCTCTGAATCAGGGTCGTCCCTCTGAATTTAAGAGCGGCCTCCTGGCCGCTCGCATAGCTGTGGGTGACCACCCACAGCTATAGCGAGCGGCCAAAATGATGGTTGCGATGGTCAATGATGGTCGTGATGTCAGTGGGGCCGGCCCCAGACGGTAGGCGTTCCCATGGGAACGCCTCCGTCTGGGCAGCACGCCCCCGGCATGCCCAATAAAGGGGGCGTGCTGTCAATCACCATCGACAGCACGCCCCCTTTGGTGCGAGACCCATAGCGATAGCTTGGCCGTCGTTATTCGGGTCTCGCGCATGCGCACGACGGAGCCGGCTCCGTCGTGCGCATGCGCTCTTGCCCAACATAGGCCCGCTTGCGATCGCGAGCGGGTCTGAATCAGGCCCAGAGATCCCAGCGCAGAAAGGTGGAGGTGTGAAAAGAGTTGGAGAGGAAAACAAAGTGAGGAGACAAAAGAGGGTAGAAGAATAGGAGGAGAGAGAGGTAAAAGAGGGGGAGATTGAAAAAAGGGTGAGAGAGTGAAAGGAGGACGGTGGAGATAGAGACGGAATAGAAGGGGAGAAGAAGAGAACAGAGACACAAAAATAGGAGGCGGAGCGAGATGAGGAAAGAGAGAAAGATGGGTGGAGAAATGGGGCAGGGGAGGGACGGAATAAGAGATTGGTGTAAGAGGGAAGATGGGCGGGGAGCAGGCAGAGGGTACCCAATCAGATTTATATGCATTTTGTGTGATCACGAACTGGAAATTGAAATAAATGTCCAATGCACTTGAATGACAGAGAAAGTGTGAGTATAATAACCCACCTGTGTCTAAATACCATCTTTAAAATTGATGTGCACGATGTCCAACAATCTGTGTCATCCCATTTGATTATATAACACTAAAAGAATATCGCTGAAGGAAGTTCCCAAACATCCCTAACTGAACGGATGAGACAATTTAGGATCGTGTACCTACAGCTCGGATGATCTTTGCCTTTTGCTTTGCAACCACTGAAGGACCTCAGTGAAAGAACTGTCCAACACCTGTATAGAACCCCAAAAGCTTTCATTTTTTAGCTCTAATGTGCCATATTGTATAACAGTGTGCTCTATATGTTATTCCATGTCTTTCTGTTTACCAAACAATATACACCGACATCCAAGAAGTGCCACAACCACCCATTTCTCTAATATTGTCCAATATGCTTTGAGGAACCGTGTTGAAAGGTTCCTTCTATTTTTTGCTGCAAACTTAGATTTTCATCCCAAAGATATCTATTGGCGCAGGTCTGCACCACAACCGGACAAAGGAAAGGAAGAGAGACTGTCACAGACAGGATAAAGGCAAAAAGACTAACACCCGTATGGAAAGGACAAAAAGGTTGATGAATAGAGGGGATGTACATTCATTCTGGTGTAGATTGGGGACGGGTAGAGAGGCTGGCACAGACAGGAAAAAAATTAAGGCTGGGGCACAGTGACTGGCATAGATACAGGAAAGTCAAAAAAGCAGACAGGAGAAGGGCAGAGAAGCTGGAACAACCAAAAGCAGAACAAACCGGCTGCATAGATGAGATGGGCAGAGAGGCTGGTGCAGACAGGGGATAGGCCACTCATCACAGGAATGGGCCTCAGTGGAGTCCCTTCCCGTGGTGACACCTGGTGCAGGGGAGGGTTGTAGTGCAAAAAGGGGTGTGGTCTCACAGAAGGGGTGTGGCCTCACAGCCTGAACTCCCGTTTTACTCACTGCAGGGGTCCCAGAGGTGCGGACTGCCCCCGGGGACCACTCTGTGTGCAGTGCCGGCTCCCACACTGTGGAGAAGTTGGCACTTTGGGGTCACCCCTCGACAGGTGACACCCGGGTGGGACACTCACACCCCTTGTGACGTCACTGTCATAGAGTAGAGAGGCTAGCACAGGCAGGAGAAGGGCAGGAGAAGTGCAGAGAGGCTGGCACAGTCAAGAGAGGTGGCACAGCCTCAGCTGTTGCTTCATATGTAGGAGGAGAGTTCTCGGGCTCCACAGTCTGGTGAAGGTAGAGAAGAGATGGGTCCCCTCTACAATTAGAGCACTAGATATATGGTACTAGTGCCAGCATTGAGCATAGGAAAACAATGTTGTAGCTTAGACTAGTTTGTTTTAAACTTTTTTTTTAAATTATTCAATGTGCCGTAAGACAGCGGTCTGGTCCTCGCCACAAGACAGCCGTCTGGTCCTCACCATAAGGCAGCCGTCTGGTCCTCGCCGCAAGGCAGTCGCCTGGTCCTCGCCACAAGGTAATCATCTGGCTGGGCTCTCTTGCCACTGATATACCCTGTTACTATTCCTCCTCCCCCCCGAAGCAAAAAAAAAATTAAAGTATGGTAGGTGAAAGATCAGAAGCTCTGCACTGATAGTAACTCACTCCTGTGCACATTTGCCTTTGACAGGGGAGTCAGTCACCCCAGCTGCGGGTTCTGCACCCCCTGCTACTACTGTCATTCTGCATTTCAATATGTAATTTTGTTATATTAATACAATAGTATACTGTACTGCTAAAGCTAAATTGTACCATGTTTAGTAGTAAAGGTCATCTAGAGACTATATTTACAAAGTATATACATTATAATATGAGAAATGTTGGTTACCATGATACTCAAATTATATAAAGTAATCTGTAATCGTTTTAGTGAAAGGCACTAATAATTCCTTCCTGTACATTTATGGCAAACAGTTATTAGGTCTGGTTGCACCACCTTGTGGCTGTGATGTTATTGGTACTCGAAAGTGAATAGTATGAGTGAAATGGAAGTTAGAGAAAAAAATATATAAATTACGTTGCAGTTGACTACGAAATCTAAAACATTTGCTTGTATTTTACCGCCTGTTATGTACTTCGTTGGATTCTATTCATTATCTCTATTCATTATCACTTAATTTCTACAAAAGCAATTGAAAATGAACATTTTCACCTACATTGGAGAAATTAAATATTGGGGCCATTCATCACAGATATCTTCTGCTTACATTTCTCTCCCGATGTGGCCCGAGTTGCAAAGAGGGATCTTTGCAACTTTGCAAACAGTGGTTCACAGAGAATGACATACAGGTTCTGGGATGGCCAGGAAACAGCCCAGACCTGAAACCCATAGAACATTTGTGGTTCAGTTTGAAAAAACTGGTACATCTGAGGCATCCATCCAATAAAAGACAATGAATTGAGGCTATAATTGTCTCATGGCACCACATAATAAAGAAGGAAGAGCTCCAAACATTGGTTGGCTCAATGCCACATCGCTGTGCTGCTGTCTTGAAAAATAAAGGATACCCAACGAAATACTGATAGGACAGTAACATCATAAGTACACAGGGATTTTCACCCTAAGTGTTGTTTTCACTGCATAACTTCCCTCATAATGCAAATATTTGACCTCTGTTTATTGTGCTTGAATTCAGCATTAAATTTCCTTTCATTTGATATATGAATCATTGCACTGCGTGAAGTGTAACAGTTTTTATAAGCATTCAAAGTTGAAGAACATTAAAATTTCAAGATGTGTCCGCAATTTTGCCCACCAGTGTATGTATCAAAAATATTTATCATATATATGAGGTACCCCTTCACAAATTGCCCCAGCCTTTCAAAGATGCAATTTCATCTACTTAGGTTTAGGTTTATTTTTTTGGTAAGTAAAATATTATTTCATATACAGGTTTAGACTCCCGTATCCAAATATTCTGAAAAATTAAATTTTCCAAAATACTGAATTTTTTTACCATGACTGAGATAGTGACACATTTGCTTTCTGATGGTTCAATGTACACAAACTTTGTTTAAGGCACAATTATAAAAAAATATTGTATAAAATGACCTTCAGGCTGTGTGTATAATGTGTATATGAAACATAAATGTATTCTGTGTTTAGATTTGTGTCCCATTCCCAAGTTATCTCATTATGGTATGCAAATATTCCAAAATATGGAAAAATCCGATATCCACTATACCCCTGGTCCCAAACATTTTGGCTATGGGAGACTCAACCTGTAGTACAACGTACATATCAATACAATTATACAATTCATTGTCAACAAATTACTCTTAGGTTACAAAATACCATTAGCGCTAAATTAGCTGTTGCGTTCTCTTCCCAACACGTTACAATAAATAATTTGCATGATACAATAATTTACCTTTACCAATAAATGAATGTTATACTGCAAGTAACCTTGGTTTAACCTAAATGTCTTTACATTTGATAATGAGCTCGGTGGTGTACACTATTTATTTGCTATTTATTGATAATGTGCGACTGATGACTGTAAATATAGCCAGTGTAAGCGTGAATCACGTTAGAATAAACTACTATAGCACGTCAGTGTAATGTTAGGCTTTCCCTGTGAGTTTCTATGTTACACAGTTGTTACTGTAGCTAATGGTTTATAACTGGAGAAGTTACAATGTAATGTAAAAGTTACTGTGTCTGGGCGCTGTGTCTGAGCTGCGTCTCAGAGCCGGAGGGCGTCCCCTTCTCTCTGACTGCTCATCAGCGTTAATAGGGCCCAGTGTATCTCCCAGCACCACCTCCTCAGATGGATCACACCTGCCAGATATCTCTGTCCAAAATCTGTCACTGTCACTGTCTCCACCTCACCTTCCGCTCTCACACCTCCATTGGATCAGGGCTTCACCGAGGCGACACGCCAGACACAGCCTCTCAAGCAGGTAACCTCAGGAAAAAGACGCTCAGGGTCCCAGCGCATGCAGCTTCCAACTGCCACTTCCAACTGCCGCCCGTGCGCTGACAGTTCCATCTCCCACAGCTAGGGCTGGAGTAAGCCTTGTGGGGGCCCTGGGGCAACTAAGTTGTGGGGGCCTCCACCAAGCCACATGGAGCTTACCCCCCTCACCCGCCACACATTAAACACGCACACACATATAATATATATGTAACAAACATATATTTTATATAACATACACACTAACACACACATATACAGTATACATACACACTAACACATACATACACAGTATACACACACTAGCACATACTGTATATACAATAACACATACACATATATACAACCATACATACACACAGATACACAGTATACAAACACATACTGTATATACAATAACACATACATACATAAACACATACATACACATACTGTATATACACACACAGTATACATACACAAACACATACTTTAGTTTATACACAATAACACATACACATATATACACAAACACATACATACACATATATAAATAAAACAGTATACTTACATTCTATGCAGCTGCTGCTCACTTCATTAGGCCCCTCGCGCCATACTGCCACGATTAGCGGGTCATAGGGGGCGGGGCTTGTCATGTTGGCTCCGCCCCCATTTCGGCAACGGTAGGAGACAAAATTGGTGCGTCAGGGGGGTTTCTAGGTACTCAGAAACCCCCCTGCGTGTTCTAGTGGTGGGGGCCCCTCTGTGTGTGGGGGCCCCGGGACGACCGCCCCTGTCGCCCTCCCCTTAATCCGGCCCTGCCCACAGCTGCTGTAGTGTTTGCACAATACTTTAAAAGGAGCATGGGATACTACCATTAACATTATGGGGCAGCTGTCATATCCATATATGAGCCCCTTTTTAGTACTATCATGTTATACTGTATACAGGGCTGCCAAGAGAAATCTTGGGCTCCGGTACAGCAACTTCCCGGGGCTACAGCATGTTAGGAGCGTGGCTGCACTATGACAAAATGTATAATCTATATATATATATATATATATATATATATATATATATCTATATATAAACTATATGTTTAATATATATTTTTATATATATATAATTAGATATCTTTATACAGTAATATATATATCTAATAAACAATATATTAAACATTTATATATTTATGTATACACATATGTATGTATATATATATATATATATATATATATATATACATATACACACGTCTATACATACTGTGTGTATATAGATATATATATACACGATCCCAGGACCGGCACTCGGATATACTGTGAATAAACTTGTCCAGGTGCCTCCACAACATATGACATATAAAGTTCCCAGAGGTGCGGCACTCACGGACAGCACAGCAGGTAACCAGCACGGTGATGATACAGTGTTGATTATCTGCTGTGCTGTCCGTGAGTGCCGCACCTCTGGGAACTTTATATATATATATATATATATAAATGTAATTCACGTAAGAAGTACACACTCACATCACATGTGTGTACAATTACGCAGGGTGCTACACTACAGAAAAAACCATAGGCATTCCAAATATCAAAATTGTTGATAATTAAGTCAAAAAGAGAGCACTCACCGCCATTTTTAGAAAAAGTCACCAAATTTTAATAATCCAACATCACCAAAGATCCAAAGTAATTTGATGTTTCAGCCCCTTTATCAAGACAGGTCACACAAGGGCAACCATTCACCATGCAAGCTAGGAGCACCTAGAAAAAGACACCCAGGTGTCGAACCATGTTGGTTAAGTAGCGGATCGAGAGTAGTTGCAAGTATAGAAATACCCAGGTTTTCATCTTAGTACTGTTCCATGCTGATCCAATATTTCCATCTTTCTGTTTTTTATATTCATAAATTGTGATATTAAAGGAATCTACACCATGACAGATCTTTTCCTTTGTTGTATGAGCTCCACTCTACATTGATCATTTATATGGAGAAAAAGAAATCCAGATGTGCATGTTCTTGCTGATTAGAAGTAAAGGTGCATACACACGTAACGATTTTTTTAACAATTTAACTATAACGACGTTGTTATCGTTCAATCGTTGAAAAAAATCGTTCAGTTTCTGAGTTATAACGATGAACGATTATCGTTCATGCGCGTTCCCCTTTGTAGTTTGTAGTTCATTCGGACTGACCAACTAAATGATTTTCATTAAGGGAAGTTACAAAAATCGTTTGTAGTTCAAAAAAATAGTTTTAACACTTTAAAGCTGCATACACACACAACGATTTTGTTACCAACGATTTTATGAACAATTTTCTGTCAGATTATCTGTTTTCTACCAGCCACCCCCCACCCCGCCTACAAAACGGGGCGAGCTGTCGATCAACATCGACAGCCGCCCCGTTTGTAACGAGCCCCGGAGCGAGATAATTTCTCTCTCGCACCGTGGCTTGCACACGCGCATTGCGTGTGCGTAATGCCCCACCATCGACAAGCTTGCGAGCGCATACCGCTTGCGAGCGGGTCTGAATCAGGCCCTATATGTACGCAACTAAACTATACAGGAGACTGATTTATTGGAATTCATTGGTGAGGATTATACTCAAAACTTACCTTCTGTCATATTTCACATCGTCTTATACAAGGACCGATTGAAGTTCCAAGGACACTATTTTATACATGTACACAAAATCTTCGATATTCGGCCTCTGGAGTAACTCTATAGTCGCTCAGAATGAGACGTGGGAGTCATGTTTTGTACATACGGGATCGCAGATGCAGGCAGCAACATGCCCTGAAAACAGTTGTGTCCCCATTAGTGCCCCTTATACTGTGCCCTCAGTAGTGCCCCTTATGCAGTGCCCCAGTAGTGCCCAATATATAGTGCCCCCCAGTAGTGCCCCTATTGTCCCTTGTAATACTAACATGGTAGTAGCTGCTATTATAGTTGGAAAGGGCACACTGAGTTGTGTTAAGGGCTTCCCAGCGGGACCACTGATAAATCTCCCAGCATGGCAGTGGGCTCAAAGCTGCATGTAAATGACGTCAGTACTGAATGGCAACAATTGCTGTTAAGAAAAGTGAGGTATTATTCCAGATATAAAGGCAAACATCCACCACTTGCATATATTATAATTGTTGTTATCTGGCAAATGCAAAGAATACTTTCCTCAGTAAGATGTTAGGCAAATCACAATCACTCAGCATATGTATTGGCTGTAATATTAAAAGCTCCATATAGCGGGAGTATAATCTCCTCAATAGTTGACAGCAGGCAAATGATCACATGCACATCTCTCGGTCCACAGGAGGAACACAGGAGGAACAATGGCACACAATGCTGATGCCCCAATAATCCAATGTAGCGGAGAAGTAACCTTAATAGTTGTACAGCATATGTAAAAGTTCCCTTCACACTGAAGCCTACCACAAGGGTCTCGTCGCAAGCCCGATGGTCGCGACCCTCGCGACCATCACCTGGCCGCTAGCTAAAGCTGTGGGTGGTCACCCACAGCTTAGCAAGTGGCCAGGAGGCTGGGTTTTTAAAACAAAGCGGCCGCCCTGATTCAGAGCGAGCGCTCACTTTTTGCGAGCGGCTCTGAATCAGGCCCATAGCGTGCAATGCTCACCGGCAAGTTGAAAAAGCACAAACTGAGATTCCTGTAGCTTAAGTGTAGGGGATCCAGAGGAAAGGGAAGCAATCGGGAAGCCGACTGCCTAAATACCGTCAGCCGGCTTCCCGACTGTCATATCCCAGCAAGGGTGAAATGCCGGGCGTCTAGATGTAGACGCCCGCATTTCCCCGACTTCGGGAGACCGGCGCCCAGCATCCCAATCGTAGTGATGCCAGGCGCCGCGAGCGGACAGCCGCGGGGGGGAAGGTTAGGTTTAGGGCTCCCGGGGGGGACTTAGGGTTAGGCACCCCCCGGGAGGGTTAGGGTTAGGCTAGGGGGAGGGAGGGTTAGGCACCCCCGGGGGGGAGTTAGGGTTAGGCACCCTCCCAGGGGACTTAGGTTTAGGCAGCGGGGAAGGGGGTGGTTAGGGTTAGGCACTTAGAGGGGGGATTAGGGTTAGGCAGTTGGAGGGGAAGTTAGGGTTAGGCACCCCTAAGGAGGGTTAGGGGGGTTAGGTTAGCAGATACTTACCTATCCACGATCGGGCTTCCGGTGTTTCTAACTCTGCTCTTGTCGGGCTGCTTCTAACTCTGCTCTTGTTGGGCTGCCGTTGACGGGATGCGGCCGGCGGTATTTCATACCCATTCCAGAGGAAATGCTATCACTCAATATTAGTGTCTGCCTCCCCGTAAAACTTGCGAAGATGGCGGCAGTGTGTTCTCCGCTGTATGGCCCTCCTCCTGAGTCTGGGGAACCACAATGTCTCTGTTTACAGCGGCTGGTGCAGTATCCCGCCACTCCTTGCACCGGGTCCTCCCCGTGGGGATCACTTGCCTCTGGTTACAGCCGGTGATAGCCACTTGGTAATGGATGCACGCTGATGGACCTTGGTCAGACTAAAGACCTGATTCAGAGCCGCTCGCTAGATGTGATCGCTCGCACCCAGCGTATGCAAATTCATCTAAGTGACGGCATGGAAGTCGCGCTCTTGGAAAGGCATAAGCACACCCACTTTGTCTGTGCGAGCGATCGCTTTGTGTATGCCGACACCCATTAGCGTATGTAGAGACGCCCACTTGCGCACGTCATGTCCAGGAAGTGTACATCGAGGACCATCGGTTGCGATCGCAGCGCTTGTGGTTGCCTTACCCTACCGCAAGCACTGCGAGGACTTCAGTGTAAAAAACAGGCATGTGACGTGTACTATGACGCAGCCTGTTAATTATGCACGCCTTACAAACGGCGTTTAAACACTCAGGCACGCCTGCGTTCGCACCTCCACTCCCCCGTTATTAGTGTCCTGCCCCTGTTACCACCCACAAACGGCCTCTCCTGTCACTCATTACACTGGGCTATGGTTGCTGGGCGAGCGAGCGGACTGCGATCGCACAGAGTAGTTTGCGCACGCGCAGAACGATGCATGTGCAGTCGCTTATGAGCGTGCGGACACTTGCAAGGGGCTCTGAATCAGGTTCTAAGTCTTCCAAGCGGTACAGGTCCACACAATGTGACAAAGCAGGTATATCTGGATTGCCTGGATGCAGTCTGTGGGCACTATTATCCTTTGGTGTAACTTACTGTATAATGAGGATATTTCTGCCATAAACATCACAATTTTACAGTGATTTGTTTTTTTCTCAAGATAGTATCATGTTAATTTTGGGTAGGCATCTAAATGTAATTTACAGTATCTAAGCACTCCTAATTCATTTCTAAAGACCTGCGCAGAGAAAGAATTGTTGAGCAGAAAACCATTATATTTATTTCCTGGAAAACAATACTTTTTCTTTTAGAATGCAACATAGACAGAAAGGTAAATACAGATAATTACACATCAACAGTGCTAACTAACTGCACAAAATACAGTAGTGTAGCAGAATAAACAATCCATGCGCTAAGGAGCACTCAGCAGTGGCGTAACTTGAGGGGGTCGAGCGGGAACGTGCGGTCCATGGCACTACACATTAAAACAAACACGTCAGCAGTGGCGGTGTGCTTGTTATAGCACTGAAGCCAATAAGTGTGTCAGACAGGATCTTATTGCTGCTGCTCCCAGGGCTGGAGCCGGGCTGGAGCTCACATGCAGTATGAGCTCCGCCTTCCGACTCCGGCACTGGGTGAAGAGAGAGATGTCATGACGTCTCTCCCACAGTGCCAAGCGGGACGTGAGCAGCGGACAGCGGCGGCGGGATTACGGTAAGTAAGTTATGTGTTGTGCGTCTGTGTATGTCTTATGTGTAAGAGGCACTACTGCTGGGGGCACTGCATAGGAGGCACTATATAAGGGGCACTAACGGGTGCACTATATATTGGGCACTATATAAGGTGCACTATATATTGGGCACTGCCCACACTTAGGGGTGCCTAACCCTAACCCCCCCGTAAGTGCCTAAACCTAACTCTGCCGGGGGGGTGCCTAACTCTAACCCCCCCTTCCACTAGCCTAACCCCTACCCTCCCGTGGGGGTGTCTATCCCTAAGTCCCCCCCAGGAGCACTAACCTAACCCTCCTTCCCTGCGGCTATCCGCGCCCACCGCCCGGCTTATCTTCGCTCAGTATCCCTGTCGGGATTGCACAGTCGGGAAGCTGGCGGTCGGCATTTCGACCATCGGCTTCCTGACTGCATCCCGTTTATGAGGCTATCTCAAGTCCTGTGTACTCTCTCTGTGGACCTCATTCAGAGGCGGTCGGAGGATGCAAGCGGTCGCTCAGAAACTGGGTGGCTACTTGCATCCTGACCGCCCGCCTCTGTTGACCATCGCGACCTACAACGAGACCCTAAGGTAGGGTCTCACTTGTCGTAAGCCCCGGAGAGCTTCTGGCTCTGTCAGAGCCGGAAGCTCTCCACTGACATCACTAGTGATGTCAGTGGGGCCTCCCCCAAACGGTACGCGTTCCCATGGGAATGCCTCCGTTTGGGCTGCCACCCCCCCGGCCCGCCTTCCAAACGGGGCGAGCTGTCAATCAACATCGATTTGGAAAGAGACCTGCTACGACCAGCGCTGTCGGTCGTAGCGGGTCTCACGCATGCGCACGAGGGAGCCGGCTCCCTCGTGCGCATGCGCACTGGCCAAACATCGAGGCGGCCGTGTGGTCGTAGACCGTACGGCCGCCTCTGAATAAGGTCCAGTGTCTCATAGGGGAGATCTGTTGAGTCTTTGTAAAAGATACAGTTACAGCTCTGGTGAGGGGAAGAAACTATAACAGCGATTCCAGAGCTGTCTCTCTGTAATGCTGGCTACACACGGGACGATCTGTTCAGCGAACGATATCACTGAACGATCTCCCTTGAAATTCCTGGTGTCCTGGATGAACAATATTGTTCATCCACACACCAACAATTTTACCAACGATGAACGACCAACGATCGTTCTCCCATATAGAAAATTAATTATATCGTCCAGATTGGCCTGCATGCATGCCCGATGGACGATATCATAATCATTCAGCGGGAGTGTGCATCGTTGGTCGTTAATTGCATACAAACAGAATGATATGAACGATATATTGTTGACCGATATCGTTATAGTTCATATTGTAACGATATATAGTTCTGTGTGGATGCACCTTAACTGTGTGCGGTGCAGTGTAGGAAGGAGCGCTGGTCTTGTTAGTGCTCACGCCCTCCTCTTCCTATACAGCTTAGATCAGTGCCTCCATTCAGCTAACAGCTCCAGGGCTCAGCCACTTCCCTTGTTACACCACGATAGGCTGTCGCGGGGGACTCCTCCACTTAGGGCCTGCCTCCAACTGCGTCCCCTTCTAGGAGATGACCGAGCCTCCACTCCACCCTGTCACTGCCTCCGGCTCCTCTACTGCGGCTCTGTCGGTGGCAATGTCTCCGCTGTGCATCCAGCTCCAAACGCCACTGCTCCAGGAACGTTTAACGGCTGGTGAGATCCCTTCTTATACATTCTCCTGGGTACCCCGGATAGTCCCTGCTGTGGCGCGGGTGACTAGACATTCCTGCCCGCGCATCTGAGTCCTCCCAATGTCCGTGGTCACTAATGACTACCACTACAGAGCAACGGACAGGGGCTGTGTTTCCAACAACCGCAAGCCCCAACAATAACTTTAAAATAAAGGGCACATTATATATATATATATATATATATATATATATAATGTGTGTGTGTATATGTATGTGTGTGTGTATGTATATATATATATATATATATATATATATAAAATGGGGCGTCACACTAGATGCTAGTTCTCCTTAACAGTCAATTGCTGTTGTAAAAAAAACTATCTGGAAGCAACCTGCGTTCAAAGGCCAACTGCTTTGATCCTCTCCATAGGGACACCAGACCTACTGTATACAATACACAATATAAAATAGACAGAGAAGCCCAGCAGCATTGTGCTAAAAAGAATTATACATGATATCATAGGGTAATCCAAATGTTATATTCACATATAGATCCAAAGTGTACTTAACTTACAAATATTCCTTATATCAGGATATGTATATGGGTCATTCCATATAATATAGAAATTTCACATAACCGCTAACATTTTAGTAAGGGTGTGCACCGCCCACTTTTCGTGTTTTGTGTTTTGGTTTTGGATCTGGATCTTTCTTCATGTTTTGGATCTGGATTGGTTTTGCCAAAACCACCCTTCCGTGTTTTGGTTCTGGGTTTTGTGTTTTGGATCTATATTTTTTTGAAAAAAAGCATAAAAACAGCTAAAATCACAGAATTTGTGGGTTTTTCTGCTCCTATGCTATTATTAACCTCAATAACCTTAATTTCCACTCATTTCCAGTCTATTCTGAACACCTCACACCTCACAGTAGTGTTTTTATGTACAAAAGGTTGCACCGAGGTAGCTGGATGACTACGCTAAGCGACACGAGTGGGCGGCACAAACACGTGGCCCATCTAGGAGTGACACTGCAGTGGTAGACAGGATTGCAGTTTGAAAAACTAGGCCCCAAACAGTACATAATGCAAAGAAAAAAAATCGGTGCAAGATGGAATTGTCCTTGGGCCCTCCCACCCCCCCTAATGTTGTATAAACAGGAAATGCACACTTTAACAAACCAATCATTTCAGCACCAGGGTCTGCCACACAACTGCGACATTTCGATTGGTTCATTTCGGCCCCCACAAAACAAGCTGGCAATTAATCTGTCCCTGCACAAACTGGCTCTACGGAGGCAAGATGTCGTCCTCATCCACCGATTCCTCACCCTCTTCAGTGTTGTGTACATGCTCATCCTCACAGAGTATTAATTCGTCCCCGCTGGAATCCACCACTACAGGTCCCTCTGTACTTTCTGGAGGCTGGTCTCCCTCGAAGAGTTGATAATTCATTTTTATGAACATCATCTTCTCCACATTTTGTGGAAGCAACCTCCTATGCCTTTCGCTGACAAGGTTCCAGGCTGCACTAAACACTTTTTCGGAGTACACACTGGAGGGGGGGCAACTCAGGTAAAATAAAGCCAGTTTGTACAGGGGCCTCCAAATTGCCTCCTTTTCCTGCCAGTACAGGTACGGACTGTCTGACATGCCTACTTGGATGCTGTCACCGATGTAATCCTCCACCATTCTGTCATTGGTGACAGTATCATATGCAGTGACAGTAGACATGTCAGAAATTGTTGCCAGGTCCTTCAGTCCGGACCAGATGTCCAAACTTGGTCCTGCCTGCCCTGCATCACCGCCAGCGGGTTGCTTAGGATACCTAAGTTGTTCCTGGCAGCCCCAGTTGCGGGAGAAAATGAAGAAGGAGCTGTTGACGTTTCACGTTCCGCTTCAGCTGACAGTGTTTTCACCAGCAGGTCTTTGCACCTCTGCAGGCTTGTGTCGGCCCGAAAGAGAGACATCACATAGGCTTTAAACCTAGGATCCAGCACGGTGGCCAAAAATGTAGTGGTCTGATTTCAACAGATTCATCCACAAGTCCCACATGCCGAGCGGAATCACTCCATCTTAGCTCCTCCTTTACTTTCTCCAGCTGCTTCTGCAACAGCCTGATGAGGGGAATGACCTGACTCAAGCTGGCAGTGTCTGAACTGACTTCACGTGTGGCAAGTTCGAAGGGCTGGAGAACTTTGCACAACACGGAAATCATTCTCCACTGCGCTTGAGTCAGGTGCATACCCCCTCCTTTGCCTATGTCATAGGTGGATGTATAGGCTTGAATGGCCTTTTGCTGCTCTTCCATCCTCTGAAGCATATAGAGGGTTGAGTTCCACTGCGTCACAACCTCTTGCTTCAGGTGATGGTGGGGCAGGTTCAAGACTTTGCTGGCGCTCCAGTCTTTGGCACACAGTTGCTGAATGGCAAAAGTGGCCAGAAATTTTTTCGGGCCACCCAAAGCACCTCCTGCACACCCCTGTCACTTTTCAGAAAATTCTGCACCACCAAGTTTATTGTGTGAGCAAAACATGGGACGTGCTGGAATTTGCCCAGATGTAATGCCCGCACAATATTAGTGGCGATGTCAGATATCACAAATCCCCAGGAGAGTCTAAATGGGGTAAGCCACTGGGCGATGATTTTCCTCAGTTTCTCTAAGAGGTTGTCGGCGGTGTGCCTCTTACTGAAACCGGTGATACACAGCGTAGCATGCCTTGGAACGAGCTGGCGTTTCTGAGATGCTGCTACTGGTGACGCTGCTGTTGTTGCTGCGTAAGGTGATACATCTACCCAGTGGGCTGTCACAGTCATATAGTCCTTAGTCTGCCCTGTTCCACTTGTCCACATGTCTGTGGTTAAGTGGACATTGGGCATAACCACAGTTTTCAGGACACTGAGGACACTTTTTCTGACGTTTCTGTACAGTCTCGGTATCGCCTGCCTGGTGAAGTGGAATCTAGACGGGATTTGGAAACAGGGTCACACTAACTCCATCAATTGTGTAAATCCCACTGCACTAATGGCGGATACCGGATGCACGTCTAACACCAACATAGCAGTCAAGGCCTCAGTTATACGTTTTGCTTCAGGATGACTGCTGTCATACTTCATCCTCCTCGCTAAGGACTGTTGGCGGGTCAATTGTTTAGTAAAAGTAGTGGTGTTCCAACTTCCTCTCTGGGACGATGAACGACTCCCAGCAGCAACAGCAGCAGCGGCAGTAGTAGGCGTAGCAATGCAGGATCCTCCGGAGGAAAATTGACGAGGAGGGAGTTGACGGTGTGGTTTGCAGGCGTTTGGATACAACAGGACAAAGGGATTTAGGTGTCCCTGGACTGCTTACGGTCTTAGCTAAAGTTTCTGAACTTGACAGTAACTTTTTATGAATGCGCTGCAGGTGACGTATGAGGGAGGATGTTCCTAGGCGGTTAACGTCCCTACCCCTACTTATTTCACCTTTACATATGGTACATATGGCAAGACAGTTGTTGTCCTCAGCACCAGCTACACCAGTATCCTCATCCTGTTGTACTTCAACAGTGACATCTTCAATTTGCATATCAGCAAGTGGACCGTGGGTGCTCCTTTCAGCACTTGCAGAGGGCGTGCAAATAGTGGAAAGAGCCACCTCTTCCCGTCCAGTGCTGGGAAGGTCAGGCATCGCAACCACCACCACACTTGGACTCTCCTTGGGGATTTGTGATATCTTCTTAGAAAGCACAGTTCTTCGCTGTGGTTTTGGCAGCTTAACTTGTTTGATTTTTGTAGCGGGAGGAGGGCTTCCATCGTCATGTGAAGCTGAACCACTAGTCATGAACATAGGGAAAGACCTTAGTCGTTCCTTGCCACTCCGTGTCGTATATGGAATATTGGCAAATTTACTTTTCTCCTCAGATGATTTAAATGTTTTTTTTAAGGTCATTTTCCTGAACTTTGTCATTTGGGATTGTATATGCCCTCTACTATGACATTGGGCATCGGCCTTGGCAGACGACGTTGATGGCATGTTATCGTCTATGTCATGACTAGTGGCAGCAGCTTCAGCACTAGGAGGAAGTGGTTCTTGATCTTTCCCTATTTTATTTTTATCGGAGAAAGTTTGGTCCTCCATTTATGTTATACTGATATATACGTGCGGCTAAGGCGCACACAAACACAGAAAATATTTTTTTATTTTTGTTGGAGACTAGTGCACTTTGGGGGCTACACCACCCTTTAACAGACAGACGCACGCTTGGCGATGCTGCTTTGAGGATGCACGTACAGTGCACACAATTCACAAACACAGAAGAAAATGTTTTATTTTTGTTGGAGTGCACTTTGGGGGTTACACCACCCTTTAACAGACAGACGCACGCTTGGCGCTGCTGCTTTGAGGATGCACGTACAGTGCACACAATTCACAAACACAGAAGAAAATGTTTTATTTTTGTTGGAGTGCACTTTGGGGGTTACACCACCCTTTAACGGACAAACGCACACTTGGCGCTGCTGCTTTGATGCACGTACAGTGCACACTGGGCCTGATTCAGAGCCGCTCGTAAGCGGCCGCTCGTTCGCTCCGAGCGATGTTCGTACATCTGCGCATGCGTATGGGTTTTAGTACGCATGCGCGAACCAGTCAGTGCGGCCGAAAATCGTGTGCTCGCAAAATAGCGAATGCCTGCTAATTTGAGTGACAGGATGAGGCATTTGTGGGTGGTAACAGGGGAAGGTGCTTGAAAACGGGGAGTGGAGATCCGAACACAGGCCTGCCAAAAGGTCAAAACGGGCGTTTTAAGGGTGTGCATAATTAACAAAGCAGCGTCATCGACCACGTCAGTTGGATGTCTTTTAGCCAGAACTGCTCGCATGATTGCGGTAGGAAAATGCAACCACAAGAATAGCGAGCAGTTCATTCGCCTTTCGATGTACTCGATTAATCTAATAAATAGCGGAGGTGACGTATGATGCGAGCGGCCAGGGGGGTGTTTTTTACAAAAAAAGTCTGCATGTTTTGTTCGCTCGTTCAGACATAGAGACGTCAACAGACCGCAAAGAGCGAACGGTCAATTTAAATAGCCAGCCCCTTTTTCTGGACGAGCGAGCGCCAATAGTGTCTGGCTCTGAATGAGGTCCACAATTCACAAACAGAAAAAATATATATTTTTTGGAGTGCACTTTGAGGGTTACAGCACCCATTAACGGATGAGCCAGCCGGCCCTTTACTTATGACACAGGCGCACGCTTAGCGCTACTTTGTTGATGCACGTGCGGCTACTGCGCACACAAGTCACAAACACAGAAAAAAAAATATTTTTTGGAGTGCGCTGTGGGGGTTACAGCACCCTTTAATGGACGAGCCAGCCGGGCCCTTTACTTATGACACAGGCGCATGCTTGGCGCTACTTTGTTGATGCACGTGCAGCTACTGCGCACACAATTCACAAACACAGAAAAAAATATATTTTTTTTTGTGCACTCGGGGGGAGCACCCCTGATGGACAGAGCACCCCCTGGAGAACACTACAGCACCCCTTTAGGACTGGGACACTGCACAACACAGCCCAGCCAGCCCCTATAGACTTTGGAGTGGACACAGCCCCTACGGAAAACTGACAGCACAACACAGTCCAGCCAGCCCCTATGGACTTTGGAGGAGTGGACACAGCCCCTATGGACAACAGCAGCACAGCACAACACAGCCAGCCCCTATGGACTTTGGAGGAGTGGACACAGCCCTTATGGACAACAGCAGCACACCACAGCGCAGCACAGCACTACACTACACAGCCCAGCCAGCCCTAACTCCCACCCTGCCTCTTCACTGTCCACAGCCGAGTGAGAAAATGGCGCCAACACGGGTACCTTTTATAGAATCCAAAACCCGCGAGATCCGGAAGGTGGGATGATGATGTTTTGCCTTGATTTCAGATCCGAGTCAGGCGGGATAAGTCGAGCCTGACTCGGATCGGCCTCAGATGAGGGGGGGGGCTCGGATTTCAGAAATCCGAACCCGCTCACCCCTATTTTTTAGTATATTTATTTATGCTGCTAAAAGATCATAGTGTATTGTGTGACTGTCACAGTGACTTCAGATGATGTAGTTAATGTTGGTGAATAGTTTTATGTTGAATATGATGATAGTTACCCAGGTGAGATCAAGGAAGGATATCAGAGATGGAGAATACTTAGCACAATGGAGCAAGCTGGCAGCAACAGGAAGTGGCCATCATCACCAGATTTATACATTTTCACAGGTAATCAGGAAGATATAGTAAACATGCCTACATTGATTAATTCACGTGGATTCTACAGGTTTGAGTAATTTGTATCAGAGCCCTTTGACTGGGGGCAGAAACGTAATGTGAGTCACATTTGTATGTAACATGAGTCACATGTCAAAATTGATTTTAAGTATAGTTCGGTTAAGATTCAGGGCCTGATTCAGAGCCGCTCGTAAGCATCCGCTCGTTCGCTCCGAGCGATGTTTGCCCAACTGCGCATGCGTACGGATCGTTATACGCATGCACGAACCAGTCAGTGCGTTCGAAATTCATGTGCTCGCAAAATAGCGAATGCCTGATAATTTGAGTGACAGAAAGAGGCATATGTGGGTGGTAACGGGGGAAGGTGCTTGAAAACGGGGAGTGGAGATCCGAACGCAGGCGTGCTTAAAGGTCAAAACGGGCATTTTATGGGTGTGCATAATTAAAACAGCAGCGTCATTGACCACGTCACTGGGTTATTTTATAGTCAGAACTGCTCGCAAAATTGTGGTAGGAAAAACCAACCCCAAGAATAGCGAGCAGTTCATACCCTGGTCGATGTACTCGATTAATCTAATAATTAGCGGACATGACGTGGGATGCGAGCGGCCAGGGGGCGTATTTTTTCAAAAAACGACCGCAAGTTTGGTTCGCTCGTTCAGACCTAGAGGCGTGAACAGACCGCAAAGAGCGAACGGTTGATTTGAATAGCCACCCCTATTTTCTGGACGAGCGAGCGCTAATTGCGTCCGGCTCTGAATCAGGCCCTCAGTTTTTTGTTTGTATGTCAGTCATAAGTTTAGGGTCTTATAAGTAGGGATGTGCGCCGGAACATTTTTGCCGGATTTGGATTTGGTTCTAATTCGTCGTCCGGCTTTGGATTTGGATTTGCCAAACTGCGGTGACTGGCTCTGGATGTGTATTTGGATTTTTTTACAAAAATTGCCAAAAAAAGCTAAAATCACATAAATTGGTCTTTTTTTTCTTCCTAGAGTATTGTTAACCTCAATAACATTAATTTCAAGTCAATTTAGAACACCTCACAGCTTATAATATTGTTTTCAACATTATTGGCCAAAGGATACAGTGAGCTGACTGGTTACCAAGCAACAAAGCAGCGGCGCAGCGGCACAGACACCACAATTTAAAGCACATCTATGACACATTGCCACACAGCAGTTGTAGAAATGAAAAGTAGTGCACCCACCCAGTGGGGTACGGCCAGCAGAATCACAGTACTTGTTTACAAAGTGGGCTACGGCCCAAGGAGTCACAGTGCACAATCTTATTCACATTACACCGCACATAGTGCCCCTGATTCACATTACACCATAAAGTAATGTCTCTTATTTATGTTACGACACATAGTAGTGACCCTTTTACACAATGGCCACAGTAGTGCCCCTTTTACACAATGCCCACAGTAGTGCCCCTTTTACACAATGCCCACAGTAGTGACCCTTTTACACAATGCCCACAGTAGTGACCCTTATACACAAAGCCCACAGTAGTAATGCGCCTTATACAATGCCCACAGCAATACTGTCCCTTACACAATGCCCCCAGCAGTGGTGTCCCTTACACAATGCCCCCAGTAGTGGTGCCCCCTATGCAGTCCCCTTAGTAGTAGGGCCCCCTATGCAGTGCCCCCAGTAGTAGTATGCCCCCCAGTAGTATGCCCCCCATTAGCAGGCCCCCAGTAGTATGCCCTCCAGTAGTATGCCCCCCATTAGCAGGCCCCCGGTAGTATGCCCCCCCCCAGTAGTATGCCCCCCATTAGCAGGCCCCCAGTAGTATGCCCCCCAGTAGTATGCCCCCCATTAGTAGGCTCCCAGGAGTATGCCCCCCAGTAGTATGCCCCCCATTAGCAGGCCCCCAGTAGTATGCTCCCATAAGCAGGCCCCCAGTAGTATGCCCCCACAGTAGTATGCCCCCATAAGCAGGTCCCCAGTAGTATGCCCCCCAGTAGCAGGTCCCCCCAGTAGTATGCCCCCCCAGTAGCAGGCCCCCTGTAGTATGCCCCCCCAGTAGTAGGCCCCCCATACACACATTAAAAAAAAGAAAACTTACCTGTATCCCCGCTCCAGCCGTCGTCCGCTCTGCTGCCCTGCGATGAGGAGGGAGCCGGAAGACGGAGCTCATGAGTGAGCTCCAGCCGGCTCCCTCCGTGCAGCAACCATGAGAGTCTGTGTGACTCTCATTGGCTGCTGTAACAAACACACAGCTGCCGCTGGCAGCTGTGTGTTTGTGTCTGTGTAGGCCAGACCGCTATCACAGCGCTCTGCCCTACACTCGAGGAGCCCTGATGTCGGATTCTCTAGCGAGAATCCGACATCAAGCAGCCGCCGTTCGGCTCCGAATGGGGATCCGATTCAGGCGGGGAACACCCGAACAGGGTTCGGGTGGACTCGGATCCCCTATGTTCGGAGCGGTTCGGATTCCACAGAATCCGAACCGCTCATCTCTACTTATAAGTGAATAGTATAACAATCATGTTGTAAAAATAATTAGGAGAGCAGGTTTAAATAAATATATAAATCCCCTCAGTTCCTATGTTCATTCTTTTGTAACATGATTCATGCATATAGTATAAACATTACAATTTAACTACTAAGAGTGTACATTTTTTTTCTGCTTCTAAGCAATAATTATGACTACCTACCCCATATATTATTGTCATATTTTTAAAATGTTGAATTTTGTGTGTGGTGCATTTCAACTTCTAAAAGTTAACATGAAATGTAACATGAGTCACATGGAATGACCCGTATGTCCATCCATATTAGATGTATATCAATTGCTTCAAACAGATGGTACCATGTTAATCAGCAGATCCCACGGATAGCAAACTCCTCCCTTGTTTGACTGAAGAGTAAATGCAAAAATCCCTTGAGGGTACTAGGATCTTCCCATACTATATACCTCTAAAATAAGCATTACAGAGGATACACTGACAGTGCGTTTATCAGGTTAATTTATTCAGATGTTGACAAGCTTTGCACCACACAATATAAAACAAATACGAATATATAAAATCCACAATGACCTGTACCCTGGGAAACAGGGAAAAGGCACACTGTGTACCCTGATGTTAGCAGGATCCGGGAACAATATGAAAGTATATATTGTGCTCAGCCCATATTTGTGTTGAAGAATGAGGAATGTGGTGCTATGGTAAGTGCTGACTGGATGGATCTGGACCGGATCCGGGAACTGCAGACCAGGCCATCAGCAGACACACCAATGCATTTCGGATGGACACATACACATACACAAACACACACACACTTATACAGAGGCATTTCTAGAGAGGAGGGGGACTGTGTGCAGTCTCCGACATGGGCCTCCTCCTCTCCGCCCAGCAGCGCACTTAGCTGTGTACGGCCAGCGCCGGAGTTATAGACTCTGGGCACTAGAGTGTGCCCAGAGTCTATAGTGTATGCACAGGGCACCGGGAAAATGGCCGCGGCGGCCATTGTCCCTGTACTGCGCATGTGCAAACGACGGAAAAATGGCCGCGGTGGCCATTTTCCAGTCGTTTTACAGCGCCGGACCCCAGCGCCGACGTGGGACTCCGGAGAGGTAATTAATATATGTGCAGGGTGTGCGGTGCGGGGCCCCCATGGACCCAGGGGCCCGTGTTCCCCGCACACCATGCACCCATTATAGATACGCCCCTGCACTTATATATATATATATATATATATATATATAATGGGGTTCATGGATTATTCAATGCATTTAAGCCTGCAGCCCACATCACGGGACCCCATTTCTCTGCAGGTCCTACACACTATCAGTCATACTTACTGTATGTAAACTTGGTCACTGTTGTTACAGACATGTTAAATATATGAGGGCTGATTGAAAAGTAATGAGACTGTCTCTGTTTTTCTCTCCCATTGGTAGATGTGGCAACCAGGGGCGTATCTATAATGGGTGCAGCAGCCATTTCCCTGTCATTTGCGCATGCGCAGTACAGGGAAAATGGCCACCGCGGCCATTTTCCCGATGACCTGCGCATACACTATAGACTCTGGGCACACTCTAGTGCCCATAGTCTATAACTCCGGTGCTGGCTGCACACAGATCAGAGCGCTGCCGACTGCCGAACTGAGAGGATGAGGCCCATGACGGAGACTGCACACGGGCCCCCTCATCACTGGAAACGCCCCTTGTGGCAACGCTATGCTGGTTATTGTGGAGCTCATACATCGATGTCTCTGGACTGTGTCTGACTGCCGTAGTCTTCTTTGTTTGGTCACAGCGAGTGGAAGATCACTCACTTATGTCAGTCACTCACGTATTACCCTCTATGAAGTGCTTCCACCACCGAAATATTGCAGCACGGCTAATTGTTCCTCCACCGTATGCTTACCGCAGCATTTCATGAGCTTCATTTCCGCTTTCCCCAAGATTGACGCAAAATTCAATCACACATCTCTGACGTAATCACACACAGACACATACACGTCTTCCTTATCTGCCATGATGAAATGTGTGAAGATCTTCCACTCGCTGTGACCAAACAAAGAAGACTACTGCAGTCCAACTACAGATTCAGACACATCGATGTATGAGCTTCACAAAGGGACAGAAAAACAGAGGCAGTCT
The DNA here is from genome assembly GCA_031769625.1 of Taudactylus pleione. Classification (NCBI taxonomy): domain Eukaryota; kingdom Metazoa; phylum Chordata; class Amphibia; order Anura; family Myobatrachidae; genus Taudactylus; species Taudactylus pleione. The sequence goes on along the minus strand of JAUIMM010000841.1, from coordinate 6,936,986 downwards.
CATTACTTTTGAATCAGCCCTCGTATATACAGTATACATACATACAAGTCCTGTGGCCGGGTTAGTGTCTCCCTGTTCTATTAAGTGGCTTTTAAGCCGTTAAATTACTGGAATGGACTGAGATGGTTATACAATTACATGAAGGAGTGCTAAAGTATACTAGCAATGACTCCTCAACTTACTTTATCCAGAAAAGATGCCTGATAGACGTTATATACTCCAACAAAGTATAAAAGGAGTGTTTATAAACTGATTAATAGCAATTATGTCATTATTATCAAAGTCTAAGAAATTAAATGTTGGTCATACATTATCTTCCTCTTATATGAGAATGAATTTGAAATTATATAACAATTAAGGAATAAGCAAAAAAAAAGGCACATCGCCATTATATTAAGTTAGAAGAATAAATTATATACTGTAGATACTGTATTGTGGGCCTGGTTCAGTGGTGCACAGTAACTGCACACAACGCCGATGTTCTTGTGGTTAAGCAGTTATTTGCTACTGCATATGTGCAAAATATTCTGGAAGCCCCGGGACCGCTGGTATCAAAACTGGCAAGAACAAACCATGGGCATTTCTGGGCGGTGACTGGGAGGTGGCCTGTAGTGAATGCAAAACAAATTCTCGTGTAGGCGTGATATGGGAGAGTTGCGGGCAAGTCCATGAAAGCTGCTGCATTCCCAGACGCAGAACCGCAGCCATAGAGGCCATGTTTACACGGAATTCAGACTGTGACACTGCTCATTCCATAGGCTGGTGCAAGTGTCGATAGTGCATGCGATGGTGCACCGATGGTGGATTGTTCAGAACCTCGCGTGGTGTTGCAGAGTAAACAGACATTGAAAGTGGGTTTGCACATTCCGGTGTATCGTATACACAAGGGGAAGGATGAAAGTATTATTGCCGCAGCAGAACCTTTTATATATATATATACGTTCCTCATTCATTTTGGTTTATAATTTGTCTTTTTTGTTTCTGGTGCTCAGTTTAATTTACAACACAACCTGGATGTTCTCCACAATATGCCTTGTTTTTGCTCTAATGTACGTAGATGATCCTGCCAGTGGGCATCAATGTGCATGACCATTCTCTATTCTGCATTTGTTCAATGGGCATTACTGCCTGTATTTTGCTATGACCTGGTGTTCTTAGCACTCCACTATTGTTGTATTTGTTCTATGGCCTTACTACCTATATGTTGCTGTCATTTGCAGTTTTCAGCATTTCATCATTGCTGCATTTGTTGAGTAGACATTACTCCAATTCATTGCTGCTTTTAGGTGTTCTCAGCACTTCACCATAACTGCCTTTTTTCTGTGGACATTACAACCTGTACATTACTGCAATTAGGTGTTCTTAGCACTTCACCATAGCTGCATGTTTTCCCTGGACATTAGTCTCTGTACATTGCTGCTATCAGTTGTTCTCAGAACCAGAGGCGTCACCTACCTTGGTGACACCTGGTGCAGGTGCTCTGAGTCCTTCTGCGTGCGTAGGCGCGCTCCCAAAAGGGGGCGTGGCTTCTAAGTAAGGGGACATGGTCTTGCCCACAAAGCCACGCCCCTTATGTGTGCCGATCTTCAGGGTGTTACTGCTTCTCGTTCTAGGCACACAGTGGGCTTCCCCACCACTCCTGCAGCTGCTGGGGCAGCCCACAGTCTCTCCATGCCTCTCTCCGCGTCCTGGTGACACCATCCAACGGGGTGACACCAAAATAGCAGTGCAGTTCTGCTATTTTGGTGTCACCCCCTTTGGATGGTGTCACCCAGTGCGGCCCGCACCCACTTCTGACGCCAGTGCTCAGCACTTCACCATTGCAGCATTTATTAATAAGACAATACTACCATTCAGTGCTGCTTTTAGGTGTTCTTAGCATTTCACCATAGCTGCATTTATTAAGTACCAGTGGCAAACGCAGGATTTCTAGAGCGGGGTTTGCAAATGCTTGATTTTACAGTGAGTATGGCCGGTCCATGAAGAAGGTTGAATTAGCACTTAACCAGCTTTAAAATGTGTCATACAAAGTGTATTGTGTGTCATAATCCCAGCATATACAGGGCCAGTGATCACAGTAAGCCATTAGATGCAGCAGTAGGTCCATCCTGCCAGAGCTGAATGTTTTTATTTTAGATGTGGGCACCATTCCAAGAACATGCAGCACTAGTATTATTCTACTATATTACTATTTCTATTGTGGTAATGGTGTGGGCTGGGGAGGGGGGTTTCCAGGCAGACGGAAACCCCCCTGCGTTTGCCTATGAGTACACATTACTACTGGGATGTAGTCAGCATATCGGCGTGCAAGATGCTTGTGGGCACAATGCTGGTGCCAAAATTTTTACAGTGTCAGGATCCCGGCACCAGAATCCTGACCACCGGCATCCCGAAGGTAAGTATCGGGCATTAGGGGGAGGGTTTGGGTGCAGAGTTATGGTTAGGCATTAGGGGGAGGGTTAGGCACTAGGAGGGAGGGTTATGTTTAAGGTGCAGGGACAGGGAGGTTAGGTTTAGGCACTTGGGGGAGGATAGGTTTTGGCACTGGGGAGGGAGGGTTAGGTTTAGGGTGTGGGGAGGGGGAGGTTATGTTTAGGCACTAAGGGGGGAGGTTAGGGTTAGGGATCAGGGAGTGAGGGGTAGGCAAAGGAATTAAGGTTCGTCTTACCTTGTTTTCTTATGGGTGTTGGGATTCTTATTGTCTGGATGCCGCAGTCGGTATTCTGACAAGCCGCATCCCGACTGCCGGGATCTCATACCCAACCCATTACTACCATTCATTGCTGCTTAGATGTTCTCAGCACTTCACTATAGCTGCATTTATTCTGTGGTCATTACACCCCCAAACGCTGGTAGTCTGTCACTCACTTGGCGATGGATTTCTCTCTGCGTACGTGATTGCAATGTGATCGCAGCGCACGTGCAGGGCAGTGCATGTGCAATGGCAAACAATCGCTTGATCTGTGTGAAAATTGCATTAGCATCCTTCTCTGAATCAGATCTCCTTCTGGCGGTAGCTCTCCTTACGGCAGTAACCTGACGGCGTGCAAGCCGCTCATAGGACATGTATGTTATACGCAGCGCTGCAGCAGTACATGACTGACATTGCTAGCAGCCTCGCCGCTGACCGTATTAAGAGACGCACTGACTGGGCACTAGATTGGAGGGAGTGTGGGACCTGGCCTTCCACTGTCCCACCTGCACAATCCATCAAGCAGCCCCCTGTACTCCGCTTACAGCTCTCCACAGGCATCAGAGGTAAAGTCGGGCACTTTGAAAAGGGGTCTGGGGCCTGTCCATCCACTATCCCACCTGCACAAACCATCCAGTAGCCCCCTGCTCCCCGCTGACAGCTCTCCACATTTTATTTTTGAAACCACATTTTTCATAGAAAAACAACAATACATTTATTAATACAGTATTATCACTGTATAATCACTGTATTATCACTGTATAATCACTGTATTATCACTGTATAATCACTGTATTAATAAATGCATTGTTGTTTTTCTATGATAAATGTGGTTATTAGCCAGATTTTAGTTTTCAAAGATAAAATGTGGCTCTTCAAGACGTCTAATTTTTCTCAAATAGCTCCCACCCCAATTAAGGTTGGAGACCACTGGGATAGACAAACAAACATACCAATGAATTTCATATATAAGAAGGCTGGTGAAAATATTAAAATGTTATGATATAGATATATAAACGCTGAACTTTTATTGGAATATTCAGAGCTCAGGTGAAAGGAAATACTTTGCCAGGGGTTAAAGTGTGAAAGAACTGGGTGGAACTGGGTTCCGTCACTGCTAATGGTAGGAGGAACTAGTTCCACCACCACCACCACCACCACCGCCCTGCACAGTAGTCCCACAGACAGAGTAGTAAGGGAAGGTGGCACTGTAGAAATGCAGAGGGATGACGTAGGAGGATGTCTCTCCCGGATGTTTGTTCAGGGAAGTTCACATGTTGCCTTACCCCAAAACGTACATTACTATGTATTATCTTGTATGAAGATGAAATATTATTCCTACCCAAACCGGTGGCTACCGTACCACGTGTTCTTTTATATGCATACTGAATACTGGCTGAAGACACTGTCTGCCTGGGGAGGCTCCATTTCTTCAGAGGTCCCTCATTGCAGAGACAGCGAAGGCGATACATAGTGGTTGAGAAAATAAACATTTGGCACCCAAGTGACATAGACTTGTTTGTGGGGACCCCATAAACAAAATCTCAGAAACACGGCAGAAAAATAATTAAGAGTTACACTGATGATATAAAACTTTTTTTTAATCTTTTTAAGTGACCTAACATTGTAGTCTCAGCTGATGGCAGGAGTGCTAAAAAAAAAATCCTCTACAATGTATTTCACACTGTCAAAGCCCCCAAAGCTTCTAGGGGCCTAGGCGGCACCCAGCCATTGACTTTAAAGTTTCCTATACACAACAGTGTGTGTGTGTGTGTGTAAAGGACAGTTTTTACAGTTGTTCTGGCCTCTCAGAGTAGCTCTGCCTAGCGTGAGGAAAGGGGGAGATGAGTTCCACCAGCTTCCAGGACCTCTTTAAGCCCTGGTCATGACAGAATTACAGTGGACCCAGGAGTGTGAGGAGGACTCAACCAGCTCTGACACAGATGGGTCCTGTCCTGTATTGTACCTGCAGAAAAGCAGGAGAGCACTTGAGCGACCCCTAGCGGCGGCAGTGGGATACAGCAGAGGAGGGCAGGACATACACAGCAGCTGCTTCTGCAGAATAATATCCTCAGGCAGGGGAACACCTGGGCGACCCCTAGCGGAGGCAGTGGGATATAGCAGCAGAGGAGGAGCCGCTGTCACACACAGAGGAGGCCTGGTTCCGGGTACACTGTACGGACATGGCAGCTGCAGCCAGGCTCCTAGCGGCTTCTCGATGCCTTCTAGCGAGGACCGGGTTCCCAGGCGTGCACCGGACGCAGCTCTGCCCTCCTCGGGGCTGCCTAAAAGCCGTGGCGGCGCGTCCCTACAGGTATACACTGCGCCTGCATACTACCCCTCTGTCCTGTGTGTGTGTGAGACCCTACTGCACCGTGTACGTGTGTGTATGCTCCAGCCAGGCTAGGGGACTACAAGTCCCAGCGTGCTCTTCCTGGACTTTCGCAGCAGTTGGTGCTTAACAAGCAGGACAGCTGGAGTGCCACACTCTGCCTATTAGGTGCCCAGGTCTGCAAGTAGTGTCATAAGTTCAGGTCTCTGTCTGAGTATTAAAGAGACAAGAAGGTTAAAGCCCCTGTCACCCATGCACGGGTGAGCTGTGAGTCCGGCTGCATGTTTTCCTGATTCTCCAGGTGTTGTTCTCTTTCATGCTACCAGCCCCTGTAAAGCGCTGCGGAATATGTGTGCGCTATATAAATAACTAAACCCCGCTACTTACCTTGGGGATGCTGACGGTTAGGCACTAGGGGGAGGGTTAGGTTTAGGGTGCGGGGAGGGGGAGGTTAGGTTTAACACCGGGGAAGGATTGTTAGGATACCGACTGACAAGTCGAGATTCTCACCGCCAGGGTCCAGAGCGCCAGCATCCGGTACCCAACCTAATGATACTACAGCAATACCCACAGACGTATGACATGGTTGATATACACAGGTTATATAAGCGCCTTATGTATAATGCCCACTATTAATGTTAGGTGATGCTGCCTTTTTTTATTTCCGTATTGCATAATAATGTTAGTAAACCTATTTTAAGAGGTGACAGCCATGATGTGCACTGCTTTCCAGTATTCTAAGTGTAACGGGATGTTGCTATTTCCTGGGACTTCCTGGATTTCTTTGTGTAGCTGCTTATTGCGATACGGAAAGGTCTTTGGCCCTCATTCAGAGCCGTACGCTCTGAGCAGAGCGCACGCTCTGAATGAGGGCCGTCCTCCATAACTATGGAGCGTCCCCCTGGACGCTCGTATAGCTGTGGGTCACCACCCACAGCCTATACGAGCATGCAGTTTGATGGCTGTGATGGTCTTGACCATCGCGACCATCGAAACTGCGAGCCGGAGCCTGCGGTTGAGGTTTTCAACCGCAAGGCCCGGAGTGATTTTGGCTCTATCAGAGCCAAAATCACTCCCACTGACATCACTAGTGATGTCAGTGGGCCGGCTTCTGACGGTAGGCGTTCCCTTGGGAACGCCCCCGTCAGGGAGGCACGCCCCCGGCACGCCCACCAAAGGGGGCGTGCTGTCAATCAACATCGACAGCACGCCCCCTTTGATCAGACACAACGAGCTAAGGACTTTCCTTCGCTCGTCGCGTCTGGCGCATGCGCACGACGGAGCTCCCGCCGTCGTGCGCATGCTCAGTGCAGACCATCGACCCACTTGCGAGCGGACAGCCGCTTGCGAGTGGGTCTGAATCAGGGCCTTTGCTCTGTGCTTTTCCTGTACTGGTTATTGTGGTCCCGGATCTCCCATTCTCCATACACACCACCTCTCAGTAGGGCTGCCCCCCATCCTGTATAATATGGGATCGTGCAGGATTTGAAATAATTTGCTACGTCCCGTTTTGATTCAATATGGGATACAGTTTATCCCGATTTTGGATCTGCAGAGTTGCTCTGTGTATTTTGTGGCACGATGCCGCTGGTGACTTTGTGAGTGGGAACTTTGAGTCCAGAAGGACAGATGAGGCTCAGCCTCTGTATGCTAGTGTGTGAGGGTCCACGCTATGAATAACGTGTACTCTGTCACCCTGCACTATGAGGCAAAGCGCCTATCTGTCACTCTGTCTGGACTATGAGCTCTGCGACCGCGCCTCACACAGTCACACAGCGTCTCCACACCACAAATTACACTGCACAGACCACCGGTAAGAGATTGGAGGAGAGCCGAGAAGCAGGTGGTGGAGGAGCACTGGCAGCTGCTGGCAGAGATCCTGGCGGTGGTGGTGGGTGAGTAGCAGGCGTACACTAGGATGTGGAGCCAGGGTTGCCAAGTGGACTGGGGGGAAGGGTACTCTTTGCCCAGGGTTGTTGGGGAGGTCTGAGTCAGTTGCTAAGGTGGACATGGTCCTCTTTAAAGTGCCCCCCCTTTGCAGCGCTCTACATAGCATATTTTTGGGTGGTGGAACGGGCAGATTTGGCCACTACTCCACCACCCCTGCCCCTTATAGTACCATAACAAAGGTGGCAACCCTAGCTCTCAGTCACTAGTGTAAACCTATATTTCACTGATGAAACTTGTCAGTATATGTCATCACAGTATTGGTGGGTACACACTACACGATATGCTCCCTGAGCGATATCGTGTAGTGTTGTCCCCGGCAGGCTGTGCTCAATGTCGTTAATGACATTGAGCACAGCCGCTGAACGATATCATTAACGATATCGTTCAGCGCCGGGCTCTCTCCCCCATTCCCTGACATGCAGCAATCTGACGAGATCGTCAGGTTGGCCTGCATGTCAGCCCGATGAACGATGATGACGAACGACCCGCTGGAACGCGCGTCATCGTTCATCTTTTTGGGGTTAAAAATGGACGACTTAACGATATCGTTATCGTTCAGTCGTCCACTTTATCGCCCAGTGTGTACGCACCATATGATGCTCTAGCCTCAGGTGCTATTGGTGATACGTGTGTACTAAATTGCGAGTGTCCTAGACCTAGTAGCCTACTCCTGAAGTAGTAGCTGTAATTTCTGGAAGGTAGTTCCCATTGCAGGTTTGTCAAAGACTTTACCAAAGTAAAGACCGCACGTCGTCTTCTTTTTTTTACTTTTATAGGTAAGCCGTAACTTTGGGATGTCTTGGTCATCTTTTTGCAAATCAATTGTGTATTAACAATTACTTAGATGTTTTACAACTCCTGTATTATATTTCCTGTCCCTTATATTTACTATATTACCCTGCAGAGAGATTTTGAAAGGAGATAATAATTAGAAGAATAGCTCTTAGACAAAATATACTTTAGTATGTATGCTTTAAAGGTACTTAAACTGCTTATTAAAGGAAATTGGCGCTATAACTTTTTCTGTAAATCTGATTTCTCGAAGATGTTAGGATGGCGAAGGACTGCTTAGACCGGGGCCTCTACAGCTGTCACTTTAATTAGTTTTTGTGTCTTTTTGTGTTGGGGGCGTTAAGGTCCTATGGAATTAAGAGGATACTCTATACTCCAAATGTTGGAAAAATGTTGTAGACGGTATATGGGGTCCTTGGTGTGTGAACGGAATCCTCAATTACTTTTCTATTACATAATCTATGCATGATCTCATGTTTATGTAACTTGTTCCCAGCATTGCACAATACGGCATAACCTTGCTATGTGATAGGTGTGTAATTGAGGGATTAGCAGCCATGCAAGGTGTTAGCTTGCATAAACTTTTAAAGGAGAAAAACGAGTCAATGCCGGTATATAATGGAGACATGCAGGACAAGCTCTTACTACAGAATGAAGACTGCTTTGCTTGGTTCATTTCTGTTCTATGTTGTATGGCAGACCTGGCCAAAACGTCGATTGTGATGTACTGGTAGCTCCCGTTGGTAGATTGCGTCCAACTTGCCTAGTACAAAGCAACCTGTATTTTTAGCCTCTGCCAGTGAGGCAGTGATGAATCTATTGGTTGCTATGGGGCAATATCTCCACTTCTAAAAACTCTCACTTTAGTAAATGTAGGAGAATGTGGTTTTCTGTTAACTTGTGAATGTTAGAAGAATTACCAGGAATGAGGTGTGAATGAGGCTGCAGGCAATGGGGGTGTTTAATTTGCTTTCGGCAGTGGCTCTGACTAATGGGTGCATAATGGAGCAATTCAACTGTTGCTCCGTTTGGTTGGGATAGCTGCCGTCGGCATTTCTTCTCGCTGCCTCCTAAGGCGGCGAACAGAAATGTGCGTTAAGTCCGTGGTTTGGGATCCAAACTGCTGTTTGGGCGCCCTAACCAGGACTTTAGATGGGTTTAGCCATTTTACGCGGCTAAACCCAGTCTAATTGGGCCCGACAAGCGAGATAATTAAATTGCTACATTGGGCGCCCATTTATTAGCGCTGCTGAATCACCCCCAATGTGTGTAATGCAAAACATACATGGGTCACATATTGTTCTCAGCAGGATCAAGCTGTTCAGGCCTCAAGTCACTGACTCCACATTACATTGTCATTGTGAGCAGAGCACTTTCTGACTCTGGCATGTTCCCGGTGATTTCACTACGGCCCATTCACAAGTCTCTGGGAAAATGGCCACTGGTGATTCATGGTGCAGCAAAGTGGGACTCTGTAGAGGTAAGTATTAAACATGGGTGCTGGGTGTGCATTTGGCCCCCCTGGACCTAGGGGTCTGTGTGCACCTTCCTTTTGAAGACTCTTTCCTATACTCCATTACACATTAAGCAGATGCACTACAGAGCCAAAAAGTGTACACCTATTCTAATTAGTCTTTGGCCATTTTAGCCACAAAATCTCCATACTCAACCATTACTGTTAGAATGGAGTTAGGATTGCCCGTCGCTATCCGGGTCTCGCGCATGTGCATGACGGAGCCGGCTCCGTCGTGCGCATGCACTCTGGGCCACCATTGACCCGGTTGCGTGCACTCAGCGCTTGCGACCGGGTCTGAATCAGGCCCCCTGTTATTGAAGCTAAGCGGGGACCAGAGCTGTATTCATGCCCATGGTTTTGGAGAGATTTGCTCATCAGGCACGTACAGATGTGTCCACATTCATCTTATTTCCTAGTGTGTTAAACAGCTTTTCTAGTCACACTGAGCGTCTTTTCGTGCAACTTTAGCTTCAAATGCGTCTTATTTGCAATGGGGAGGGATGCGAACAGGACTCGCAAGGAGCTTCTGCTGATTAAAATGATATGCAGCATGCCTAATGTGTGCCACTGCGGGTGTATCTGCATGCGAAATGCTACCTTACATATGATTGCATATCATTTTAATCCGCAGAAGCTGCTTGCGAATAAGGCGCATTTGTAGATAAAAAGTTGCACGAAAAGATGCTCAGTACTGCTGAGTTGCACAACGCTCGCGCATTATGTTTAACGCGACTTGTAGCCCACGGAGGTAAGATGTACGGGTGGGATGTTCAGGTGTCCAGAAACACTATCTGAATACTCTACATAAGTAAAGGTTCACATTGATTGTGTGATAAATCTGTAAGCCTTCCTCTAAATTCACCATCTTGCTAGTAAATTGATAATACTTGTGAATAGTTACACCTGCCCAGATGATTAGGAGGAGTGGTGGAAGCAGGCTCGCTGCTGAGGCACTGCAGGGCGTACTGACAACTTTGAATAACTGTAGATTAGTGTCACTGGTTCTTCAGCTCACACCATCAGCCTCTGCAAAGGCGTTATGATTGCTGTGACATGTTGTTTATGAATCCTCCACTCTACAGCTTTACTAAACATTTCTCCAAATTGTTTCTGTCTCGAGATAATGCAAGATAGAGACGCACCATCCTCCTATGTCTGATTCTTTTTTCGTTAGATACGTCAGACTTTGTGCTACAAACATGTAACAAATCTGCTGTGTTTTCTTGTGTATTTGTTTTGTTTCTGGGTTTTTAAGGAAGTTATCATCCTCCTGCACAGTATTCACTCTACACGATATTTCTCCTTCATCCACTAGGGGACACTGGAGTTCAAGACAGTGGGGTATAGACGGTGGTAGAGTAGAGCCTGGCACTTTAATTTAGAAGTGTGACTGGCTCCTCCCCCTCTATGCCCCATCAGCCCCAGTTTTTAGAATGTGCCCGAGAGAGACGGTCGCACATTAGGCTGTCTCCAGCCTTTTCATATAATTTTAATTGAGTTTTTACAAGCATTGAGGACAGGCAGGCTGCTTACTGTGGCAGTCTGCCTGCTACGTGGGAGCCACCGGGAAGGGCACCACATGGCTACTGCAGCCTGTGTCCGGTGACCCTGAGGAGGGGGCACAGCAGAGTGAGTCATCGGACCCTGCGAGGACCCTCCACTGCTGACACCGGCATGTGTCCGGGTTCCTCGCCGCCCCCTCAGCCCAGCATTCCGGCTGCAGCAGTTGTAAGTATAACCACTGCTCCTGATTAGCAGGAGCAGTGGACGTTAGAGCTGGGCTCAGTGACATGCCGCTAGCTGTCACTGTTAGCGGCGCTGCTAAAATCTCCCCCGCTATCCCTCCCCAACTTCCAACGTCGGGCCTGGGGACATAATTCCGGGTTAAAATACTGGAGCTAGCGGGGGCGGAGCTAATAATGGCGCGTCCTGCACAGCGGCGCCACTGGTACGGGCTCTCCCGCTCAGTGCTAGGCACTGCAGCAGCATCCTGGAGAAGTGGCTCACTGTGGTAAGGGCGGCTCTGTACAACAGCCGCTAAGCGCACTCAGCAGCCCGCCATTTATAGTAACACTGCCGGAGCATAGCTGGCAGTCAGTCCTAACACGGGGTTTCTGCTCCCTCTTTTGGAAGAGAGTCGCGCAGCAAGCGCTGACTCATCCCCGCTCGGGAGAGAAATGAAACCGGCTGAGTCCAGGTCTCCCGCCCCTCCCCACACAGTCAGACGGCCTGCTGCACTGTCAAAGAGCACAGCGCTGGCTTGGGCTCAGAGCCGCTGCAGAGTGCGGCTGTTCATTACAGCGCTCTCGGCTGTTGGTCCCCCCCTCCTGTTTAATGAGGGGATGGAGCGTGAGCCCCTCTACAGCAGAGTAATGCGCAGCGTTACTGATATGCCTGCTCCTCCCTCCTCTATACACAGGGAGGGAGACTGCTGCGTCCCGCTACTCCAATGGTCTACACTGGCGCTGTCTCAGTAGGTGCAGCGCCAGTTGGAGCAGTAAGATCCCGGTAAAAAACACCTGTGCTAGCGGGGGCGGAGTTTACCGGCGGCCATAGTGGCTAAACCTGCCGTCCATTCCAGAGTAATGGCGCGTCCTATATATATAGCGGCGCCATTTGAGTCGGGTTCTCCCCTCTTCTGCCGCGCTGTGCCCACGAGATGTCAGCCAGTAGAGAGCTCTCATACCACGCCGGTTCGCAGAGGCTAGCGCTTAAAAGCTTTCTGGAGTCTGTAAGGCGGGCAGCCAATAAGACCGGCACAGTGGAGTGTGCCGTAAAATAGCCCGCCTGGGATCCGGGTTCGAGACCCGCACTAAGCGCTGTCTCTATAGGCAGGCTGCCAGTCGCTCTGTTGTGGCTGTAACAACTACATGGGCATAGGCTTAGCAGACATATGCCGACCCCTGGGCGTGGTCCTTCTCATCGGTCTCTTAATGAGAAGACCGCGGCATCCCACTGCTCCCATAACTAAGAGGGCCGTAGCTGGGAGTTACAGTGCGGCTCCGCATTTTGTAAAGTCCTGCTCCTAAGAGGTCAGCACAGTAAAAATTTAACAGTTTCTTGTGCCGTGCATGGCACATCATGATCTCCTGGTTTGTGAGTGTCACTCCGGGCGTCCTATGAGCAGTCGGCTACCTAAAGCAGCATCTGGCCAGCGACTGCTGGCATAATGCATAGAGCTGATAGGTGGGGGCCACCACATCCCACTGTCTTGGGGATGGATACCAGCCTTTGCGCATCCAGGCTCCTTATAAGCGCAGGCGGCTACAGTTAGCTATTGTAAGAGATGACAGCTCCTGCTCTCCACTATACAGAAGGCAGCACTAGGCGCATGGCGCCCGATCTTGTCTGATCTTGGAAGCTAAGCTCCCCATGTGGGGACGCTGCCATTCCTCTATTACAAGAGTCCTCAGCAGCACTGCGTACACACAGTGCCGGGTGAAGGTTTGTTAGCGCTGCCTCATACACTTCTGAATACTGATCAGCTGGGAGGTTTTCACCAGTGACTGGTTGAGGCCCTGTTTTTTATTAGACTTTGTCTCGCTGGCCTCATAGTGGGTTGGGTTAAAAATGCCTAACTTGTTTGTTATTTGCATAAACTAACGCAGACTGGCACGGTGGCCCGTGCCTTAGTCCTACATTGGGGAAAGCCTCCAAAGTAGGTTCAACTAGAGCTTGAATGGCTCACCTGTACACCTGCGAGTACACCAGTGACAGGAGTTTCCCAGGATCGAAACCAGTCTAGGACAGCGCGCTGAAAAAAAACCAAACAACATTTCTTGCTCCCCTACACCGTAGCGGTGTGTGTGTTTATAATATATATATATTTGTATTTTATACTAAACTCTGGTTTAGAACATATACTAGTCCGGAGTGACCTCGTACCTGGGCTCAAGGACCTTGCGTCAGCTCATATTCTACTTAAAGTATGCTCGACACCTATTAATCTGGTACGTGGGTACATGTGTGTGTGTGTATGTATATATATATATATATATATATATATATATAGCTTCTTGTTCTTACCCTAAAGGCGAGGGTAGGATCTGTTCGTATCGGTTTTATGTCTGATACCTAGCATATTTATAAGGAAAGATGCTGAGATTGAAAGGACTCTCCTGATGCGGTAGTTTGCTACGTGTAATAACTCCACTTTACACTATCCCTAAGGATATATATATATATATATAATCTATCCAATTTTTTCTTTGGCAACTGGGTTCTAGATCCAGTATACTATTGATTAGGTGGCTTTATAGACTAGAGTCACTTCTATAAGGGACCCTATTCATGTCCTGTGGCCGCCTTGTTAGTAAATCTATGTACTTACATAGATGCTCCTGGGACACTAGGTGTCTAGGTTCAGCTCAGGCTGTTCTAGAGGCATTCTGCCTCACAACAATTAGGTCTTGGGCTATCGCATTGCGACCTTGGACAATATCTAATATATAATTGTTCACGTCAGTCAGTGTCTACAGCCCCCCTTTTCCTGGGACCTATTATTACTTGGGGCGCACTTGGCAGTGCCCGGTAAGTACTTTCAGGACCAGTGCACAACATTATAAGACACTAAAATGCAGTGTCTAAGTACTATATAAGCATGCTAATCTCCTGGTGCGGGAGTCTGCCAAGTCAACTTAGTACTAACTCTTCTTTTCAAAGAGATTGACTTCCCATGCACCTATGTAGGTGTCTGTGTGTACGTGTGTGCGTATATAGTATAATATAGATAGATAGATAGATAGATTATATACTGATATTTTCCCATTCCTTGTATGAATATTTCCTAATCATTGGGAAGTCCGGTTTATAATCCCTAACTGGGGTTATGACTGATGATATATCCCTTTCACGGGAAAACTGATGCACGGTACCCTTTGCGGTATTCCATATTATTGACTTGTCGCATACGGCACAAGCTATATCAGAAATCAGAATCTCTACAGTGGCCTCTACATACGTTTCCTATCAGAGAATGGAGAATCCAAGTTCTATTGCATCCTCAGGGCTTAAGTGGTTAAATTACAACAGAGTTGCTGCTCCTATGCCTGAAGGACTGGGGCCACCTGCTGATATAGGCAGGGTCAGGCCTGGGTTATATTAGATGATGGGCATAAAGTAAAATGTTTGTTTTCCATATCACTCTTGTTGTGACTACTATGATGTCAGGGGTCACTGGTAGGGATCCATCATCTAATAGGTGATATTTCCATGTGTTCCTTGACCGGTACAGGGTTTTAGTTAATACCTTAATTCTGCCTCTTGGCTTATAAGTACTTCATCATTATAAGTGTTATTGTAATGATACACTAGTAGACCGGTTTTGGGGTATATGTATAATCTCTATATGGATACACATCCCTAATGGAACAAGCTCAGGTATAGAATGTGGTCCTGTTAATGACCTTCATGTCTCCACTAACATTGTGCTAGTTTCTACAATATTTTCTAACATCTCCAGACTGCAGTTAGTGCTGTAGAGAATGGGTTCTTGCCCAACAAAGCCACTCTCAAAGTTGAGGCAGGTTGCTGTGGGATGGAAAAGGTCAGTGACATTCTATGTAGCGTCCAGAAGGCTTCTGGTTGCTCACAGGTAAGTGGGTTTACCCACTAAGGTCTCGGAAGATGCTCCTATTCCATGCAACCTAACATTACATAGTCATTATTCTCTTCTGCACCCTAGCTGCTGTCCTAGCAGCCAATGTACTCCTTTTATGGCACCTGTTCATATCTGTTGGCTCTACACTTTTTCGAGCTTATATGGGCCGTGTAGGTTCATAGTTCCTACATAGCAATCAGTGCCACTATTCTATTAGAATCTCTTTGGTCTGGCCTAGGGTGCATCTATGGCCTACTGCACATCTTACGTGGAAGTGTGACATTCACTATGTTCCATGCCTGACGCAAAAACTACAGCCACACCACACATCATATTGGAAGTTATGCTGTGTTGGGCCTGGTTAGTACTTGGATGGGAGACCACCTGGGAATACCAGGTGCTGTAGGTACACTGGTTGGCTTTCCTGTTCAGTATCTGTTGATACTTTCATTACTCTCACAGGTTCCTGTCGGGTACTTTCATGGTTGTCCTAGTGCTCTAACCTTGCTTTATGGGATGCTTCACAATATGGGTAGCTCGCTCTCCCTTGGTGGCTGTTGCATCAGTGTCGATATCTTTATACGTATCTGTATGATTTTGTTTATGTCCGGCAGTGCTGGGATTATTCTGTCTGCGACTGTGGCATCTTCCTGTTTTCGACTCTACATTGGAATTTTCTCGAGTTCTTCTCGTGTTGTTGACCTTCTCCAATGGATTCTGGTTGGAGCTCTCTGCTACCAACAGTCCGGTTTGGTCTGTTTCAGCTGAGATTACACTGTTCTGTAGCTTCTCATCTGCGGTCGTTGCCTCGCTAGCTGTTCTGTACCTTTCCACCTATGCTGTATGTTGTGGAAATTCTATGGCTGTTCAGTGATGGAATTCTGATTGTCTTTTGTGCTCTACGACACTTGATCCTCAGCCCTTGCCTTTTCTTTGGGCCTACGGTTCTTGGCGGTCCCTGTTTAGGTTTGGCCAAGGGGTCGGCCAGTTCTCCGCGCTTCCCACCCGGGAGGTTGGCTTTGGGACGTCCCCACTGTCTTGACCTCCAGTGTCCCCTAGTGGATGAAGGAGAAAACAACAGGATTTTGGTACTTACCGATAAATCCCTTTCTCCGATTCCACAGGGGACACTGGACACCCGCCCAGCGCTGCGTACCTGCCGTTTTGGTTGGTTCCTTATAAGGTTGTGTGACTGCATGTGTTCCCTGCAGTGGGTTCCACTGTTCTCCTTCCATCGGTCTTGTTCAGTTCTGTGGACTTTCTCCTCCTTGTCTTCCTATTGTCCTCCGTCTCCTCTCGGGCTCAGTTCTTAAACTGGGGCTGATGGGGCATAGAGGGGGAGGAGCCAGTCACACTTCTAAATTAAAGTGCCAGGCTCTACTCTACCACCGTCTATACCCCAATGTCTTGAACTCCAGTGTCCCCTGTGGAATCGGAGAAAGGGATTTATCGGTAAGTACCAAAATCCTGTTTATTCCTTGTTAGCTATGTCTCTTCCTTATGTGTTTTTCTATTATACTAGCTGCTGGAATAGGTGGATCCACCTTTGTGGTTTAATGGTATTTTTTTTACAAGTACAGCCTCTATCTTATACTCTTAAGCTGGCCACACACTAGACCAACTTACATCCAAGCAGCGAACTAGTTGATTGGTTAGAATGAAAATCTGGTGAGGTATAAAAGCAAATGACAATCAGCAATTTACTCTCAAACGCCGGAAAATGGACAAAAACTGTTGTTTGAACACATTGTTTAGATCAAACATTTAACAAACTTGTCTAATGACCATTTTCATCTGTTTTCTGGCATTTAGGAGCAAATTGCTGATCATCATTTACTCCAATTCCTTACCAGATTTTCATTCCAACCAATCAACTAGTTGGATGAAAGGTGGTTAGTGTATGACCAGCTTTAGGCCGGGTACACACTAGGACAATATCTGGGCGATTTGCTGTACTGGAACGGCCAATCGTCTACATCTTTTAGTGTGTACCCACAATTGCGTACTATCGCGGGTCGCATACAAGATCTTGTTGGCCGTGCTGAACGCATATGCAGTCTCCTGTGTACACCATTTGGCTGATTTTATCGGGTTTCACCTATTTTCTTTGCTATTTGTGTAATTAATTTCTATTATGATGCCATGTAGAAGGACAATTGCTTTTGTCCGACCCCCCCCTCCCCTATCAGCACCCCAAATATGGACAGTCTGCCGAACAAAAGTGAAAGATACCCTAACGTGGTGTGCCTAGGTAACAGACCTAAGGAAAGTTTTCTATAAAGTGAAATAGAATCTTAGGGTACAAAGGACAATAAAATATTTACATCTGAAACTTAAAAAATAAAGTTGTATTTACTTTATTAAAAGTACTTTTATTATTGTTATATTGATGTGTGCTACTAATTTAAGATAATGTTGTTTTAAAGGTTTTGTAAGCTACAAAAATGACTCTTTGGGGACCATAAAACAATTATGTAAGATACTTTCTTGGAGATAACATTATCAAAAACAGGGGTGAATATAATATAAATACGATTTTAGATGTCTTTCTAGATCTTTTCAACTTCTTTAGAAAGGGTTGTTTGAGAATTTTCTGCAATAGACAAAACTCTGGATTTAATATTAATACTGAGCAAATGAACGTAAGAACCTCTTGTTGTATTTTATTTTTATTGCAGCACAGAAGACAGAGTTACTGTAAAGTTTATAAATCGGGATGGAGAAACAATTGTAGCAGAGGGTAAAGTTGGAGAGTCTCTTCTGGATCTTGTTGTAGAAAAGAATTTAGACATCGATGGTTTTGGTGAGTATGGCGCTCTTCTCTGGATGTCTTTGTGATCTCATGTTTTTGAAACATTGACGAATGCTGTATGTATGTATGTATGTAACTTTTTTTTCATTTCTTGATAAAGTATGGATATAGTATCTCTCCACTTCTATCTTGTTTTATTTGTTTGCTACAGAAAAAAATGGTTAGCTCATGACGGAAGGCCATTTCTCTACTAACCTTAGTGCTGACATGTTCCTAAAAGCCTACTTATTCACCTACCAGTGTTGCCAGTAGTTACTGTTCTTTATGGGTGACTGAAGCAACTGACAGCAGAGTTTCTGTATTGGATGAGACTGTTTTCTTCAAATATTTAGCAGATTGCCCGGAGGTAAAACATACAACGGTCTCCTGTGTGAGTCTAGTAGTTCAGTAAATATGAAAGCGCTCCGAGCTCTGGAAGCTTGTTTATTTAAAAAAAAAAAAAAATCTGAGTTTCTGAAGAGCAAACTGAATGTTCTTCTCGTACACTGCAATGTTAGCAATTCAGAGAGCAGGACCATATGGAATGGGATCCCCCAGAAATCAAATTCTCCATTCTAAAGAGACAGGCAGTGGGTACCCAGATATTCAGCTCTACTTCCCACCTAGCGCAAGTTGTGCATACCTTTTGTTCCTCCTCGCGCCGCAGTATGGGTGGATGTACAAACTGAATTCTTTGGTCTTGTCTCTCCCCCTCTCTCCCCTCCATATAGGGGCTTTCTAGACCAAGAAAAAACTTTTGGCCTTGCATTGCTACCAAGCCTCCAATTGCCACAAGGGGGTATTCATGAAAGCTTGGAGAGAGATAAAATTGTGAAAGACAAAGGGCCTGATTCAGACCCGCTCGCTAGCAAGCGTTCGCTCGTAGCTGGCGATGTTTAGCAGTGTGCGTACGCTCGCCCAGCATAGACACCCCGGCTGAATGAGTGACAGGACAAGCCCTTTGTGGGTGGTAACAGGGGCAGGCCACTAGAAACGGGGGGAGTGGAGGTGCGAACGCAGGCGTGTCTGAGCGTCTTAACGCCGTTTCAGAGGCGTGCATAATTAACAGGCAGCGTCATAGGACACGTCACTTGGTTGAATATTACACTGAAGTGCTTGCGGTAGGGTATAGTCAACCACAAGCGCTGCGAATGCATCCGATGGTACTCGATGGTTGCATACACTTCCTGGAGATGACATGCGCAAGTGGGCGTCTTAAGACAGGCTGGTGGGCGTCTGCATACACAAAGCGATCGCACGCCAAGACATAGTGGGCGTGATTATGCCTTGCCGTGCGATCGGCTGCCTTGCTGGGTGTGTTCAGAATTTGCATATGCTGGGTGCGAGCGTAAACATCTAGCGAGCGGGTCTGAATCAGGCCCAAAGTACCAACCAAAAACACCTCCTGTAAATTTTCAAACACAGTCCATACAATGACAGTTAGTTAGGAGCAGATTGGTTGGCAGTTTATTTCTCAGGGGGCGCTTCAATTGTTGTGTGGGCGGCAAATAATTAATGGACGCCCAGTGTTGCAATTCAGTTGTTCTGGGTGCCCATTCATTACGCCATCTTCAGGCCCTATTAGACTGGGTTTAGCCATGTAAAATGTTCTGGTTATGGTGCCCAAACTGCATTTTGGGCGCCCTAACCACCTTCCTCCTGAAGGTGCGAACAGAAAATGCCGACCCTGGCAACTATCGCGCCCAAACGGAGCAACAATTGAATTGCTCCTTTGGGCGCAGTAAAAAAATAGCCGTCGTGTAAACAATTGAATTGCCCCCTCACAATTATCTCTTTCCAAGCTTTCATGAATGGACCTCCTAAGTGTGGGACACCTGCAAGCTCAACCTTCCTACCCCTATTTCCCCTAACACTCGTTTTTGGAACACTTTCCGGTTTCCTCCAGGATGTACAATAGACTATGCTACACAATGGTCTGATGCAGGAATTAGCTGTATTTTCCTCCTTTCCGATGCATCGCACATGTCCCCAGCTGGCACTATCCAAAAATATTTCCCCCTCGATACATTTTTGAACTTTTCTGTCTATTAACACACCTGTCTCCATCACCCCTTAGACCAGGCACAATTTCCCTAATCTATAATATGTTGTGGAGCTCATGTTCTGGCCCCCAACATAAACCTGAGCATATTGGAGATCGGACCTCGGTCTGCCCTCTGGTGAGGATATCTGGCAGGAGGTCAGGGAGACTGTGTCCTGCTCCACCATTTCCACGCTTAAGAAAACCGTGCGCATACTTTTTTTATTGCTAGTAATCTATTCCAGATAGACAGGACAAAATGTTTCCTACAGTAGACCCGGCCTGCTGGAGGGGCTGCGGCCACAGAGGAACGTTCTATCCTATATGGTGAACCTGTCCCAAGGTATCCTTATCCTGGTGCAGAATTCACAGTGTCCTCGTCACTATGGGCCTCATTCAGAGATGTGCGCTGTTTTTACACAGATGAGCGACTATCTGTCGACTGCGCATGCAGCCGTTTCCTCTATCCTGCACGCATACCTTCAAGGATTGCAGTGTGATCGACAGGAGGGTGTCATTTGGGGGGAGGAAACGGGAGTGGTGGGGGAAACGGACGGGTCGGCACCGTTATCTGGGCGGGTCGCAGCAGGCGTCAGCGATCCCTTACATATATAAGGTGGCTCCGGCATCTCAGTCCAGGCGGCCATGCTGCTTGACTGTGGGCTTACTGATATGATTGATTATCGGAGAACCTGCTTATGGGCTGTGAATGTGTAAGCAGTTGCGTTGCTATTTACGATTGGCTCCCGTAGGCGTCTCAGTACTGATGGGGGAAGGTGCTGAGTTACAAACAATTGCTCCTCCGCAGCATACGAAATCGCAGCTGTGATTGCAACACTGTACATCTCTGTGAATCGGGCCTCTGATGGAAGCTTTGATCTCTATGGACCCATAGATATATTTCTCCTCTAAATTCCCTCTCAAGACCTATTAAGGATCTCCATAAAATTTGTCTGTCACTTCCTACCAGATGCCAAATGTATGATTGCGTCCCTCTGGAAGCAAATAAAGCAGCCATTAGAGCAGGGGTCTTCAACCTTGGCCCTCCAGCTGCTGTGGAACTACACATCCCAGCATGCACTGCCATAGTTTTAGCATGCTGTTATATCAAAAAGGTGGCAGTGGATGCTGGGATGTGTAGTTCCACAGTGAGCAGATATACTCAGGTAGGCTGAGGCATTTAAGTTATGCTCCATTCGTATTAATTGGCCTGATGTGTTCAAAGGAAACATTCCCTACACCACCACCAAGTTGAACCGTTGACAAAAGGCAGGATTGATCCATGCATTCGTGTTACAGGTGTGTCCACAGACACCTGTCTGCAAATCAAAGCCTAAGGGGTATATTTACTAAAGTGAGAGTCTTTAGAAGTGGAGATGTTGCCCATAGCAACCAATCAGATTCTACTTAACATGTAACTAGCACCTTCTAGAAGATAATAGCCAGAATCTGGTTGCTATGGGCAACATCTCCACTTCTAAAAACTCTCACTTTAGTAAATGTACCCCTAAGAGTCGTGTTTTGCGATTTAGTCGCACCTTGCAACTTTTTCTTAAATTACGCATCTTAATCTGCTGTTTTATTCCAATTGCTTTGCAACAAAAATACTAAGTGTCTGGTACACTATAAGCAAATTACGGCACAAAACTCAGGAAAAAGTATGTTACCTTTTTAAAAGACAGATCCAATATGACCCGCGTCACGCATCGTTCTACTTTATCTACAACTATACCAAATCCTTTGCGGTAAAAATACTAATCCTAAACGTCTAGCACAGTAGAAACAAATTTGTATGCAACTAAGAGGCACAATTCAGGAAAAAATATGCATGCTCGGGAATCCCATAAGCCTGTGCCCACTGTAGCCTCAGGTTCCTGTTCTTGCTGTACCTGACAGAAGTGGAACCCACTGTGGTCTTATGTTGCGGTCTACTGATTCAGGGATGTATGTAATGGCGATATTTACGCAGTTGAGCGATTATCGTTCGACTGTGCATTCGTCACTGGGCACGTGCCAAGGTACCCCAGCGATGCCATGCGCAAAGAAGGTTTCTTTGCAAGTGATTGAGAACGTAGGCATGTCACGACCGTTTTCGGTGTGTGTCTCAGCCTACAACTGCCATCTCATAGGCAGAAGACATGGTGCCAGTGTCTGTTCCCATAGCCATTCTGCGCCACCATTGGATTTATCAGATGGTAGATTATCGAAGGATGTGCGACAACCGCTGCATGTTTATACGTATTTGCTTGGACCTGCG
Source organism: Taudactylus pleione (assembly GCA_031769625.1). Taxonomy (NCBI): domain Eukaryota; kingdom Metazoa; phylum Chordata; class Amphibia; order Anura; family Myobatrachidae; genus Taudactylus; species Taudactylus pleione. The sequence continues at coordinate 6,915,016 of JAUIMM010000841.1, read as the reverse complement.
AAGCCGCCAGGTGAGCGTCTCAATACCGTTCCTGGTGGTTACAGCATTAGTATATTATCGGACAGCAGCTGCCTACGGGATTGCAGCTGCGAATGCGTTAGCGTACTTCTCTGATTCCGGCCCAAAGCTTCCTCTGAGTGTAAATTTGTTTCTAGAATTTTTTTATTTGCTTGTTTATTGCTTTGTCTGCTAATACTGAATCTTAGGTTTTAAGATCAAGGGTCAGTTGGTCGTCATCTGTCCAATTATTATACGATACCTTGCAATTTTATTGCATGGTGAGAATTTACTGCTCACTTATGTGATAACATGTAACTGTTTGGCAGGTGCTTTCTGTAAGTTATTGGCCCACCATTGTGGGAGGAATGAAAAATAGTTTATGGGATTGTTATCATTTATTCTAATCTAACTAGACTAACTTCTTTAGGAAAGGGATTGGTTTAAAACCTTGGACCACAGTGTTGCTTTTATTTTCTAGTGTTTCTGGCTTCTATCATTCTCCATGGAAGCGCCCATTTCCTTCCCCCTGAATAAATGACGTTTGCCTGTGATTTTATTTTATTTTTTTCTCACAACTGTATTCATGTTTCCCCCTGACTTTGGCTGTTCCAGTGGTAAACACTAGGTGGCACTGCTGGTTACACAAGGAATATGTATTGTACTGGTACTGTATAATCAACACAGTACTATATTTTCCTCACCCTATTTTCAAATCATTTAATAAGCATTGAAATTATGTATTTTTCTCCTCCTCTTTATTACCCCAGATATTCATAATGACAGTAAGGACTATTGTGGAATTGAAAAATGAATAACCACTTTATTCCAACTAATAATATGTATTCATGTTATTATTGCGGGTGATTAATTTGTCAAAGGAAAAGAAATGTATTAATCAAAGAACGTGTGCAAAATTTCACAAAAAGAACAACTTTGAGTATCGGATGCACGTTATTTATGAGTAATGTTTTCATCAATTATCAAAAACAAAAAGTAACTCTCAAAACTCTTGAGTGGCTATCTCGATTTTAAATGTATGATATTTATTAACATATATAGTTAATGAAATTGTAACGAGGAACAATTTATCAAGAATGCGGACGGCCTATTCTCAATCAGGAATGTGTGGCAGCTGTCACTCAATATCGCTGACGATGTGCGCTACCGCGCATCTTCAGCGACATTGCCCGTTGGACCTGCATGCAGGGGCGACATCACTGCGAGGGCCATGCTGCTGAATGCAGCATGGCCCCGCCGTTGCGATGTCGCTCCCGACATCTGTAAGTGTGTACGCACTTGCCGATGCCAGGACCCCCGCCGGGTGCCTTTTGCACGACAAGTCGGCTGGGTACACATCGTTAAATGTGTACCCAGCTTTAGACTTATGTTCCTCCAATTCTTTGGAAAAGAACATCTTTAATGGGCACACTGCTCTAGATTCTCTGTACATGTCTGGGCGCAAAATATGCTGGGAATCATCTGAAAATATAGGTGGCCCACGCTCCATCAAGATGTAAAACAATTTGTCTCAACCTGTTCACAATATGCATGGCACAAGGTATCCAGGCAAACTCCCATGGGGACATTGCTGTAATTGCCTATTCTGAGTGAGCCCTGGTCTTACATTTCCATGGACTTTGTCATCGATCTTCTAACAAATACTCCACCATCTGGGCAGTGATTTTGTACTGCTCCGAGGCAGTCTATCAGCATCCGTTCTCGCCCAACTGTTCATCAAAGAAAGTTTCCGCCTTCACGGTTGTACCGGTGATATTTTCTCCGACTGAGGTGACCAGTTTGTTGCTAAGTTTTGGAGATCCTTCTGCAAGGCTTTACATATCCAGCTTAACTTTTCTTCTGCCTATCACACACCTATCAATGGCCAAATGGAACGCGTCAGCCAAGACCTTGAAGCGTTTCTTCGGTTATGTCTCCTCATCACAGGATAATTGGTCACTTTAAGCTCATTCCTTGGGCTGAATTCGCTCACCATAGCCATTACGAAAGGTCAACCCCTTCCACTCCAATCCATATAGTCTGTGGCCTGAATCCTCAGTTACCGCCATTCTTTGTCACCCACTACTTCATTCCAGCAGCAGAATCTTTACTTTGAGATTTCACAAAAAACTTGGCACCAGATTTAGACATCTTATATAGACCTCACATTCTTTGCAGACAAGCAATGACCCTTCAGTGTGTCACAAGTATCATACAAAGAACAAAACCCACCAAGAAAATAACCAAAATGAGGGAATAGTGATCTGATAATGCAGACCAGGGTTCAGGAATGTACTGTCCGTGTGTTTATTATATAATCCCAGCTCTACATAATAAGCTTTGTCCATACCGGATTGGGTACAGGATTCTTTCACTCAGGATCTCGGCGATCAGAATCCTGATGCCGGCATCCTGACAGGTTTAGGATATCGACACCTGTCGGTCGGGAACCTAACCCTACCCCTAACACTCTCTCCCTGCACCCTAAACCTAACCGTTCCCCTCCCACCCTAAACCTAACCGTTCCGCCCCTCAACCCCCCACCTCCTCCCACAACCCCAGTGCCTAATCCTAAACCCAGTACTTACCGTCAGGATGCCGGCATTCTGAACGATTATAACTACATCCTGTCCATACCTGAGCTAGCCGCTGATTGTGCTGCACATACTTTTCCCATTACAGTTCAAATGACTTCTGAATATATATGATTTGGGCAAATGGATATTCACTAGGGATGTGCGCCGACCCCCGTGTTTTGGTTTTGGATCTGTATCTCCATCGTGTTTTGCATCTGGATTCGGTTTTGCTAAAACCGCCCTTGCGTGTTTTTGTTTTGGATCTGTATTTTTAATTTTTTTTAAATTGATAAAAACTGCTAAAATCACATAATTTGGGCTTGTTTTTTGTTTCTACAGTATTATTAACCTCAGTAACATTCATTTCCGCTAGCTTTCAGTCAATTTTGACCACCTCACAGCTCACAATATTGTTTTCAACCGAGGTTAGGCCCAAAATTTGCACAAAGCTAGCTGGCCGACTAGGCTAAGTGGCAGCAGTGGGCGGCACAAACACGTGGCAGTTTAACTTCCAACATGGCACATTAGGAAACAAATGTTTTTAATAATTCAAGAGGCCTGAGGTAGTTGGAGTATGTATGTAGTTGAAGGCGGGGAAAGGAAGATATGATTAGTAGGAAATTTGAATTACATTTTTGATTCCAAAGCAAATTTATGAGGGAGGAGGGGCATTTACCAAAATATTTGAATCATTCACATCAGCCCTTGTCCCAGAAGAATCCTTGAGCGCTATGCCTGCTGCTGGGAGTGGGTTTTCATCCCAGAAGGGGACTAGAAATATTACTAGTAGTACTTTAAAGAAACAATTGACTGTTAAACAACCCTTTGCAAGGGAGAGCAAGTATGACAGCAGTCACCCAGTTGCACATCGGATAACTGACGCCATAAAATCTTTGCAGTTATTAGATGTGCGTCCATTATCCGCCAATAATGCAGTGGTTTTAGGCAGTTAATTGAGGTCCTGTGTCCCCGCTACCAAATCCCATCTAGATTCCACTTCACTAGAAAAGCAATTCCCAACCTGGCAGCAGCCCCTTGATGAACACCACAGCATCCCTTTATAGACAACAAAGCAACCCCTACGTAGTGCGGACGGACCACCTGCAGAGTCACAAATACGTGGATGATAGACTGCGGTCTATCCGGCAGTGTCACCGAACAATAATAGCGTAGCTACAGTACCACACACACAAAAAAAAATCATAACGGATTTTTTTATTTTTGTGTGCACCCCTGGACGATACAGCACCCTTTTATGTACTGCAGTCCTAGCCCCTTGATGGACAGGACAACACAGCAGCACCCCTTTATGTACTGCATCCCCAGCCCGACAACACTACACCCTTGAACAACAACAACAGCAGCACAGACCCCCAGCGCAACACAACTGCATCCTTGAACAACAGCAGCACAGACAGAGTACATCTGTTCTGCACACTCTCTACAGCCGAAGTGAAAATGGCGCCGATCACCGAGACCTTTTATAGAATTCAAAACCCTCCAGATCCGACAGCGGGAGGATTACATTTTGCCTCGTTTTCGGTACTGAGTCGGGCGGGAAAATCCAAGCCGGTCTTGGATCCGACTCGGAATTGCAATGTCCGCATGGGTCCGGTTCTCGGAGAACCAGACTCGCTCATCTCTAATATTAATGGAAATTCCTGCTTCTGAAACAGCTGCAGTACTAATAGTTAGGTAAAGCTGCATGTCCTGTTCTGTGTAATAATTTTTCCTGAAGCCAACCTAACGACAGGCTGCAGCATCCTAGTTGACAGAAATGTTCTGTACAGATTGGTGGTCTCTCACTATGGGGGAGATGTATCAAGTCTTCAAGTTACTCATGACAACTAATCCGCTTCCAACTATCCTTTTATAGATTGCACTTGATAAATACGAACTTAACGCAGATTTGTCGATATGGACACTGGGCCTGATTCAGAGAGTGACACTAATGCGATCGATGCTGCGATTTCGTATGCAACGCAGCAGCGAAAATATGCTAATGTCTGCAAAGCTTACCTGAGCATAAGGACGCCCACTGCTGCCTTATTACCTGCGTGTGACAAAGCTTACCTGCGTAAATATCGGTAACATCGGCGACCATCTTGGCCTTGCGGCAGGTCTGACCTGCTGCAGCCTCGGGAGCTATTCAGACACGCATAGCCGCATAGGCACTCACAGTGGCTAATTTATGCACTCCAATGTAACAGCGTTTAGACGGACACACACACCTGCGTTTCTCTGATCACCCCCCCATCACCACCCCCCAAACACTGACACGCTGTCACTCACTCTGCGATGGATTACTGTGTGTGACTGTAATCGCAGTGCACACGCAGTGCGGCTTATGGGCGATGACAAACAATCACTTGATTGCGTGCGTCATGGCCTTTGCGTCAGTCTCTGAATCAGTCTCTATGTCTCTACTTGGCCACTTCCCCACTGTTTAGATGGTTTGATACATTTCCCCATCACTACACGTACGTGGGTAAATTACTGCAGCTGGGACAAGTTACTGACTAGCAGCTGAACATGCTGGATCTGGCCTATGCTGAAAACGTCAGATTATCTTTAATGATGGTTGTTTGCTAACCTGTCAGATTATCTTTGTAAATTGCATTGGCTGCCTACACACACACAGAATATTGGTCAACAAATGGCCGCCTCGACTGTGTGCATTAGCTGGGCACATTACTGCTGCCATTATAATTCCACATTCACTATCTGGCCCAACTTTGTGCAGTGAGTGAGGGAAGATTCCGGCCCTCACTGAAGAGAAATAAGTGGCTTCTGTTGTCCACGTGCGCACCTGGCTATACGGACATTTCACATAGTGTTACAGTCCAAGTGCATGGAAATACCAATATGCTAAGGACATTTCTACTTCAGGGTCCATAGGGTTTACCTTGGGGTATAGCTGGATCTGGATCCACGGGCACCACGCAGTTAAATCTTTTGCTGCACTGGGTCCATCCTCCTCTATACCCTGCCCCTGAGCCACAGGCACCTCAGTTTTAGTTGGTGCCGGGCCGTAGGCGGGTCACCCTTAGTGCAGGGGGGCTGCTAAGCTTATTTTATTTTAAGAGTTTTAATTTATTTTATTTCTCTTTTATTACTCTTCAGAGCGGCAGCATCAGACTGTCTATTGGACGTCCAAGCTGCCGCTCCTGCACCCCGCCGGCGATGCGACGCCAGTACAGATCTGGGGATCGCAGTGGGACCCCAGAGTCTGTACTAGCCGGACTCAGGAGGAATCCCTTGGCTGCTTCCGGATAGCCGGTGACCCGCGTGTGCGTGCAGCCTTCTGCCTCCGGTCTCTGGGGACAGACCGGAGGCGCTAGCAGTGACGGCGGGGCCCCCCTCTCCTCCGAAATACCCCGTGAGTCCACTAGACCACCAGGGATACTTTCCGGCAGCGGGAGCCGGCATCCCGGGGGTTAATTGCTAGCCAGGGGAGGCAGCCTTCCCTGTCTAGAGGCTCCTCCCCTCAGCTCAGCCTGCCTTTCCGCTCGGGTCTGGCGACGCTGAGCTGCATTCCTCATGTGGCCACTCCTTCTCTGAGGTCTACGGTGGCCATCTTCCCTGGCAGCATCGCAGATCTCGCAGGCAGTGTGCGGTTGGTTCCCCTGTGTACCTCTCCCCTGCGTGGACAGCGTACACAGCACTCTAGCCTTCCAAGACACTGAATCTGGGCAGGTTGATTGTAGTGACGAGGTGCAGTGAGTATTGACTTTCTGCATGGTATGTGACTTTTGCTAGTGCTGACTGTCTGTGCTTTATTTCTAAATACTGTCAGTCTATACCTATCCCTTTTCTTCTCCTACAGCCCTGGCAGATGTGTGTGGGAAGGACTTTTCTTGGATCTCACTTAAATTCATGTATTTGTGAGGTTGGTCACATACAGTTGTGTGCTACACGGTGCCATATCTGTGGGCTTGTGTGCTGCATGCTTGTGGGTGCGCCCAGAGTAAAACACTGAGCTTTCCTGTTGTGTTGATAGATATCTATCTGTATATATATATTTTATCATGTCTGATGAGGAAGTTGAGCGCTCTGCGGCTCCCACTCTGCTCTCCTGCAGACGCTGCGCTGCAGGGGTAAATATGGAGGATTTATCACAGGATGGGCTGTGTGTGAGGTGCCGTCAGTTACCTCGTCCCTCTAACTCCCCAAATTTAGGACAGGATCCTCCTTGGGCAGTGTTTTCTCAGGTGCTGGCTTCCATCGCAGACAGTCTGGCGGTCCCGACTGATCTCCCCCATAGGGGGTTACCCCAAATAACCATCCCCCCCTTCTCAGGGTATACCCCAATTATTGCAGTCTCCTCCTGGGCCTCAGACTGTTAATCCATATACGGGGTTACCTATGTATATTCAGTCTTCGGTGGCGCAGCAGTCCGTCATTCCCTTCCAGGGTCTCCGGCAGATGGGTCAACCACCATGGGTGGATGTCTTCTCCAGTTCATTCCAGAGTTTGGCGGCCTCATCCTCAGCCTTTCATACTGTTACGGAGTGACAAGCCTCAGAAGGCGTCTAAACACCCTGTTATGTCATCCCAGTCTGCGCAACTATCAGACTCAGATGCGTCCTTGGATGAGGGGGAATTGCCTGAGGACTCTGACTCGGATTCCCCTGTCCGGGAAGTGGAAATGAAAACTTCCATTAATGTGTCGGCATTGGTGAGGGCGGTGCGGTCCATTGTTTATTTAGAGGATGACGCACCGCCCCCTAAGACCAAGTATCCAAATTTTAAGCAGGCAATAGTGACTTTGGCTGTTTTTCCTCTATCTGACCAGCTGACTGATCATATGGTGGAGGCCAGGCAGTCGCCTAGTAAGAGGTGCCAGCCGCAGAAACGTTTAGCGTCTAGTTATCCATTTCCTGCAAGTCATTGCTAAAAGTGGGAAACTCCGCCTGCAGTGGATTCTCATGTTGCTCGCTTAATCAAGAGTACTACCTTGCCTATACCTTCCATTTCATCCCTAAAGGATCCCACAGACAGGAAGGTGGAGACTTGTTTAAAGTCAATTTATTCTCTCTCAGGGGCGGTGGCCTGTCCGTCCATGGCCATCTCTTGGGTGGCTAAAGCCATTGAGAGCTGGGCCAATGTCTTAGAAGATACTTATTTGGAGGAAGCTTCGGAGGTTCAGAGAGCTTTAGTGGGACAGATGAGGGATGCCACTTCCTATATTGGAGAATCGTCTTTGGATGCCAGTGTTCTGACTTCCAGAGTTTCGGCGGCAGCAGTCTCTGCTCGCCGGTCTTTGTGGCTCCGTTCTTGGAGAGCGGATGCAGATTCCAAGAAGGGCCTGGAGGCCTTACCCTTTAATGGGGTGATTTTGTTTGGCCCTGATCTGGACAAAATTGTTGATACACTGTCAAAGTCTAATGGGGGGCATCCACTAGACGATTTTAGCAGGCGATTGAACGATAATGATATCGTTATCGTTCAATCGTTTAAAAATCGTTTGCAAATCGTGCAGTAATTGTTTCTAACGATGTACGATGCGCGCTCCCGCTGGTCGTTTGATCGTCTCCACCATCGACTGAACATGCAGGTCAATTTCACTTGATTGCTTACAAATCGTTTACACATCGTTCACACTGAACGATCAAACTATGAACCACTATCTGCCCACTATAGCTGAAAGCTCTCAATCACAGATTGAAACAACATAGTTTATTGTTAGATCTTTTGCAAATCGATTGCAAATCTTTTGCAAATAGTTCAGAGTGGAAGATCAAATTTCAAGGGAAACTTCAAGGGAAAATCGTTAAGAGGTTGTAGATAGTCTACTGGATGTGCTCCTTAAGTCTGCGTTTCTGCCGTCAGCAGCTGTGCCTTCTAAGGCTAGGACCTCGACCTTTCAGTACTTTTGTACTCGGGGGAAGTCCAAGGGTCAGTCCTTCCCGAGGCAGTCGTCAACCAAGGCTGCCCCTAAACCGAAGAAGCAGACCTGGAGCACTAGATTCCCTGCTTCAAAGCCAGAGGATAAGCCTTCAGCCTGATGGGACGGGCCTCTCTGGGGGTTCCCAGAGTGGGAGGCCAACTTCAATGGTCTCAGGGGTACGCCCTTTCCTTTCCTTTCGTTCTAGACCCCCCCCAACAGTTCTTCTGCACAAGTCAGGACAAGACCAGGGCCTTGCAGATTCAGGGAGCCATAGAGTCCTTGCTGAAAGCAGGGGTCATTGTTCCCGTTCCGCTTTCTCAACGCGGGACGGCTTACTACTCTTCTCTGTTTCTGGTTCCGAAACCCAATGGGTCTCATCGGCCTATCCTCAACCTGAAGTCGCTGAACAAGTTCCTCAGAGTGCCCAAATTCAGGATAAAACTTTGCGTTCCATCATTCTGGCTATGGAACCGGGGGATTATATGGTCTCCCTGGACATCCAGGACACCTACCTCCCATGTTCCTATAGCACTTTCACACCAGCGGTATCTGAGATTTGCTATACGCCAGCTTCACTTCCAATTTCAGGCCTTTCCACAGCTCCAAGGGTGTTCTCCAAAATTATGGCTGTCATGACTGCCCATCTGCGCAGCCAGGGTATACGGCTTCTGCCGTATCTGGGCGACCACCTATTGCTGTCAGGCTCTCCGGAGGTACTTACTCAACATCTGCACCTTTCGATCGCTTGTCTGCAAGCGCATGGGTGACTGATAACTGGAAAAAGTCCACTCTGATTCTGTCACAAAGGATGGTTCATTTGGGTGCCCTTCTGGACTCTCGTCAGCAAAGGATCTTTCTGACTCCAGAAAAGATTTCCTCCCTACAACTACGAGTGAGCAGTTGTCTGAAGAGTTCCCAGGTGTCAGTTCACTCGGCAATGAGGGTTTTGGGGTCCATGGTGTCGGCATTCGACATGGTGGAGTATGCCCAGTTTCATTCCAGGCCCCTGCAGGGGCTGATTCTATTCAAATGGAATGGCTTACCACACCGGATCAGGACTCAGATGCTGGTGTTGTCTCTGGAGGTGTGCCTGTCGCTTGCTTGGTGGCTTCAGACGTCACATCTCACCAAGGGTCGCCCCTTTGGATCCCAGACTGGGTTCTGCTCATGACAGATGCCAGTCTCTGGGGTTGGGGGCGCAGTGACTGGTCCACTTTCGCTTCAGGGCCGTTGAACGGCGGACGAAGCGGTTCTTCTCATCAATATTCTGGAACTTTGGGCCGTGTACATGGCCTTCCAGTTGTCCAGTCACGCTCTTCAAGGAAGAGCCGTGCAAGTTCGGACCGACAACGCCACCGCAGTGGCGTATATCAACCATCAAGGGGGGGACTCTCAGTCGAGCAGCGATTGTCAGAGGTGTCACGCATCCTATCTTGGGTGGAGTGCCACCTTCCGCCCATCTCGGCAGTCTTCATTCCAGGAGTCCTCAATTGGGAGGCGGACTTCCTCAGCCATCATGACCTGCATCCCGGGGAGTGGTCGCTTCACCCAGAGGTATTTCAACTACTCGTGGACAGGTGGGGACTGCCGGTGGTGGACCTCAAGGTCTCCCGTCAAAATCACAAGCTACCCGTGTACAGGTCCAGGACAAGAGACGGTGGCGCAAGCCTGGTGGACACGCTGTCAGTGAAATGGACATTTCAGCTGGCGTATCTATTCCCTCCAATATCCCTGCTGCTTCGGGTCCTTCGGAAATTCAAACAGGACGGCGACATGCTTCTGCTGGTGGCTCCGGCTTGGCCCAGATGTCCTTTGTTCTCCGATCTTCGGTGCCTCTCCATCGACGCTCCGTTCCCTCTGCCTCAAAGTCGGCACCTGTTGTCTCAGGGGCCCTGCCTTTACCCGGATCTGGGTCGTCTGTCTTTGACAGCGTGGCTCTTGAGACATCCATCTTAAGGTTTTTCCAGCTCAGCTATCGGCACAATGCTACAGGCGCCCAAGCCTGCTTCCGCCAGGATTTACCACAGAGTGTGGCACACTTGTTTTTAGTGGTGTGAGTCCAGAAACTACGATCCTCAGGCGTTTTTTTATTTCTAGGATTTTTGCGTTCCTTCAGTCTGGTTTGGACCTAGGCTTACGCCTAGTTTCTTTGAAGCTTCATGTGTTTGCACTATCTGTGTGGTTCCAGCGTAGGATAGCTACTCTGTCTGATGTCCGCACCTTTTTCCAGGGTGTTCTCAGAATTCAGCCTCCCTTTGTTCCCCTAGTGGCTCCTTGGGATTTGGCGGTGGTACTTCGGGCCTTACAGGGTCCTCCATTTGAGCCTCTTGAGTCGGTAGAACTCAAGTGGTTGATGGTTAAAACTGCTTTTCTCCTGGCAATTGCTTCGGCCAGGAGGGTGTCAGATTGGGGGAGCTTTCATGTCATCCTCCTTTTCTGATTTTTCACCAGGACAGGGCGGTCCTTCGCACTCGCCCGGGTTTTCTAACTAAAGTGGTTTCTAAGTTCCACATTAATCAGGAAATTGTTGTACCAGCCTTTCAGTCACCTGACCTCTCGGCTGGTGAGGCATCTTTGGATGTCGTCCGTGCTCTCAAAGTTTATGTGGACCGGACTAGTTCCATTCGGAAGTCGGATTCCTTGTTCGTCGTCTTTGGTTTTCATAAGAGGGGTTGGCCTGCTGGCAAAAAACTTTGACCCGTTGGCTTCCTTTGGTTATTTGTGAGGCTTATGCACAGGAGGGTTTGCCTGTTCCGGCCTCTGTTAAGGCTCATTTTACTCGGTTTGTGGGTCCCTCGTGGGCTGCTAGCCGTGGCGCCTCGGCTGTTCAGCTGTATAAGGCGGCCACGTGGTCTTCCATCCAGACCTTTCTGAGGTTTTATGCTTTTGACACCTTTGCCTTTCAGGATGCATCCTTCGGGCGCCAAATTCTCCTTTCAGCACAGGAGTGTCCGCGCCCTTAGTTGAACTGCTTTGGGACATCCCCAAGGTCAACCCTGTGGACCCCCTATGGACCCTGAAGTAGAAAATAAGAGATATGGACAAACTTACCTTTGTTATCTCTGTTTCTACGAAGTCCATAGGGTCCACAGGGCGCCTGCCCTAACGCACCTGGCTTCATATGGGCATATGGCAGAGATAACAAAGGTAAGTTCTTACCATATCTCTTGTTTTATATTCACATTTAAACACCAGTGCAAAATAAGGCCTCATTATAGATGCCTTCGGTAAACCCTTTCCTCAGACACCGGTACAGGCATATAAAATGTATGCACTGTCACATTGGTTCAGTATTCTACATTCACCGTGGGGATTAATGATCCCTTAGCCCACTTATCTGATTAGTGACCTGGGTTTTTTATTTTTATAATTTTGTATTAGAGCTTTTTTTTTTTTCATTATTATTTGCTGGGGGGTGGGGTTCCTACTTGTGGCTTTTGGTTTGTTTGGGGTTCTTTGTTTTTCTATGTCCCAGGACTGGAACCAAAAATTGTATTGTCCAAAGTCACTACTGAATATATTAAGTTGTGCTGACTTGTGTTGGTCCCTGTGGTCTTATTGTGTGTGCCCTCACCATCGAGTTCCTCTCCTTTAGGAAACGCACGTGTCTCTCTCACAAGTGTTCTGGGCTATTATTTTTGTATTTCTATAGGAAAGGTCACAGCCACAGCCCCTGTATTTGTGTTAGGCTGTTGACCTGAAGGGACTTGGCATATATAGTCTCAACTTTTGTATTTGGGTTATTTTTTTTTCTTCTTGGCAGTAAGAATACATTTCACAACTCTTTGTGTTTCCTCCCCAGGTGCGTGTGAAGGGACACTGGCCTGCTCTACCTGTCACCTCATTTTCGAGGATGACATATTTCAGCAGCTGGAACAAGTTACTGACGAGGAGATGGACATGCTGGATCTGGCCTACGGCCTCACTGAAATGTAACGTCTCTTATCTGCAATGTGGCATTTACGATGGTGGTTTACTAACCTGTTTGGATTATCTTTGTAATAGCATTGGCTCCCTACACACAGAGGAATATTGGTCAACAAAATGGCCGCCTCGACTGTGTGCAATAGCTGGGTACATTACTTTGGCCATTATATTTTCTCATTCACTATCGGCCCTAAGCGCGGATTGAATGAATGTACATCAATAGATGGGAGTTTTATGGGATAGTCCTTTGATACACAATCCAGATTCAGTGTCGTTTACAGTAATTATTAGGCACAATAGGAAAATTGTCGCGTATTGGCGCAAGAAACAGTCTTATAGAGATTTGTCAAGCAAAAGAAATGTACTTTCCTTTTGTAATGAGGTCAATCACTTTCCAAAAGTTCCCAGCTTTTTTAATTTATTTTCTTTCATTTCACTCCAAATAAGCGAATAGGTAATTCAAGGGAGAAAAGAACAGAAAAAATAGTGCAATATTGCCAGGAAAATGGATAAAATGTATTAATATATCACACTCACACAACACGTGATTAATTGGGGTCCGTCTATCCTCCCGTTTTTATTGATTACCCAGATGTATTGGGACCCGATTCCACGGGACCCTCAATCTCCAAGAGCTGGATATACGAAGAACGGACACCACCAACAAAGTCAATGAGTACAACCACCTTATGCTTATCGCGTTTCGGATATAATCCTTCGTCAGAAGCATGGTGGCATATCAAATAAGAAGGGTTCTCATTTTTGTCCTGTTGGCAGCACCTTACAGTGTGGTGCGCAGTGTGTGATGATTTTTTTTTTTTTATATTGTGTAGTAATTATTAGGCCCCTGCAAGTTTCAAGGCACATATCTGTGAAAAAGCAACACCCCTATACCTACATAAATCTGGGAACTGCCCTGGGACATTGTGCTGGTTTTGCTTGTGAAAGTGGGAGACCGCAAGCGAAGGACGAATCTGCGTCAGCCAGCGCTGCACAGAAAGAGAATTCCCCATAACTAATGAAATGTATCGTTCCCGGCACCAGAAATTACCAGTCTAGTATTGTTACGATAAAGACAAGACAACATCTCAGTGCTGTTCTATCAGTGTGAGGACTATAGCTGCTTTCACTGATACTCTCCCATTGTGCCCGTCCTACCTAGGAGAAAACTACCAGTTCCATATAAATTCTCGATGGAGACTGAGCAATAGCATAAGTTGAGCATAAAATAAACAATACACCTGAATCTCTCACACAATATGTTATAAAGGTACAACATGTGTGACTGATGTGGGTGCCTATACAGTAAACTTTCCTTTTTATCCCATCCTAGGTCGAGATTGGGCTGCCAAATTTGCCTGCGGCCGTTCATGAATGGAATGACCGTCAGAGTCCCCGAGGCCGTTGCAGATGTCCGACAAGCGATGGATATGGGGAAAAACTCTTGAAATAAGCCAAATATGAAGCTGCCTATTAACATTTGGAATTTTCTTTTATAGAGTAGTTTTATGTACCAACTAACTTTTATCCTATGGAGCACCAGTTTATGAAGTGTATTTTTAAATTTACCTTGAAGTATATTTTTGTTATCTCAATTTTTTTTTTTAATGAAGCCAAAACCTTCTTGACAAACCTATTTTTACATGTGTACGGTACATAAACTCCACCAAACACACAGTGTTTTGGTTCCTTGGTTAAAATGCATGATCTCAGACTATAGAGGGTGAAGTTCTTCCATATCAAATGTTGCTGGAGATCTGTGTATGACATACTGAGATACTTGTGGTAGATTTGCTTGGGGGAAACATGTCAGGACCAAGTTCGACTTGTATCATTAGGGGACGATTTAACAAACCGTCTAAAGAAGAGAAGTACAGTTGTTACCCATAGCAACCAATCAGATTATAGCTATCATATATCTATTACATTCTAAAACATGATAGGTAGATTCCGATTGGCTGCTATGGGTAACACATCCACTGGTCCTCTTGAGAAGATTGGATAAATCTCCTCAGAGTGGATTTATTCATTTTTTTTTTCACCTGTTGTCCAAAAACTTTCTTCACAAAACCATGTGGACACCAGAGCTGTGAGCGTACAGCCGAGCATGAGAGAAGTGTATTTTACAGTTTGCTTGTCACTTCTAAGCACAATAATTATAGGTAATTTCTATTGTGAATTTAATTTTATTTAATAACCATAAACACTACACCAGTGTGGAGTATGGGAATATAATACTACACTGCTTATAGAATTGTCAATCCATTAAATAAATAATTTTCAATAAAACAGTGTTGAGGTTTTTTTTTTTCACTTATTGAGGAAATGTCTTTGGGAGCAGATCACCGGAGTCCTAGAAAGACCTTTTAAAGCCCTTACCTGGAATTATTACCAGCACTTTGGTATACTGAAGGCTACATGAGTGGCTATGTGCCCCAGGAGATGTGAGCTCTATTACAGGGCATGGTTGTAGCACCCATAGGTGTATAGTTGGCTTCTCATTCTTAGTAAAGATACTCACAAGTTTGTTGTTCAGGTGGTTATGGGACGCAGAGGCGAATCTTTCATCTAAACTGTTCTCTTCGTCTTCTGTCATACCGCAATAGAGAGGCAAGGGCTCCCAGAATTACCCAGACACAGTAATTGACAACAAAATTCACTAGTATATTAATTTATTAAATGTGAATTTATTATATATGTTTGACTATATCTTACTAAAGATAAACGTAAGTATATATAAAGAACGACAACATGTTGCAACAATACAATTAGTTAAATAGTGAGGAAGAAGGTAAAATAATATACAAATCTATTTCAATATACTAAACCCTAGAAATGTATTAGATGTGATTATAAGGCCAGTGTATCTGATATGCACATTATCCACGGAGTACGTTGGAACTGGGAAAAGCTTTATTACATTTCATTTTACAAACAAACCTTGTTGAAACAACTTAAGAGTCTATGGATTGAAGTACAGAAATGATGCCTAAGAGGCTGAAGCACGCTCGTTTGCGGAGAGTATCTTGCATGACTTCACGCTGCGCATGCGCCAGAAATGGGAGCTCGCGAGTACGGGCTAATCAGTCCCTTGCATTTGTTTCACTTCTGCACTTCCCACCGAAGAGGCGTAACTGGGGTGAGATGGGGTGATCTGCCTTAGGCAGCGTTCAGTGAGGACGTGTGTCCTATAAAACTGATAGAAACCGTAACTTGGCACCTAGTCTAGGGCATATGTAAGCACATGCTGGTGATAAAGATGACTGATGGCACACCAGCAAGCCAGGCTCCTCAATACTCCATTTACGTTCAGCTGTGCGTAATCCAAAAGTGTCATCCGATGCAGTGATGCCAAAACTGAGATGCCCAATGGGAAGATTAGAAAAACACTACAAGAACATGGTTTTCTAAGTGTTCTATAATGAGATCATGATGAGCTGGGGCAATTCTGTCTGTTCTTTTCTTTTTGTACTTCTGTCTTCTAATGGCTGCTGTTTGGGAGGCCAGGGCCGAAACTAGGATTTTTGTCACCAGGGGCAAGACAGTAATTTGGCGCCCCCCCCTGGTAATTCCCCCCTGCATCAGTGCCCCTATAGTAATGCCCCCTGAGGTAATGCCCCATGTAGTAGAGCCCATATAGTAATGCCCCTGTAGTAGAGCCCATATAGTAATGCCCCTGTAGTAGTGCCCATATTGTAATGCCCCCATAGTATTGCCCACCATACAGTAATGCCCCTGTAGTGCCCACCATACAGTAATGCCCCTGTAGTGCCCATGCTCCCATATTAATGCCCCTGTAGAGCCCATGCTTTCATAGCAATGCCCTTGTAGTGCCAATGCTCCCATAGTAATGCCCCTGTAGTGCCCCCACAGTAATGTACCTGTGGTAATGCCTCTGTAGTGCTTATGCCCCCATAGTAATGCCCCTGTGGAAATGCTCATGCCCCCATAATAATGCCCCTGTAGTGCCCATGCCCCCATAGTAATATCCCTGTAGTGCCCATGCCACCATAATAATGCCCCTGTAGTGCCCATACAGTAATGCCCCTGTAGTACTCATGCCCCCATAGTAATGCCTCTGAGGTAAAGCCCCTGTAGTGCCCATGCCCCTATAGTGCCTATACAGTAATGCCCCTGTATTGGCCATGCCCCCATAGTAATGCCCCTGTGGTAATGTCCATGCCCCCATAATAATGCCCATGTAGTGCAGTTTATTAAAAAAAAAAATACCTTGAACCCTGCATCCAGCGTCGCGTCCGGTCCGCCCGGCTGCTCATCGGAACTATGGGGGAGACATCATGATGTCTCTCCCATAGTGCCGTGGGGAGAGCCGGAAGCTGGAGTTCAGGAGAGAACTCCGGCTCCGGCTACACCGTGTCACTGCAGAGAAGGAGCCGGGCGCCCGCTGGTAATAACATCTCAGCGGGCGTCCGGCTTGGAGCCTCTCTGCAGCGCCGGGCTGGAGGACACTGACGCCGGGAGCACATGCACCTCCAGCCCCCCCCCCCCCCTAGTTGTGGCCCTGGGGAGGCTGACAATCCAGTATCTGTTTTAGTGAGTTCATGCTGCAGCCTTTAATTTAATTTGACTAGTTTACTGAAGTTTTGCTCCAGGCTCACCTGTAAAGCCACCGCAGGGAGGTGCACTAATGATATTACTTTGAGTCTATATTACATATACTGTATATATTGCAGTCTCCCTCTCTCCCTGGCTTTCATTGTCGCTCAGCTTGGCTGTCCCACCACTACTTTTTGTGAATGGTCAGATAGAATAAAAACCATAGTCACTACCACGGCCGGCCACCAGGAGGCCTGCTAAGCAGATCCGCCTCCCAGCGTTCTGCTCTTCCGGCGTGCTTAAGCTGGGTACACACTAGACCATGTATCGTCCGATCCTGTGGATCGGAGCGACATATCGGTACATAATCTACAACTAGTGCGTACCCATGATATGCATACTATTGCAGGGCAGCGAAGGATGTCGCTAACAACATCCTGCTCCCCTTCCCCCCGTCAGACCCGGCATCGACAAGTGTGTATGCACTTGCTGCTTGCAGGTTCCCGTCACCGGCAATGTGCTGGGTACACATGGTGTAGTATGTACCCTGCTTAAGATGTGGCATAACGCAACCACACCCCCTTTATCCTACAGCGCGCGCATAGAGTGAATGCCAGGCCCAATATTTAGCTCCAATCCATCCCTGGTTGCTACTTATCAGGGAGAAAGATTACAGATTGGTGGATTAATTCACATCATGCTTATGATTGAGCTGTAAATAGTCTGTGGGAAAGGGCTGACTAGTTATGTTACCTGGCAACATTATAGAGATCTCATTGGGTTATTATTTACTAGAATTAAGATAAAAACATTTTTATTGGATTCTTAACCTAATTCTGAAAAGCGCAAAATTGTTACTATTATACCCAGCAGAAATTTCACTGGTAGCGCAAAAAAGAAAAACTGCAATATATGTACAGCCTATTTATCAAGGGCAATTTCACCAGCAATACAACTTAGTTTCACTTTTCACTATATACTAATGGGGTTACTCCCAGCAATAACCCCGTTTTAAAAAAAAAATTAATGCTGGTCATGACCGTAAAGTATACGGTTTTTCCTTGAAATTTAGTTACCATTAAGGTTAGTGTCAGCAGAAATAAATCAGTATAATTATTTCATATTTTTTTTTTTTTTTTTTTTAATTTAGTAAATCATTTAACTACTATATAACACCTACCACTGTATTCTAACTTGCAAAAACTTTTTTTTTTTTTTAAGTTTTTGGGCTTTCTGATACATAAAAGTAGTAAGGCATAATTTCAATAAATCAATAGGCCCCTTAGTCAGCTTTTCCGCGCATCATGCAGCTCGTTAGTGGAAAGGGTCTTTCTCTAATTAGTTAGTGATCTTATTTAGTTTTATATATAAGTAACTTAAATCATTAAAATAATTGATTTTCAAACTATATCGTCTGTTCACCCAGTGATAAATGGCATAATGACTATGCCAGCTGTAACCTTGCTTTCCTTATAGAATGCATCTGTAAACTGTGTGTGGGGAACAAACAAAACTGGACAATACCTTTTTATATTATATTTGGTGTAAATTTAATGTTTTATATCAAATAATTTGGCACTTGTGGTTAATTCTGTCAGTGCTCAGTGTAGGAGCAGACAAATATCTCTTGGACGAAGTTGGTCAGGTTGATGTTTCTGCATTATTCATGTCAGGTGTTTATGGGAAAGATTTCTGGGCTGCACAACCTGACTCTATATATTAAGGGAGGTGCTACCTGATGAGACTAATTGCAGACACAGAAACAGACAAATCTCAGGTGCACAACTCCAAATTATTAATAATATATAAATGCAATAACATTTTGCAATCAATAGAGGTTTTTAGCATAATCATGGCCAAGCTTATGGGCCTACCCACCAATATCCAGGTAACCTCTTTCGGGTAGGTCCCTAACATACCAAGGTTCAAATCCAGAGCGCAGGACCCCCCAAAAAATGCCCCAGAGCACCAGCATAGTAAGAAAAGTGCAGTGTAAGGAGATAGTTAAGAGCAGCTACAGCTGCATATAAGGAATGAAACTAAAAAAGGTGAAGTACATATATATTAAACACACAGTGAAGGGTTAAAATGTGTTATAATGCAGTGCCCTGAGACAAACCAGCCAATGCAATCCAGGGGGACCCACGCCCCAAAAATGAACCATGAAAAATGAATTGGTGGGTAAGCCCATAAGCTTGGCCATGATTATACTAAAAACCTCTATTGATTGCAAAATTTTATTGCATTTATATATTACTAATAATTTGGAGTTGTGCACCTGAGATTTGTCTGTTTCTGTGTCTGCAATTAGTCTCATCAGGTAGCACCTCCCTTAATATATATAGTCAGGTTGTGCAGCCCAGAAATCTTTCCCATATGCTCCATTAAATGTGCTTTACTGCACTTCTGAGGGAAAGGAGACGCCCACATTCTGGATTAGCACCCTACCTTATTGGTTTAAAAGCATGGAGTATGGTAATGTATATGCACACTGTATTAGGCACAATTCTAGGTAAGTCCTACAAGTTATATACTGTAGTGCAATTTTGGTTCATTTTTGGGGCGTGGTCCCCCTGGATTGCATTGGCTGGTTTGTCTCAGGGCACCGCATTATAACACATTTTCCATTATAACACATTTTAACCCTTCACTGTGTGTTCAATATATATGTACTTCACCTTTTTTTATTTTCATTCCTTATATGCAGCTGTAGCTGCTCTTAACTATCTCTTTACACTGCACTTTTCTTACTATGCTGGTGCCCTGGGGCAGCTTGGCTGGGGCATTTTTTTGGGGGTCCTGCGCTCTGGATTTGAACCTTGGTATGTTAGGGACCTACCCGAAAGAGGTTACCTGGATATTGGTGGGTAGGCCCATAAGCTTGGCCATGATTATGCTAAAAACCTCTATTGATTGCAAAATTTTATTGCATTTATATATATATCATTAATAATTTGGAGTTGTGCACCTGAGATTTGTCTGTTTCTGTGTCATGTCAGGTGTTGTAATTTTCGTGTCCTGGTGATTTGTAGGGAAACATTTACTTTGTTTATTTTATATGCATTGCCAAATGTAACCACAAGAGTGTGCTGTTGGGTTTCTATAGAAAGTTGTTGCAGCAGGAGCTATAGTTTATAAATATATTTGTCAGAATTTTGGTCACTAGAGCAAACTGAATTTTGCATACTCTAGCATATTGTTAATAAATGGGTAATATCGATAGATTTACTAGGAGTAAATTTACTAAGAAACGCTACATGCCATTCACGGGCATGTGTGCCCTGTTTTTCAAACACAAGGCTGTATTCAATTAGCCACGATAAGTCTGAATCCGCGAAAAAGTATCGCCAATTGTGACTTTTCGCCAGTGGGACACTTTCCTCCGTATTCAATTCCAAAGCGTTTTCGCCGGCGTGAAAACGCAATGTAATAGGCAAAATAGTTTCGCCTATGAATAGGTGTCGAAAAAAGTGCAGGATTGCGGATTTGGGGTGCAAAGGTGGGGGAACCACCCTACACCCTTGGGACAGCCCCCTAAAGGTAAACTGCATCAAAAAAAAAAAAATGAACACCCCAAAAAATTATTTTGAAAAAGGGGACGAAAAAGTTCAAAGTTGGGGTACAAACTTAAAAACGAGCGAAATAAGCTTTTGGGGGTCTGCAAGTATGAGGGAGGTGTTTTTTTTGATTGCAGGTAATTGCTGAAGGTGCGTTTTTTTAAGTTTTTTTAAAACTTCACTTTAGCAATTTTTAACCATGCTTACACCCATTTTCATGTACCCCAAATTTGATGGGACTAGTTATTTTCTCAAAAAAAAAAACTGCTAAATGCTATTCTTCACCACAAAGACGCTATATAGAGGCTATCGACAGCACTTAAGTACCACAAATAGCTAATCGAGGATATTTATAGTGATCCCCAATGTTAGTGCATCTTTTGGGGGGTTATTTTTTCACATATTTTAACCCTTTTTCAACACTTATTAATTAGTCTTACACATCTATACTTTACACTTCACTGTCACCCTTTCTTTCTTCGTGTGATGTCCTGGGCTGGATGTTTTTTTGGGGTGCCCTGCACTCAGGATGTGAGCCCCTTACTGTTAGGGAGTGCTAGTAACAGAGAAGCCATGACGTGGCCTAGCAGCTTCCCATGAATTTGCAAATGCATGCAACTAATATCTCTGAATTTCTATCACCATATAGTCCATGTATTGTTGCAAGTACTATTCAGTGTGCTGAGGAACATTAGGGGGTTAAACCGCCCCCTTATTTTGACTTGGTATGACCCCTCCCTTTCATGCACCTGATGGGTCCTGCCAGATTGATATGAGCAGCTGCCATTTTCTGTTTGATCTTTTGGGGGGTGTCAGGCTGATTTCCCCAAAACTGAGCACTTTTTGCATGTTTTAGTTTTGCCGGGATGCGTTTTCGCATCCTTTGGAATTGAATAGTGGGGGTGCGCACGAAAACTTATCGCAGCTAAAATAATCAAAGTAGGCAAAGTGCGGCATGCGAAAAGTACGGGACTTTTCGCCTGGAATTGAATATGGCCCACAGAGATTTACTAAACGCAAACACGGGTGATAAAACACAAATCTCTGAAAAACACTGATGGAAAAACAAATAGACGTAAATACACCACCGGCCAAGTTCGCAAGCATTTTCCATAGACCGGAATATAACACCGGCATTTACCAAGAATCATGTCTACTAACACGATCGTAATGTGAGCAAACTCGGGACAAAATAGAAGTTAAAAATAGACTCCCTCCTGAGCAGCGTGTTTCAAACACGATTCTTAGTAAATTTATGAGTTTGTTTTAAGCAAACTCATCCGTGTCCCTGCGATGCCCAACGTGTGTACTCCGACAGATACGATTCTTAGTAAATTTACCCCATAGTGTACAATTATCCATGATTATTTTCTCACACACATTCTGTAGTCTGTCTTATTTTCAAGAGCCCCTTCTGTAGTGCCAGATTGCCAGTATGGCAAATATGGGTGTCCCCACACATTCAGATTATTAAATTAAAGAGATAACTGGCCCAACGGCTACACCGCAATGATGCAGTGATGACAGAGTAGCAGGGTTGGTTCTTTCTGCTGCTTGGGCTTGCTCATTAAGGTCATGTGATTGCAGCAGGAGTACATCACAGTGTGCAGATAGGCAGGTGGGTCCTGAGTAGTGACAGTGAGATTCTGGTAAGTAGAATGGCTATATGGGGTGCACAGGGGGGCATGCTGCTGAAAAGCAGGTGGGCAGGAGTGCATGTTGGGAAAGCTGGTGTGTAGGAGGGCATGGTAGGGAAAAGCTAATGGGCAGGAGTGCATGTTGGGGAAAAGCTGGTGTGTAGGAGGTCATAGTAGGGAAAAGCTGATGGGCAGGAGTGAATGTTAGTGAAAAATGGTGACCAAGGGGCATGCTAGGTAAACTTGGAGGCAGAGGGACATGTGTGAAAAGATTTGGTGGGCAGAAGGACATGCAATGTAAATGCTGGCATGCAGGAGTTATGTCAAGGCAAAAACAGTTGGGCATAGGGGTATGTGAGAGTAAAAAGCTGTTGGGCAAGGGGTACATGAGGGAAAATCTGGTTGGCAGTGGAGGCAGAGGGACCGGAGAGGGAAAAGCTGGTAGGCAGAGAGACATGTGAGGTAAAAGTGGATGGGCAGGGGGGTCACATGAGAGAAAAACTAGCATGAAAGAGGACTTGAGAAAAGCTAGAAGACATGGAGGCATGTGAAAGAAAAGCAGTGGATATTGTCATGTTTTCATTTTGGATTTAGAAAATACATGTTATGTATACAGGCATTTCAGATTCCATTTGAATATGTACATAATACATAAACAAGGGACTCAAACAAATCCTCACAAAAAGAGTGTCCTTTGTTGCTGATTGTGTCAGACATTGTGTTTTGCTTTATTTTTGTAAAAATCTAATATTTGGAAACCCCTATGTAGATATCCTGTATTTGCCCCTGGGCTGCATGGGAGCCTGGACAGTGTTTTGCATCAAACATCATTGCAACTGGACTGCAGCCTCGTCATCCAGCTCGCAGAAGTTCAAATTCTTATCATTTGCTTTCAACAAATTTATTTATAGGGGCCCCCCAAGTTAGTTAGCCTGGGATCCCCACAAACCTTAATTTGAATCTGCCTTTCTGCAGCTTATGGGATTCATAATCTTGCTAACATGCTTAGCACTTGTACGTTTTAGCAGTATTTTCTTAAAATCAGACTAGTTAGGTCTTAACTAGCATTGGACTTGGGTACAGCATAAAGGGGATTTAGTCGTGTAGTGGACAATAACGTCGACAGTCAAAAGGTCAGCACCATACAGACATAAAACACTATTATGATCCTGCACTGATAAAATATTCAGTTATTCCTCTTCCTAAACTCCAGAGATACTTAATATTTTCAATATAAGAGAGCTGGGAGCGTCAACCAAACTGTGCAAAAGCAGCCTCAAATGTACCCCCAAGACCGTGTGGATGTCACCCACTCCACAATAACAAACACTGCAATAAAAATACCTTTTACGGAGCTACTTTCCATTCCTTTCTGTGAGTGGGGTATGTACTTTCAGCCTGTGGGGGAGTTATACATCAACACACTTTCTCCTTTGTGTTTACAACAGAAATACAGGGGTCTGACACATTGGAAATTTCCTTTTTTTTTTTTTTTTTTTTTTAAATGTTATATTCAGTCTAATGAGGAGACAAACGTCCGAATCTACAGAATTTCCACTTGAAGACCTACAACACTGAGTAATGTATTTAGAGTATACATTTGTGATACCTCTTGCAGTAAATTCCTGGAGCTGCCCCCTAGACCATCTTGTGTACATGCAGTATCCTTTCACTTCCAGAAACAAGACAAGACTTTAGGTCCAGTGAACGTCTTAGGTCAAAAATTTATCTTATATATGTTACTCTCTGAAGTATCTGTAAAATATAACCTTTATTCTTAACATATGGCAAAATATTATGTAAAAACACATAGTTTAGAAAAGAATGTGAACAAGTTTATATGAAATAAGTGGTTAAAAAAAAAAACTTCCTGTTGCTGCCGGTCCATTAAATCCTCTTATTAAATGGTATATAACCAGATAATAATAATTCAGTTGGTGTATGTCACCATTTGTATTCAGTAGATTATCTCAATGTTTATTTCTTTCTTATAAATGTTACCCAGTAGTTGACAATACTTATTAGGTATTTATCATTCTATGTCTGCTTCAGTTGTAACAATATTGATATCAATTTGTAACAATTGTTACTATTCCGGTGATTCTGGCAATTATTAGACATAGACTGTTTTACTGAGGGATTGTTAGTGTTGCCCCTAGCTCTAAAATCCTCTCCACTACTATGAGATCTAGAGAGACAGGGAGACTGTGGAGTAATACACTAGTCCAGCTTCTGATCCATCCATTGTGTGTTCACAAACATGAGCAGGTTCAGAGTCATCTACAGTACACTAATATGTTTCTAGTTTATCCTAGTTTAGATGTTATATTGTATTCAGGTATAGTACTGTACTGTTCTCCAAACAGTTTAATGAGACCACCATACATTTGGATAGTCTTACTAATTAGCCTCAGTCCGCTGTATGATCAGAGATATTTTCATCCTGATATACAATTCCTCCCTATATCTCCCACTAGCGTCACTGCCACTGGGGAGATTAACATATACATACCATTGTTAGCAGTATTGAATTGACAGATTGTCCGCATACAATTGTGCGGTGACTGGCAGTATTCAGGGAACGCCGACGCGCATTTCGCCTAGGGCTGCTTTTTCACTTTGTCTTAATCACAAAGTGATGCAAATATAATGCACGAGCAGCTTATGACGATTATAATGATATGCAGCATGCCTATGTTCTGTGTATATTGCATGCAAAATGCTACATTATAGTATCAAGTCAGCAACGTGAATTTAGACATTCTGAACATGTCGACACGTACGTATCGATATTATGGTGTTTGCATAATGACTGTCAATATTGTGATTGTAGAGAAAACACACCAGACCTGTAAAGGGCCCACATTAGGTACCCATTTTTAGACTTGGAAACAATATATAATATATATTATAAAAATATAAATTCATTTGAATATATGACTGCAATATTCCCATTTTGCTTAATGAACCATTCCGAGGGACCAGCTGAGCCTTGGAGCTCTTTGCTACAGAACAACTTTTTATCATGTGAGCATACATTAAATATAAGCGGTGTTATGTTAGATAAGGAATGTATTTTGTTTTATTTTATTTTTAATGAGCAATTTAGACAGATTCAAGACCACCAAGTTGTACTTACATTACTGATCAGAGGCAAACCAGACTATTTCTTGCACACACTTGTTAGTAAGTGCTGGAACTAACACAGATTTGCATGGTCCCAGTCACAAGGATGTCTTGACTGTTTCGCTGAAATCTAGTTGATTTGTGTCACATGTTCTCTTAAATGTATCAGGAAATGTACATGGAAAGATTACCATCCTTGAAATGTCAAGTAGAGACATGCATCAAACCAGGGGCGTTTTAAGAAAGGAGGGGGCCCGTGTGCAACCTCCGCTTGGCCCCCTCCTCTCTGTCAGCGCAGTAGATTCTGGCTTCATCTACTGCGCATGGTCTCTGGGAAAATGGTGCCCTCGCCTTTTTCCCGGGGACATCTTTTCTGCGCATGTGCGAGTCACCGGGAAAATGGCTAACGCCATTTCACAATGATTTTTTTGCTGCTCTGCAGCGTCGGTCCGACATGTCCGAGCAGCACACCGGAATCTGCGGAAAGGTAAGTATAATTTACTATGGGTGCAGGGTGTGTGGTGTGGGCCCCCCTGGACCCAAGGGCCTGTGTGCACTGTACACCTTACACCCATTAGAAAGATGCCACTGCATCAAACAGATATTGCTGTGTGACTGCAGATCAAAATTGTCTGTGGCTGATGTTTTAAAGTAGCAGTCATTTAAAAGG
The DNA here is from genome assembly GCA_031769625.1 of Taudactylus pleione. Lineage (NCBI taxonomy): Eukaryota > Metazoa > Chordata > Amphibia > Anura > Myobatrachidae > Taudactylus > Taudactylus pleione. The sequence continues at coordinate 6,889,079 of JAUIMM010000841.1, read as the reverse complement.
CAAAATCAACCTTTCATTTTAAATGACTGCCGCTTTAAAACATCTGGCAGTCTTTTGCACGGAACTTGCCGATGCTTGAAGTCCGCAGGATATTACATTTACCCCTAGATCTTTGTTCAGCTGTTTAACCATACTGCCTACTTTTGAAAAAGCATTTCAGGGAGATTGTTAAAGCAACACCTATGAGCGCAGCGGTAAAGTGGGCATGTCCTACATCTGAGAGGCGTGTCATAGAATTTACTTACGTCCAATGTACATGAGCCCCAAAGCAGTTAGTAAGATCTACTTGTTGATGAAAACACACCGATACTTTTCAGAAAATGCATGTAGCCACAGGGATCATTGTGTCTTATAACCAATGCAGGGAAATGATACTAATGATCCCGTTTGAGTGTATATATCTCTGTTTTTATTGACATATAACAGCTTCATAATTAGAGTAAGGTGAAATCGGGGAGATTGCTAGACTCTTCAGGGAGATTGCTACTATTTCAGGGAGTCTCCCTGACACTCAGGGAGAGTTGGCAACTATGGGGCCTATTCATTAAACGTAAAAATTCAATGGAGATAATTAGCTTTAGAACTCTCATGGAGTTCTAGCTAATTATAGGTGGAATTCATCATTCCACCTCTCCATAAGTATCTATTCCGAAAAGCTGTCATTTTTGCGATGACAGCTTTTCGGGAAATAGATACTTTTCCCTGCCTACACTACCTTATCGCATCTGGAAACAGTGTTGCGCATGCGCTGTTACATCTGTAAAACCAGCGCATGCGCAGCACTGCCTACAGATGAGTTAAGTTTCGTACCCCCCCTACCCCCTCCCCCCTCCGTTCACCTTCCCCCCCCCCAACTTGCCTGTCCGCGCAGCAGCCTCCGGCTCCGTCCTGCTGGTCTGTCATGTGGTTTCCCAGCAGACCACATGACAGATTCGAAAAAATATATATATTTTTTTTCTTTTTCTAAACTTTCTTGTGCTCTGCTGGGGAGCACACATGACAGACCAGCCTCCGGAGCCTGAGGACGGAGCAGAGCGCCGGAGGGACTCGTCGGGGGACCTGCACACGCTGATACAGGTAAGTGGATTCTGCTATTCGCCACCTCACAGTGGCGAATAGTAACTGCATCAAATTCCGAAAATTTATAATTTTCGGAATTTGATGAATACCACAATTTCAACATCCCCATACTAATGTATGGGGAGTGTGGAAATTAACGCAGGGGAACTTAGCAAGGAGATATCTGTGATATCTCCTGTGTTAAGTCTGTTCATGAATACCAAAATAATGTTATTTAAGGAAAATGTCCTTAAAAACGTTATTTTAGTGTTGATGAATAGGCCCCGAAAGTGTTTAAAGAAATTATTAAAGTTTCCAAGTGATCAGTAAGGGCTGTAGATGAGCAGTTAAGTTTTTGAGAAAACTGAACACACCTGAACTTGGGGGTACCGAGTTGGACCAAGGCATCTTTCAGTTTCTCCAGCTGAAGCCAGGTCTCAAATCGAGACAAAATGTCATAATCCCAGGACTGTCAGATCTTGCATGTTATGAATTGCATATAAGCCCCTACCTGTCTACTTCCTATTCCTCGCTGACCAGCTCCACCTTTGTGGGCGGGCTGAAAGCACAGCACAGGTCATACTGATATATGTTAATAAAATAAATGGTTAATTTGAAACACAAAATTGTGTGGGGTCACCACCAAATCGGTATCAGTCCTACACCTCTGAACCTGGGATAGCACTGGAAAATTGGGGGAAAAAATAGCCTGGGGTTACCCATATTTCCCCAAAACAAACCGGGGGTCTGATGCACTACAACAGGGTTACACACATAGTGGGGTCCCCCCGCCATGATGGCAACCAGCCCCAAACAGATTAGCCTAGGCCTGGAATCCTGCAGAAAGTCGGGACTCCAAAAAAATGGGGTCTTCCTGCCGAGGGACAACAAGCCCTGGGCTGAAACCCAGGGCTCTTCCACACACCCACTGGGCTTTGGGCTATGTGGGTAATAAATCATTAAATAGTGAAATAATTTTGGGGTCTATATACTAAGTCTTGGAGAAAGATAACAGGCTGTGTTTAAAAAATTACAGGAGCTGACTGGCTGGTACTTTAGCTCCATCCATTTTATCTCTCTCCAAGGCTTAGTACCTTGTTCTTTACAGAAGGTCTACAAGTCCCAGCATGCCCCAGAATGATGGCACTTATGGAACAGCATGCCGGACATTAAGGGCCAGCTGGTGCTTGTAGTCCACCTATAAGAAAAATATAAAAACAAGACAACACAATGGGTAATGGTATCCCTTTTGTCACAAGGCGGGAAGAAACACATCCAGTAGTACGGTAAAACAGTGGACCGTTTATTCACTGCAGCTTAGTAGACACTTTACAGCCAACATGAAGTCAGTTTTGCCACTCTGGCTTACAGACAGCATACACAATATCTGTGGACCATCCAGGTCCTGGCGCCCTAATGCTAACCACCACCCCTGGCCTATCGCCTGGCCAGCTTGTTCGGCATCAGGAGCACTGTGCTTTGCTTCCAGCAAAGTCTTAAGCCCAGCTCGCAGGTGGTGTTGATTGCTTGGTTGGGAATCCCAGCACACTGCAAAACCTGGACTGGACCTGACAACCAGCCTACACCCAGGTAATCAAGTGGTGACTATTACCTCTGTCTTGTGGCACAGTAGGCTCCCTGCCACATACCCTCCCCCTAAGCTTCAACCCCCTTGATGAAGCTGACAATTTTCAAAGCGAACTCACCTGTACGCCCATCCCGCTTTGGGCCTGTATTTGTGAACCTCCTCTCCTTTTCCTACTCTCCCCCTCCCCTAGCTTCTCCATGGGCCTTTCTGGGAAAATCTGAGAGGTGTGGTTTCGAGACAGGGCATCAACATTACAGTACAACATAGGTCTGGTAAACTGCAAGGTAAACTGAAATGGCTGTAATGCCAGAAACCAACGAGCCACCCTAGCATTTGCTTCTTTGTTGGCATGCATCAATTGAAGAGGTGCCTAATCTGTTACCAACAGGAATTCCCTAGCCAACAGGTAGTATTGCATGGACTCGACGGTCCACTTAATTGAGAGACACTCCTGCTCTACTGTTGCATACCTTTTTGCTTGTGGTAACATTTTATGGCAACCAAGGCTCCTTTTAAATCTTTCCAAGCTGCTTCAGCAGCATCAGTCCAGACTGTCTTATCTGGAATTTTTTTCTCAAACAGCCGGTTAATGGGCCTGCTCTGGTCGCAAAGTCACAAATAAATTTACGATAGTAGCCCACTTACCCCAAAAAGGTTCTCAGCTGCCTTTTCCTCTCTGGTTTTGGCCATGAAGATACAGCATCCACTTTATTCAACTGAGGCTTTACCTGACCCTGGCCAACTACATACCCAAGGTACTTAGCCTCTGTCATACCAATGGCACATTTCTCAGGATCGGCAGTAAACCCATGAACCCTTCAGCTAAGCACGGCTTCTACTTTTGAGAGGTGTGACTCCCAATCTGGACTAAAGATCATGATATCGTCCAAGCAGGAGCAGAACTATGGGAGACAATGGAGGCCAGCACTGAAGAGGCACCTCCTCCATTGCCCTCAATATATTCACCCCACTTAGGGCTGTAAATATGTACCTGGAGGGTACCGTCATGGCTGCCCAATACATGGTGTATTCTATTTTTTTAGGGGGGCACCAAATTATAACTTGCCTATGGGCATCTGAGATGAACTTACTCTTGATGTGGTCTTAACAGCTTATTCATGGCTCTTTGAAAGGTTGCAGGGGCCCCATGTAAGCCAAAAGATAGTATCCTATATTGGAATAATCCTTCTGGCGCTAAAAATGCTGTTTTAGCCTTAGCTGACTCTGTTAAGGGAATTTGCCAATAACCCTTGGTTAGGTCTAAGGTAGTCAGGTATTGACTTTTGGCCAAAATCTCAACGAATTTGTTGACTCGTGGCATGGGATTTAGAAACCTTATTCAACTTTCTAAAGTCGTTGCAATACCTCAAAGCCCCTGAGGGTTTTGGCACTAATTCAATAGGATTGTTCCATTCACTATTGGACTCTTCATTCAATTACTCCCAACCGAAGCATTTCTTCTACCTCCCGTTTTTTAAGGCCTTTGATTTACAAAAGCCAAAAATGGGGTGACAATGTCATGTTTTATGATTTGGGTTCTGCCTGAAACGGGAGAAAAGACATCCTGATTTCGACCTACCATTTCTATAACTTGCTGTTTTTGTTCGACATTTAACCTCTCTTCAATAAATACTATACATTCCTGAGCTTTAATAGCAACACCTGAGGTTTGCGTAATACTCTCTCACTGAGGTTTCAACAGGTTAATATGGTAGCTCTGTTCAGCCTTTCGTCTCCCCTCCTGTCGGACCTTATAATTAACCGGCCCTACTTTTCCAATAACATTATATGGTCCCTGCAAATGGGCATACAGTTTGCTCTCAGCAGTGGGAACTACAACCAACACCTTGTCCCTAGGGTTGAAGGACCGAACTACGGTAGTTACAGCATAGTTGCGTTTTTGTCGCTGTAGGGCTTGGGCCATATGTTGTTTAACTAAGAGACTTGGTTGTCTTAACAAGCTGTACATTAGGTTCTTGAATAGGTTGTTGTTCCCACCCTACTTTTAACCGGTCTAACACTCCTTGTGGTTGTCTCCCATACAGGAGTTAAAATGAGCTAAAGCCTGTAGAAGCCTGTGATACTTCCCATATTGCAAACATCAATAGGGCAACAGTAAATCCCAGTCTCAACTATTTTGATTAACGGCCCATCTAATCAATTGCTTGAGAGTCTGGTTGAATCTTTCTACCAGACCATCGGCTTGGGGGTGATTTATTGAGGTTGTTATTCTCTCTACCCCCAAAAAACCGACACAGGTCTTTCATTAATTTGGACATAAAAGGGGTATAAAGCATTACCAGCTCTCGAGCAATGGTACTGTATTTAATGTTTCTTAGAGGTATTGCTACGGGATATCTAGTATTAGAATCTAATATGACCAGTTTGTATTGGTGACCTCTAGCTGATTTCTCAATTGGACCAACCAAATCCTCTCCAATCCATTCAAATGGAACCGAAATGACCGGCAGGGGTACCAAGGGAGCTCTAAACTTGGGTCTGGGAGCTGTCCTCTGACAAACGGGATATTCCTTACAATAGTTCTTTACCGCGGCATGTATACCAGGCCAAAAGAATCTATAATTTATTCACTGGAGAGTTCTCTCCTCCCCTAAATGCCCTCCCCAGAGCTGCGTGTGAGCAGCCTTAACCTTACGTACTAGTGGTACATGCACTAAGGAAACTAACAACTGTTCCACCTTTTTCCCTTGTACATAGGCTACATGATACAACAAATCATTCTTCAATATAAAATATGGAGTGTCTTCTGGAGGCAAGGCATTCTCTATTTTGCCATTTATTTGTACAACACCTTGAAAATCATTCACTAGATTATTATCATTTCATTGACTGGACACGTTGTCAACAGGTGACCAGTCATCTCCGATATGCTGTCCTCTGGTCATTCGGTGACCATTACTGGTTTCGCCATCTTCCTGGTCAAGAAGCAAGATGACACATCAGTCGAGTTTCCATCTCCAGAACTGTTACTCAGTCTTTTTACCTCTTGGCCTTGAATGCGCTGGAAGAGACTGAGGACGGCGGACGGATCACGCTACAGTTCGTCACTGGTAGCTCTTTATTGGCCCGGCTCGTCAATATGTCTTTTAGTAAGGAAAAATCGCATTCCAATATCAGGGGGTATGGAGATTTTGGGGCCACTGCGGCCACAATGTGTAAGACTCGTCCGTTAATTATCAGCGGAAATTGTACACGGGAATAGTCTTCCGTGGTCCCATGCACACAAATCACCCTTACAGGTGGTAATACTTGTTCCGCTTCTCTCGGAACTAGCCCTTTTGATAGGATGGAAAGTTCACTCCCGGTGTCCACAAGGGCCCAGACTTCTCGACCTTCAATTTGTACTGCCACACGGAACAGGGTCGACTCTTTGGGGGAAGAAAGCCCGGTGCACATACTGATAGCTGGTCTAGCCACTCCATTGGAATTGAAATGCTTTGGGCAATCACAACAAATATGCCCTGGCTCCCCACATTCATAACAGACTACCACGGGGTTCCTTGTGAAAGCTTCCATGCGTGGCTTGGGCGCAGGTCGTGGGTCCGGGTCAGGAACTTTTGACATTTTCCCCAGTGTGAGGTACCACTCTAACTGTAGCCAATTCCTCAAAGGTCTGGGGTTCAGCCTGCAGAGCCCACCTCTGTACTCCTCGGTCCAAACCTCGTGTACAGTGATCTATGGCTACTAAAACATAGAAACATAGAATTTGATGGCAGATAAGAACCACTTGGCCCATCTTACTTCTTCTGAAGGATATCTTTATGTTTATCCCATGCATGTTTAAATTGATCTACTGTCTTAGCCTCTACTACCTCTGATGGGAGGCTATTCCACTTGTCCACTACCCTTTCTGTGAAGGAATGTTTCCTCAAATTTCCCCTGAACCTACCACCCTACAGTTTAAGAACATGTCCTCTTGTTCTAATACTTCTCTTCCTTTTGAAGATTGTCTCCTTCCTTTACCTTGTTAAAACTCTTTATATATTTTAATGTTTCTAGCATGTCCCCCCTTTCCCTTCTCTGCTCCAAACTATACATATTAAGATATTTTAGTCTTTCCTAGTACGTCTTGTGGTGTAGACCTTGCACCATTTTAGTTGCCCTTCTTTGTACAGTCTCTAATGTATTAATATCCTTCTGGAGATATGGCCTCAAGAACTGAACACAGTATTTGAGATGAGGACGTACCAATGACCTATACAGTGGTATTATCACTTCTTTCTTTCTGCTACTGATTCCTCTCCCTATGCAACCAAGCATCTGGCTTGCCTTCTTCATTGCTTTGTTACAATGTTTGCTTGCCTTTAAGTCATCTGAAATAGTGACTGCTAGATCCCTTTCCTCTTCAGTAGTTTTCAGTATAGTGCCATTAATACTATATTTAGCCTTCAGAGTTTTGAGACCCAAGTGCATGATCTTGCATTTTTTTGGCATTAAACTGTAGTTGCCACGTTCTTGGCCATTCCTCTAGTCTACCTAGATCATCAATCATTTGTTTTACCCCTCCTGGTGTGCCTACCCTGTTGCATACCTTTGTGTCATCTGCAAAAAGGCAAAGGTTCCCTTCAATACCATTTGCAATGTCACAATAAAGATATTAAAAAGCACTGGTCCAAGTACAGATCCCTGAGGTACTCCACTGGTAACATTTCCCTCTTGAGACTGCACTCCATTTACTATACTCTCTGTTTCCTATCCTGCAGCCATGGTCTTATCCATTCAACTATCTTTGTATCCAATCCCATGCTTTCCAGTTTATTTAACAGTCTGCAATGTGGAACAGTGTCAAAAGCCTTACTAAGATTAGATAAGCTATATCTATGGCCCCTTTATCTATTTCCTTAGTCACCCAGTCAAAAAAGTCAATAAGGTTTGTTTGACATGATCTCCCCCCAGTAAATCCATGCTGTTTGGGATCCTGCAAATTGCTGGATATGAGATAATCTACGACTCTTTCTTTTAAGAGTGTTTCCATCAATTTCCCTACTACCGATGTAAGGCTCACTGGTCGGTAGTTGCTTGTCTCTTCCTTGCTTCCACTTTTGTGCAGTGGGACTGCGTTTGCTCTTTACCAGTCCTCTGGAATTACTCCAGTAGCTAGTGACTGGTTGAATAATTCTGTTAATGGTGTTACCAGCACCCCTTTAGGCTCATTTAGTATCCCTGGATGTATCTCATCTGGCCCCATTGATTTATCCACTTTCAGTTTTGAGAGTTGTTAGGATCTTCTCCTCTGTAATTGTGCTAGTTCCTACCTCATTTTTCTGATTACACCTGCAACATAACTGTGGCCCCTTGCCCTCTCTCTCAGTAGTGAATACTGAACATAAATAATTATTAAGATGATCAGCTATTACATTGTCTCCCTCAACAAGATTCCCTTTTTCTGTCTTTAGTCTTTTTATTCCACCTTTTGTTTTTCTCCTTTTGCTTATATACTTGAAAAAAGTTTTGCCCCCTTTACCCACTGACTGTGCCATTTTCTCCTCAGCTTTTGCCTTTGCACATCTGATTACTCTCTTAGCCTCCTTCTGTTTTACAAGATACACCTCTTTGTCTTCATTATTTTGCATCTGCTTGTATTTTCTAAAGGCCATCTCTTTTGCATTCACAATACTTGCTACCTCTTTCCCAAACCACACTGGCTTCCTTTTCCTTGTGGTACCTGCACGCCTTTCAATTTCCTCCACTCTGCCAAAGATTCGCTTACACATCTTCCCATCCCTGCAAAATCAGCCTTCCTAAAATCTAACACCTTTGTTTTTGTATGGGGTGAGTCAGTATCTGTCTTTATTCTGAACCATACTGCTTGATGATCACTGGATCCCAGGTTTTCACCCACTTTTACATCAGATATTCTGTCTCCATTTGTAAGTATGAAGTCTAATATTGCGTCTTTCCAAGTGGGCTCCTTCACCAATCGCTGGAGGGAGGCTCCCTGCAATGAATTCAGGATTCATTGGTGTTTCCGCCACTTGACTCACTGCATTTACCTCTGGCTTTAACCATGTCTTACCCAGCATGGCCAATTCTGCTAGCTGGATTCGGGGTGCTTCTGAAGGGGAAAATCGCCTTTGAGCATTGCTCGCTCCTGTCACCCCTATTCTAGCAAGTATAGTGGCCTTCAGCTGGGTATAAGAAGTGGCTTGCTGCTCAGACAGGTCAGTATATGCTTTCTGAGCTTCCCTGGTTAAATATGGTGCCAACTTATTGACCCATTCTTCCCTCTGCCAACCTAGGCGAGTTGCAGTCCTACCAAAGTTGTGCGAATATGCGGCGACATCATCAGTTGCCGTCATTTTCTGTAACACCTCTGGCTCCTGACCAGCTTTCCTGAGCTGCGCTAACTCTGTATGCTTTAGCTTATTATTTTCCAGCTGAGTTTGCATTTGGAATTGAAGCTATTTAATTTGGGCTTGCTGGCCTGCGGCTACATTTGTGATAGCTCTGGGAATTTCTTCCATACTGTTTTCAGGTCGTGCAGTAAATTTAAACTTAGCTTCCCTTATCATAAGCCACTGTTAGCTAATGCTAATTAATATGGGAAAAGGAAATGGAAATAACTCCTCTGTTAACTTATACAATCACTTATAGTAGGAACACTCATGTGTGTGTGTGTGCTTCATGGGGAAAACTGTTACGAATTCCGATGCCAACCCCATGTGACACCACACAGATCTTCTGCCAATAACAACCGCCTGTTGTTCCCTTAGAACTAGGATACGTTCACCGGTACTTAGGCGGCCGCCTGGACTTATGCTCGAGGTAGTAGCGGCTCACACGGAGATACAGGGGAATTCAATAGGTAAAGAATGTACAGTTAGGACTGACACAGTTGACGATTATAAGGATATCGATGATACGGATGTTGTGAGAGTACAGTTTGGTTTTTTGGGCAATAGCTTGGGAGCCGATGGTGTGGCAGCTGTGCCGATGATGCAGCAATGGTGCTGATGGTGCGGCAATTATGCTGATGGTGCGGCAATGGTGCCGATGGTGTGGCAATAGCCCTAGATAAACAGTCTAGGGTTAGCATATGGCTCTGAGAGCCGATGGTGCGGCAACGGTGCTGATGTTGCAGCGATGGTGCCTATGTTGGGGCAATTGCCGTAGATAAGCAGTCTATGGTTTAATAATGGCTTTGAGAGCCGATGGTGTGGCAAGTGTGCTGATGTTGCAGCGATGGTGCCGATGTTGGGGCAATTGCCGTAGATAAGCAGCCTATGGTTTAATAATGGCTTTGAGAGCCGATGGTGCGGCAAGTGTGCCGATGTTGCAGCGATGGTGCCGATGTTGGGGCAATTGCCGTAGATAAACAATCTGTGGCTTGATAATGGCTTTGAGAGCCGATGGTGCGGCAAGTGCACCAATGTTGCAGCGATGGTGCCGATGTTGGGGTAATTGCCGTAGGATGAACGTTGGCAGCACGGGAACTGCTGGATGCGGCTAGGAAGCCATTTGAAGATTGGTGGTTGCACGGAAGCTACTTGGAGAGGCTAGGAAGCCGTATGGTGAACGATGGCAGCATGGGAGCTGCTAGATGCGGCCAGGAAGCTGTTTGGAGATAGGTGGTAGCACGGAAGCTACTTGGAGCAGTTAGGAATCCGTGTGGGAGTTCAGTGAACAGGAGAACAGGAACAACCTGACTCTGCAGCCAGGCTGAGGGAACTCTCAGACACTCTATAGTCGGCACAGGTGCAATAGATCAGTGAGTATAAATAAGCTGAAGTCCCAATCAGGTTTACACTTGTGGAATACATATCACTTCCTGAGGCATGCCGATCTCCTAGCAACAGGAAGAACTGGAGTAACCCCGTCCTGTCTGGGCATACTGTCAGAAAATGTCAAGTCGAGACCGCGACTTGTAACAAAAACAAACAAACAAAAACTTCCCCTTTAATTGCAATTTACAATCTCTTAAATTTTTGCTGGGCTGCCCTTCCCAGCTTTAACCAAGCACACAAACCAATTAGGATTTTATTGCAACAAGCAAATAACTTAACGTAACCCTCTCCCTGCTGGTGCAATTGCAGGGAATAGCACTGAATGAAAAGTTTTAAAACCAATTTTTCCTCGGGTCGGTTCACCCAACTCACCCATCCAGCTGTTGTGTGGCTCAGGCACTTAGCACCACACTAAGCACCGAAAAACAGCTGACCGCCACAGCTCCCCTGGGTCTCTGGTGCTGTGTTCGTTGGCAGGTCCTCACCGCGCAGGATGCATCCAGGAATTGTGTTCCCCGTATAGGCCACCAAATGTCACAAGGCAGGAAGAAACATGTCCAGTAGTACCTCTGGCCTATTGCCTGGCCAGCTTGTCCGGCATCAGGAGCACTGTGCTTTGCTCCTAGCAAAGCCTTAACCCCAGCTCACAGGTGGTGCTGATTGCTTGGTTGGGAATCCCAGCACACTGCAAAACATGGACTGGACCTGACAACCAGCCTACACCCAGGTAATCAAGTGGTGAGTATGGTGGTTGTGCAATAGCGATTCTGTCTTGTGGCACTGTGGCCTCCCTGCCACACTTTCTAAAAAGACCACTCCCCCACACAGACCTCTTTCACCACTTTAATACTCAGAAAATGTAGGAATCACATCCTCTTGGTTCTAAGTAGCGTCCTGACACTTGGCAAAATAAAAAATACAAACTGGCTGCTCTGTACAGTGTGCAGCAGAGCCACGGTGCAGTGTGACCGATCCAGGAATCTCCATAGAAATTAATGGGGGTGCTGATTCATCCTGACTTTCTGAGGGATTTCAGCCCTGGTCTGACCAGTCTGGGGTTGGTTGTCATTATTTCAGGGGGACCCCACACTCGGTGTACCCCTGTTGTAGTGTCAACCCCCAGCTGGTTCTGCCTGGGAAATAGGGAACCCCCCCTACCTTCCAATGCAAGCCCAGGTTCAGAGGTCCAGTGCTGGTTACTGTTTTGTTTTTTTTAATTAACCATTTCTTCTATTTTTAAGTTATTAATGTATTATTTTTTGTACTAGGCTGTTACTCTGGTTTGAATCATCTATATTGGTCTGATGCCTGTGATTTGCTGTTTGGAGAGGTGTATTGGCAATATATTATATTTTCTACTAGGCTTATACTTTTATGCTATTAGTTCTTGATTAATGATAGTTAATAGTTTATTAAACTGCTGGGCTTGCAGTTATAGAATTGCACTCACTGGAACGGTCTGCTATCTGGTCTCATTGGTGACACTTCACACAATATTTAAGACAAGTGCAGTGTGAATCAGAGCTGCCCCGGAGGATTTTAGCCAATGTTTCTTCAGAGCTATGAAGTGTCATACAAGGGAGCCTTATGTTCCCTACTCCTCCGCAGCACCATCTTCCCAGTGACATCTTCGGGAAAATGGCACCACGCAGTGAAAGCAAAGGATCTGGCAATGTGCCATAGCCTTTGCTCTCTTATGCACATGTGCCATCTTTCCGAATATTACTGGAAAGATGGTGCCATAGAGGAGGAGGGACCCGCTTGCCTGAGAAAGGTATGATGCAGAGATGGGGACACTATTCAGAGAAGGGGGCTCGCTGCACACGGGGCTTCTCTAAGGCTTTAATCTGGGTCTTAGCATTTCTGACAAGCTCAGACGCTCCTTCATTGCTGTATCCAGGCCTATGCAGAAACATCCCATTTCAGTTACCTGATGCAGCTCAGCTGTGTGCTCACCTGGTCAGCTAGACCACAGGTTCTCAAACTTGGTCTTCAGGACCTCAAACAGTGCATGTTTTCTAGTTCTCCTCACATAATTAAGTGAAATAATTAGCCCCACCTGTTGATCTTTTAAAATGTGTCAGTGAGTAATGAATACACCTGTGCACCTGCTAGGTGATCTGGAAAACATGACCAGTGTGGGGCCCTGAGGACCGAGTTGAGAATCTCTGAGCTAGACCAATGGCCATTCACCACCTCCTATTTAAATCAGTTACTGTAAGCAACCCATAGCCTGAACAACGTGTTTCTACCCAGGATAGTTCTAGGCTCTAGGTTTACTCCTTGTATCCTGATTGAGGTTCTCTGTGACTCTATCTGCTACTTCATGGATTCATCGCTGCATACAGACCTGCTCCAACCACTTCATCTCAGCCAGCAAGTATACTACTTTCCATCTGCCACTGTGTATCATCATCTATCAGAGCGGCAGCTTCCATGCTGCATACCAACTTGTTACTCCTCAGTGCAGAGCCGGCGAGTGGAGCCATGTCTTAGTTCCATCATACCGCTGGGACAGTGAATGCAAGTTACCTATTCTGTTTTACTTTGTGCTTGGTGGTTATTGGGTTATACTATTGTGCTGACCTTGTATTGATTTCCTTGTGTAACACACTCACCGAGTTGAAAGTTATTCCAGAGATGTCTACTCTGATCTCTTCAGGCAGAGAAGTGAAGGATGGACACTTGCGCAGGTACTGACACAGGGAAATACTAGATTCGCTAAGATTAGTTTATTTAGTTGCAATAAATTGCATAGAAAAGCAATAAATGTAAGCAATGAACTTTTTGGCTTATGACTCTGTTACAAATACAACAATAGTGATGACAACAGTTCACACATACATTCGCCAAAGCTTTATTGATCAGGAACAATTCTTTCTTGAGCTGTGAAATAAATGGGTTAACGAAATATCTTAATGCTTCTATATGCAACAATTATAATGACTCTACTCTCATACCAGGTTGAATTAATATATAAGTCCCAGAATGTCCCTTAAGTCACTTAACCTCTGGCCAGTAACCCGTTACGTTGGTGCACATTAGAAGCTAAGTAGGTTGCTCACAATATCCTATTACTGAAGAAACAATGTTCTCAATAATATTACTTCACTAAAGGATGCTATCTGCCAATGTTGTTGTGGACTTGTATGTTGCAAACCCGGGTTTGAGGATTTCTTTAGTAGTCTACAGCTGAGGCGAATTATCTTTGTCTCAAACTGGTATCTGATGAAACTTCGGACATCAATATAACGTACTGAGTTTTGTAGTATTTGTTATTGCTATAATGCAGCTTTAATATACCTTTCCTGTTTAGTAAATGGACAGGACCTGCACTCTGTTTCTCAGGTTATATGTAGTAATAGCACCTTCCCGCAGCAACAAGTTGTTTGACTATATTCACTGAAGTAGTCTTTGATGGGGCAAAAGCTATCCTGGGCTCTTATAGTATCTGCTCTCAGATTTCAGTCTCCTCAACAGACGACACAGGACCCCTGGCCCTAACAGTTATACTGCAGTGAGGATTGGCCCCTGAGGGAAAGCTATTGGTTCTATATAACTGACAGCTAATGACTGAAGTAGTAATGCCGGGTGGTGCTGGTTTTATTTACAGACCTCTCCTGTGGATCAGCTTAGCAGATTCAGCACCCTAGAGGATCCGGACAGCGGTCCCTCCTGCATGCAGACTGGCCCTGGCTGTCAATCATTAGCTCCAGGGGAGGTCTCTGGGCGGCTCCTTCCTGTACAGCTTCCTGCCGGTAGCATCCTCACAGCTCTCTGTATCCCCCCAGCTGACACCTTCCAGCTGCAATTGGTCCACACAGCGTCCCGCTCTCCGGGTCTCCGGTAAGCGCAGCACTTTCCTCCCAGCAGCCGCCGCAGATCCCTTATATGTCAGCGGTTGCGTGCGGGGACCTCTTCCCGCCAACCGCATGCTCCGCTCTCTCCAATGGCCCCTGATAAGTTCAGAGGGAGAAGGTTTCCCCTCTGCTATGGCAGCAATGTCCCACTGGATCCCAGTGTCCAGAGTGGGCGGCGGGTTCCACTGTTTCTCCATGGGGGGGGCAGTCCATATACACATCAACTGGACATGTTTTGTCTATAGGCACTGAGATATATATATATATATATATATATACCTATCAAACAGCACATACATCTTTATATATGACTGGCATGCTTTTACATTAAACTTGTGTACATATATGAATTGACATTATATTAAAAGACAATGCATTCTATATGTCCATTACCATGTACTCGTATGAACTGGCCAATACACTTTCAGGGGTATCACACCTGTGCTGTGTGCTACTGTCTTGGGCTGGTTCAGAGAAGTGTGCTGCTTCCAGGGCTAGGGTTCAGTGTGCAGTATACAGTCTGTACACTGAGGTGTCCAGTAAGCTGTATTATTTATCCTGACTCTGGACTTGATTCAGACCCGGTCGCAAGCGCTGATCACTTGCAACCGGGTCGATGGTGGCCCAGAGCGCATGTGCACGATGGAGTCGGCTCCGTCGTGCGCATGTGCGAGAGCTGGATAGCGACGGGCAATCCGTTGCTCTGGGTCTCGCACCAAAGGGGGCGTGCTGTCGATGTTGAGTGAGCGGGCCAGGGGTGTGGCTGCCCAGACGGAGGCCTTCCCATGAGAACACCTACCGTTTGGGGGCAGCCCCACTGACATCACAAGTGATGTCAGTGGAAGAGCTTTCGGCTCTGTTTGAGCCAAAAGCTCTCTGGGGCTTGCAGCCATGAGACCCTACCACAAGGGTCTCGTCACAAGCCCGTTGGTCGCGATGGTCTTGACCATCGCGACCATCATCCTGGCAGCTCGCATTAGCTGTGGGTGGCAACCCACAGCAATGCGAGCGGCCAGGAGGCCACACCATAAAACTCAGGGCCCCTGTTTCTGAGTTCCTCACTGGTTCCAGTTCCAGGGTCTTGCCTCAGAGTTACAGCTTCCACAAGTTGTGCTCTGACTACATAAGACTCTGATTCCTGGCTTGAGTTCGGAGTTCCTATCTACCAGTACTATACTCTTCTGAGTCCTGGAGTTCACCCTTGTCTCTGGAGTGTATCCCTGGTCTTGTTGCCTTCACAGGTCACTAGGTGAGGAATTGCCCAGTGAACTTGGTGTGTTCACTCCAATTCCAGTTAAGTATCCATGCTTATCACAAGTCTGTGGTTCCTACATCGTCACTAGTGTACTTATACTCCTGTTATAGCCATGCGCAAGAGATACATTAAGTCCTCACCTCATTTCATCTGCACCTCCATTCAGTACAAGGGTCCCAAACCGGATCTACAGAATAATCAGACCATGACAGTTTTATTTTGTTCATTTGTAGCCTCTCATTACACTGTTGAGATAAGAAAAGAGGGGAGAGCAATTGAAGGAAGATTGATTGAAGGAAGGCGCTAGCCACAGCTCATGATGCAGGTCACATCCCCTGTGCAAACCACAGGCCCACATCACTGGTCATGCCCCCCTTATTCACATCACTGGCCACACCCCTTGTGGCAGCACACATTAAGCCCTTCAGAAATCTTAGCTCCAGGCCCATGTAGACCTTAATCTGCCACTGGGTCGGAGCAGGGCAATTTTGCAACGTCACGTCAAGGGGACGGGGTTGCCGGCACCTGGTAGTACAGCAATGGCCGGAGGATCCTTAGGACGCATCGGGACGGCTGTGCAGGCAGTAGGGTGCATGCCCAAGGAGTCCAAAGGAAGCTCAGATACTGCCCAATGTATTTAAATGCAAGTGCCATGGGGTAGCGACGATGCCTCCCTGAGGGCCCCGCACTCTGGACGAGGGCGCCGTACAGCCACCCCTAGTTACAACCCTGACACTGGGCCTAATACAGAGTTGGAAGCATCTTGTGGTGTGAACTCACCCTTTCTGTACTCTTGTGTTGCTACTATTCATAATCATCATTAGTCTTTAATTTTGATAATGATACCTCAGCGCTCAACCTGTGTGTAATACACTAGTATAAAATAAACCGATATGAATCTTTTTGTCTAAAATGTTTATTTGTCAATTTATGTTGACACCATCAAAAATTGATGAATAATATTCACAAATGCCTACAATACTAGCTAAAGTTCTCTTTGCAGGTAAGTAATGTTTGGTAATATTCCAAACTATATATATAGGATATCAATGAATGAACCAACTGTTCGCAAATATTGATTAAATTCATATATTAGAATGATGCAAAACATATATAATTGGTGCTTTGAACTCTCCTGCTATATCTATGCAATTCTAGGACGTCCACATATAACATGACGGTACATGTACAACACAGACTGACAATGGGATGGGTGAATGTGTGGAAATAAGTGATTTAGACACATACAATGGTGCTATGTGTGGGTATGGGGGGCAGCGGGGGGGAGGGGGGGATGGGTCTATAGAATGTCCCAATGTCGTCCAATACGCTTGGTCCAAAACATTGTCCTGTATGGGGACCCGCGGTGGTTATTGCTGAGTTGGTGGTGAAATGCTTTTTGCAAAGTTAATATAGCCGCTGGGGTCCGGCCGTTACTAGCCCCTTGGGTGACTTACCCTTCCTGGGCTGCGGAGACTCCGGTCTCTCTCTTGGCGTCACGGATCAGGACAGTCACCGCTGGAAATTCAGCCGCTGAAGTCCGTAAGTGGAACTTTCCTCTCTCGGCTTGCTCTCCTGGTGCGGCGAGATGGTCGTTGTGGTGAGACCTGCTCCGTTTGCCGCGTGGTCTGGGATCCCGCTGTAATGCCTGGCTGTCAGTGTGCTGATTATGCACCTGCGGCTTGGACAGGCCGTGGCATAAGTCTTCTTTGTCAGCATGTCAGCGCGCTGTCCTGATCTTCCGTCGGGTGTTAAATGCTTTGATCCGTTCACAGTGTTCCAGCAGATGTCCGACAGTCTTGACCAAAGCTGATTTCCTCAGGAGAGAAGAGGAATGCTGGAAGCCGGGAATAGCTCAGTTATGTGTAATTACGCATAATCAGCACACTGACAGCCAGGCATTACAGCGGGATCCCAGACCACGCGGCAAACGGAGCAGGTCTCACCACAACAACCATCTCGCCGCACCAGGAGAACAAGCCGAGAGAGGAAAGTTCCACTTACGGACTTCAGCGGCTGAATTTCCGGCGGTGACCGTCCTGACCCGTGACGCCAAGAGAGAGACCGGAGTCTCCGCAGCCCAGGAAGGGTAAGTCACCCACGGGGCTAGTAACGGCCGGACCCCAGCGGCTATATAAACTTTGCAAAAAGCATTTCACCACCAACTCAGCAATAACCACCCGGGTCCCCATACAGGACAATGTTTTGGACCAAGCGTATTGGACGACATTGGGACATTCTATAGACCCATCCCCCCCGCTGCCCCCCATACCCACACATAGCACCATTGTATGTGTCTAAATCACTTATTTCCACACATTCACCCATTCCATTGTCAGTCTGTGTTGTACATGTACCGTGATGTTATATGTGGACGTCCTAGAATTGCATAGATATAGCAGGAGAGTTCAAAGCACCAATTATATTTGTTTTGCATCATTCTAATATATGAATTTAATCAATATTTGCCAACAGTTGGTTACTTACTTACCTGCAAAGAGAACTTTAGCTAGTATTGTAGGCATTTGTGAATATTATTCATCAATTTTTGATGGTGTCAACATAAATTGACAAATAAACATTTTAAGCAAAAAGATTCATATCGGTTTATTTTATACTAATGTATTACACACAGGTTGAGCGCTGAGGTATCATTATCAAAATTAAAGATCCATGTGTGAATCGAGGGTGGTTACCTCATATACCCACATCTGCCCCCACCACAAGATTATCTGCTCTTAGAGCGCTTGTACACACATACATTAAAAATCAGAGATAATCATCATTAGTGCACACTTGTACTAGCCCAATAACACTGGGGAACAAAAAAATATATTTTTGTTCTTGCCAAGGATTTAAGATCAGTGTGAGAGTACTCGCAGGTCCTTTTATCGCATTAGATCTTCGCTATAACTGATTTGGTTCCAATTTTCAAATTAATCAAAAATTATAAAATTATATTCCTTTCTCGATTTGAAGCACCTTACTAGTCTAGGCCGCTTTACTTAACAGAATCAACTTAGTTTTGCTTTTTTAACAACTACCCTCTTTCAACAATAACAAGAATTTGTTTTATTTGTGATAACGTAGCTGGTAGTCACGTATGAGACACATAACACATTCAGATCTCCTCACTAACACTGGGAGGAGGCATGGCCATGCACTGCTGAGCCTGCTGGGACATCCTCAGACCACAGCCACGCCTCCTCCCAGCATACAGAGAGGAGCAACACATAACACATTCATATCTCCTCACTAACGCTGGGAGGAGGCGTGGCAGTGCACTGCTGAGCCTGCTGGGACATCCTCAGACCACAGCCTTGCCTCCTCCCAGCATACAGAGAGGAGCAACACATAACACATTCATATCTCCTCACTAACGCTGGGAGGAGACGTGGCCATGCACTGCTGATCCTGCTGGGACATCCTCAGACCACAGCCACGCCTCCTCCCAGCATACAGAGAGGAGCAACACATAATACATTCATATCTCCTCACTAACGCTGGGAGGAGGCGTGGCAGTGCACTGCTGAGCCTGCTGGGACATCCTCAGACCACAGCCACGCCTCCTCCCAGCATACAGAGAGGAGCAACACATAACACATTCATATCTCCTCACTAACGCTGGGAGGAGGCGTGGCAGTGCACTGCTGAGCCTGCTGGGACATCCTCAGACCACAGCCATGCCTCCTCCCAGCATACAGAGAGGAGCAACACATAACACATTCATATCTCCTCACTAACGCTGGGAGGAGGTGTGGCCATGCACTGCTGAGCCTGCTGGGACATCCTCAGACCACAGCCACGCCTCCTCCCAGAATACAGAGAGGAGCAACACATAACACATTCATATCTCCTCACTAACGCTGGGAGGAGGCGTGGCAGTGCACTGCTGAGCCTGCTGGGACATCCTCAGGCCACAGCCATGCCTCCTCCCAGCATACAGAGAGGAGCAACACATAACACATTCATATCTCCTCACTAACGCTGGGAGGAAGCGTGGCCATGCACTGCTGATCCTGCTGGGACATCCTCAGACCACAGCCACGCCTCCTCCCAGCATACAGAGAGGAGCAACACATAACACATTCATATCTCCTCACTAACGCTGGGAGGAGGCGTGGCAGTGCACTGCTGAGCCTGCTGGGACATCCTCAGGCCACAGCCACGCCTCCTCCCAGCATACAGAGAGGAGCAACACATAACACATTCATATCTCCTCACTAACGCTGGGAGGAGGCGTGGCCATGCACTGCTGATCCTGCTGGGACATCCTCAGACCACAGCCACGCCTCCTCCCAGCATACAGAGAGGAGCAACACATAACACATTCATATCTCCTCACTAACGCTGGGAGGAGGCGTGGCAGTGCACTGCTGAGCCTGCTGGGACATCCTCAGACCACAGCCACGCCTCCTCCCAGCATACAGAGAGGAGCAACACATAACACATTCATATCTCCTCACTAACGCTGGGAGGAGGCGTGGCAGTGCACTGCTGATCCTGCTGGGACATCCTCAGACCACAGCCATGCCTCCTCCCAGCATACAGAGAGGAGCAACACATAACACATTCATATCTCCTCACTAACGCTGGGAGGGGGCGTGGCCATGCACTGCTGAGCCTGCTGGGACATCCTCAGACCACAGCCACGCCTCCTCCCAGCATACAGAGAGAGGCAACACATAACACATTCATATCTCCTCACTAACGCTAGGAGGAGGCGTGGCCATGCACTGCTAGCCTGCTGGGACATCCTCAGACCACAGCCACGCCTCCTCCCAGCATACAGAGAGAGGCAACACATAACACATTCATATCGCCTCACTAACGCTGGGAGGAGGCGTGGCAGTGCACTGCTGAGCCTGCTGGGACATCCTCAGACCACAGCCCTCCTCCTCCCAGCATACAGAGAGGAGCAACACATAACACATTCATATCTCCTCACTAACGCTGGGAGGAGGCGTGGCCACGCACTGCTGAGCCTGCTGGGACATCCTCAGGCCACAGCCACGCCTCCTCCCAGCATACAGAGAGGAGCAACACATAACACATTCATATCTCCTCACTAACGCTGGGAGGAGGCGTGGCAGTGCACTGCTGAGCCTGCTGGGACATCCTCAGACCACAGCCACGCCTCCTCCCAGCATACAGAGAGGAGCAACACATAACACATTGATATCCCCTCACTAACGCTGGGAGGAGGCGTGGCAGTGCACTGCTGAGCCTGCTGGGACATCCTCAGACCACAGCCACGCCTCCTCCCAGCATACAGAGAGGAGCAACACATAACACATTCATATCCCCTCACTAACGCTGGGAGGAGGCGTGGCAGTGCACTGCTGAGCCTGCTGGGACATCCTCAGACCACAGCCACGCCTCCTCCCAGCATACAGAGAGGAGCAATTGAGAGGACTGAGTGACACAGTTAGCACACCTCCTGTTCCTTTGTTCGGCCCTCTCTGTCCCACCACAACCAATTTCCTGCCGGTTGGGCTTGTTTTGTTCAGTACGTTCTCGGCTTTTGTTGGAAGTTAGCACTGAATGTGTAAAACAAAACGTTTTCACCGTAAAAATTAGTTCTTCTCGGAGACGGTGTACTAACAACCCTGTTTTTTGTTATATTTGTGGCAGATATAGTGTTGCAAAAAAAAGAAAAAATATAACTGTTCGTAAAACAAGCGTATCAGACTTATTTTGGACGTCACATAAGCCAGCAAGACAAGATTTGAGTGCCTCACAAAGTTTGTAAAACCTGCGTGGAATCACTCCGCAATTGGACTAATGGTGATCAAAAAGGACTTAATTTTCGCATACCTATGATCCCCATACATACACCCCATGGCCCCGCCCTCTGCTTGACAATGCCATTAATATCGCCATTGTGAAGATGAGGCGGAGCCTAAATGATGCATTTGCACGGTCACGCCCTATGCTCCATCCCTAATGCTGCATTATTACCGTTCCACGTCCCCATTTCTGTTGTGTCACGCCCCCGATCTGTGGAAGCCTGACAGCTCCCTCCTGGAAGTCAGCAATATGCCCTAAATCTTACAAACGTCATATACTAAACACTAGGCCGGATTATAGGGGGGGCGACAGGGGCGGTCGTCCCGGGGCCCCCACACAGCAGCAGCAGCTGCACAAGAGCAAGCACCGTTATTAAACCCCACCCATCTTGCGGCAAAATGCAGCGATTCACGGGTCAATCAGCTGGAGGCGGAGCCAGTATGATGCATTTCCATTACAATTGTGACATTTAGTTCCGCCCCTTTCCGATTGACCCGCAAATCGTGGCCAAAGCCGCGAGGGGGACGGAGCTTAATAACATGGTGCCTTCCTGCCAGGTCCCCTCCCCTTCCACAACATGCAGTGCAGATGGTGCAAGGTAAGTGTGTGTGTGTGAAATGTATGTGTGTGTTACTTGTGTGTGAATGTATGTTAGTGTGTAATGTACAGTATGTGTGACACATGCATGTGTGGTGTATATATGTGTTTTTCTGTGTGACTGTATGTATGTGTCTGTAAGTATATAAATATATGTGTGTGGTGTATGTGTATATATAAATATATACAATTATATTGATAGGGGCCCCCACAAAGTTGTTGCCCCAGGGCCCCCTCAAACCTAAATCCGGCCCTGACTAAACATGTACAGAAAAGAGGTTGCTCAATTACGATCATCCAATACGATCATCCAATTTGTGCACACGAAGGTGACACAATTGTTTTCAAGTACTTGACACTGAATATGATACTATTTCTGATCAGTTACATTTGCTGGTGTTAGCATATATACACTACATAAGAGCAGCAAAAAGTATAATCAGCACCTTCCTCTATAACAGTCTGGAGCCCCCTTGGGCATTTATGGGCCCTGGGGAGGGAGGATCAAACCTTTGCCCATAGCAACCAGTCAGATTCTAGCTATCGTTTATCAAGTACATAAGAACATTCTATAATATGTCAGCTATAATCTGGTTACTATGGGCAAGTTCTCCACTTGTCAGATTTTATGCCTGAAAAATTAGTCAGATTCCAAAACATAAAGTATTTACCGGTACGAAAGGTGAAGGTTTTGGATGGAATTTATTGGCAATTATGACCACCCCGATTTTGGCTGGACAGTCCGCTGTTCCACTGGGGGGAGAGCAAGGTGAGGAGGTCTCCCTCTCACCTGCTGCTCTGCTATGCGCACTGCATCCATACACTAGAGAGAGGGACTGGAAGCAGCCCAGCAGCTCGAGAAGTGATGAGCATGCCCCCAGCATGAACCAAAAAATGGGGGTGTCAAAAAGACTGTGAGGACACGCTCTGGACTATGAGGCCATGCCCCTTTTCGTACTGTATGCCCACCTTCAGCGCATACACAATATCCTCCTTCCCTAATATAGGGAAGTATGCTTTCCCCTTAACAGAAATATTAAAATTTTAATATGGGGAAGGGGTGTCAAACATGGTGCACATGCAAGAAGACTTTATAATATAACAGGTTATAGTACTAATAAGGGACCCTGGGTAATAACGACTTTAGGTTTCGCATCAACAACATTCTTATGGACTGATGAAGGCAACTTGCGGACAGGGATGACTCAACTGTGACAAGGCACAGAAGAGCGAGAGAGAGATTAGAAGCAATCTGTGCGCAGGGTGTGACGTTACCCTCTGAAGGCTAAAATAATAATAACAAGGTGTTTATTCAGTTTTAACATTTTTAGTAGCCCCTTAATGTGCTTTGATCTCCCACACGTGTCTCACTGGGCTGATTAAAGTAGGTTGTTTTCTCTATGACAGGAACCCCAGCTGCTCTGGAATTCCATGTGTTCTAGATTTATCAGACAGGTGGTGCACACATGGAAGCTCAGGCTGTAGATAAAGAGCTTATGAGACATAAATGATAACCCTTCAGTGAGGAATGATGCGTCATACTGTACAAGACTGTAAGCAGAGGAGAAAGGACGGGATGGAAGCGTCTCAGCACAATCAATTTACTTTGGTTTTCCTGTGTCTGGTAACAAACAGTATAATGAGAGATTGTTAGTAAACAGAGCAGGAGCTGGATCAGAGCACACTGGTGTATTTATAACATGCACCATCAGTCCCAGCACAGCTGCTATTATGGTGAACAGGGTGCAATTTACATTTGTGTTCCTTCACTCATCAGAAAAGCAATGTCCTGTTACATCCTAAGCGACAATACCTCCAGGTGTTAGGTAATATATACTGTAGCGCAGAGCCAGTGCTAACCAATTTGGTGCACTAGGCAAGATTTTGGCTGGTGCCCCTAGCAGATAATCCCACCACCAAGTTTAATGTTGCATTCAATATGAAAATTTGCACTCCAATGAATTCCTTGGTATTTCCTTTCAAACCCAACCAATATGAGTATACTATAAATTAATTTAATGTATATTTACACTACTGGTCTCTTCTCACCATGACCAGGCTCTCCAATTACTGAAAAGTCCCCATCACCCCTCACCCAGCACAACACCCCTCTCCCAGCACTCCTAATCCAGCACCCCTCTCTCAACACAGCACAGCACTCATTACCCCTCACCCAGCACAGCACCCATCACCCCTCACCCACCACAGCACCCCTCATCAAGCACCCCTCTACCAGCACAGCACCCATTACCCCTCTCCCAGCACAGCATCCATTACTCCTCTCCCAGTACAACACTCATCATCAAGCACCCCTCTCCCAGCACAGCACCTATTACTCCTCCCCCAGTACAGCACTCATCATCAAGCACCCCTCTCCCAGCACAGCACCCATTACTCCTCTCCCAGCACAACACCCATTACCCCTCTCCCAGCACAGCACCCATTACTCCTCTCCCAGCACAGCACTCATCATCAAGCACCCCTCTCCCAGCACAGCACCCATTACTCCTCTCCCAGCACAGCACCCATTACCCCTCTCCCAGCACAGCACCCCTCATCAAGCACCCCTCTCCCAGCACAGCACCCATTACCCCTCTCCCAGCACAGCTCCCTCTTCCCTAACTGCACAGCGCCCATCACCCAAAAAGCACCCCTCATCTGGCACTCCTCATCCATCACAGCACCCGTCATTCAGCACCCCTCACCCAACAGAGCACCCCTCATCCAGCACCCCTTCTCCCAACACAGCACCCATTACCCCTCATCCAGCACAGCATCCCTCATCCAGCACCCCTTCTCCCAGCACAGCACCCATCCCCCCTCACCCAACAGAGCACCTCTCATCCAGTACCCCTTCTCCCAGCACAGCACCCATCTCCCCTCACCCAACAGAGCACCCCTCATCCAGTACCCCTTCTCCCAGCACAGCACCCATCCATCCCCCCTCAGCCAACAGAGCACCCCTCATGCAGTACCCCTTCTCCCAGCACAGCACCCATTACCCCTCATCCAGCACAGCTCCCTCTTCCCTCACTGCACAGCACCCATCACCCAGAAAGCACCCCTCATCCATCACAGCACCCATCCCCCCTCTCCCAGCACAGCACCAATCCCCCCTCTCCCAGCACACCTCCCTCTTCCCTCACTGCACAGCACCCCTCACCCAACAGAGCACCCCTCATCAGTACCACTTCTCCCAGCACAGCACCCATCCCCCCTCACCCAACAGAGCACCCCTCATCCAGCACAGCACCACTCTTCCTTCACCCTTATTAACATTATTTTTACTAAAGTGAAAATGGGATTGCAGTAGCCTGTGGCACCCCGTGCACAGACACAGTCTCCCTGTTTTTTCCCCGAACAATACAGGGAGAGGTTTGAAGACAGGATTCACATGGACAGAGGTTTATCGCTAGCTCTGTCCCTGCGTGAGAGTTTTGATAAATTCCTGTGATATTTCCTAAATTCGCAATGCGGATGCGAATTAAGTGCCTGATTCATTACGGATCGCTATTGCGATCGCAGCTGTAATTACGCAGGCAGTCTCACTGCGAAAATATGCTAATGATTGCAATCAGAATGTTGTCGCAGTCAAACATAAGAACGCCCACTTTACCTTACACACATCTGTAATACTTTGCAAGTCTGCGAAACCATCGGTAACATCGAGTACCATCGCAGCCTCACGCACACTTACACAAGGCCTCACCTTAATAACCAATTGTTAACCCAATCGAATGCAGTGAAAGCCCAAGCTGCGTATGGCATTGCAATGGCTAATTTATGCACGCCCCTGTAACGGCATTCATACGCACTGGCATGCCTGCGTTTCCCCGACCACCCCCCTGTCACCACCCACTTTGCCCACTTCCTGATGGGTTTGCGTAGTCACTGTGATCACAGTGAAGTCTTCGCACATCGCAATGAATACACATGTGCAGAACGCAACAATCGGACGATGACGTGCATAATCGCACTTACGATCGGTAATGAATCAGGCTCTTAGCCGGAAATATCACACTACAACCGCATTTTAAATACGGATTGTAGTAAATAGGGCCCTAAGTCATCATGGGTCATATGAGAAGCTACGCCAGCACATTCTTCATAATATTTTTATTTTTAAAAATAAGAACTGATCAACATTAATATGTGAACTTAATATTCATCTTTTGAGGAACTCTGATAAGAAGAAGGCGGCGTAGATGTATTGGATATATTATAAATTAAGGATAATAATTAATAATAATGTCCCAGACATCTCCTCCTCCTCCTGCGTGGCCCTTCATCTGGATGGCATTAAAACTCATGATGGACCTGAAATTAAAGAGACAACACATTTATGGTTTGTAATGTACAACTATTGTGGCCAGAATCGGACTGGCTCACCTAGGTCTTGCCCGGTTCCTCTGCCAGTCCATGTGTGCCGAAACAATGTTTAGAGGCACCGGGTTCTCTACACCTACTTTTACAACCATCATCGGTGATGTCCGGCTTGTGCAGAGTGCTGGGTGCCTGTAAACATAAACATTGTCCTGATATACACAGACTGGCACTATGGCACCACAGAGCCAGAAGCCAGAAGCACATGTCTTCAGTTTACTTACCAGCTGCTTCCTCCTCTGTAATTGCAGAACTTGATTAGCATGTGCCAGCTCGTGATGGACCAAACTCCTTATAATTGTTTTGTGCTATATTTAGAATAATTATGTGGCACCTGGTGCAGAAACAGCCACAAACATGCTTTGAGTTAAATTAACAGCTACTTCACTCTGAGGAGCTCATTCAGACCCACTCGCTAAGATGCATACTCTCGCTGCTGCCGATGGTAAGCAGTGTGTATGCATTGTGTGCATACCTTAGCGAAAGTTCACAATGCATTCGCTCGCTGCGCACAGACAGCCCAGCAGAGTGAGTGACAGGAGAAGCCGTTTGTAGGTGGTAACGGGCTGGCCATTAAAAACGGGGGAGTGGAGGTGCAAACGCAGGCGTGTCTGAGCATCTCAACGGCGTTTTAGAGGTGTGCATAATTATAAGACAGCATCATAGTACATATCACAAAGGGGTGTATCTAGGGATCCGAGTTCCCCTGGCAATGTAATTGACTGGCGCCCTCCGCCCCCCATAATTTCTGAATAATTACACTATACATTAAATAAGTACTTAAAATGTTTCCCCAGCTACCCCCTTCTGCCACCCCAGCCAGCCCACGTTTCATCAACCAGCACCTTCCCTCCCCAGCCATCCCCCTATATAGTGCCCCCAGTAGTAGTCCCCCCTATGCATTGCCCCCAGTAGTAATCCCCCCTATACAGTGCCCCCAGTAGTAATCCCCCTTATACTGCATTGCCCCCAGTAGTAGTCCCCCCTATACAGTGCCCCTAGAAGCGGCCATCCCCCCAAAAAAGTGCCCCGAGTAGCAGTCCCCCCCATACAGTGCCCCCAGTAGCAGCCACACCCCCTCATAATATGCCCCCAGTAGCGGCCACCCCCTATACAGTGCCCCCTAGTAACCACACACCACCCCCCTGTGCCATTCTTGCACACACAGAAAAAAAACCAATACAACTTACCTGATCCCCACTCCTGCCGACAACCTCTGCTGTCCACTCCTCTCATCACCCGCTGCAGGAGGAGCCGGAAGGCGGAGCTCATGAGTGAGCTCCAGCTGGCTCCCTCCGTGGACGCAGCAGCCAATGAGAGTCTGTCTGACTGGTGGCTGTGTGTTTGTTACTATATAGAGCAGACCACTCTCACTGCGTAGATATGCCCCTGACGTCACCTGGCCTGTTTTTTTTACACTGAAGTGCTCGCAGTGCTTGTGGCAGGGTATGGTCAATCTCAAGCGCTGCGATCTCATCCAATGTTACCTGATGTACCGATGGTTGCATACACTTCCTGGACATGACGTGCACAAGTGGGAGTCTTAAGACAGGCTGGTGAGTGTCTGCATACAACTAAAGTATGTGATTGCTCTCTAAGAAATACTGGGCATGCTAATGCATTGCTGTGCAATTACACTGCCTATGCAATTTGCATACACATCGTGCGAGCGATCGCATCTAGCAAGCGGCTCTGAATCAGCTCCTGAGTGCTTTACATTCAAACAAACATTGCTCTTTGAATATATATTTGTAAATGGACTCTCTAAGGGCCGCGGCGGGGGAAGTGGTGCATCCGAGTTATGCACATTGATTCCCACAATGCTTTCTGGAGGAGAAATTACCCAGACTTGCTCCTAATAGTCCAGGCACTCCATGACAAAGGGGTGGCCCACCTCCTCGGCTACCGTGTCCTTGTTCCGTCTCTTTATATCTGAGAAGCCTTTTCTGCAATATTCCTCTAGAGCCCCACAGCATTCACATCCTGCCCCACAGAATTCCATAACTGCCTTTTCCGCCTGGCAGATTTAGTAGCTGCATGCCTGCCCAATATCTGGTCATTGCAAGTAACTATTGCTGGCACAAGTGCCACATTTCTGCCTGATTTAGTTTTAGCGGATTGGCTCTCCTCCCCAGCCTCGTGTGTCCCCTCAGTCCCCTCTGGCTCCCTGTCCTCCTCCAAGGGGCTGTTCTAATGTGTGGAGGCCCTGTGTACAGCCTCCTGGGGGGCCCTCCCCTCACTGGCATAAGTGCTCAGTATACATTGGCACCGTGCCAGAGTCTACAGTGCAAGCGCCAATCTCTGGTGATAACTCCGGAAACATGGTGTCTGCGCAATGTTCCCAGTGATATCTGCAGCGCTGATGGAGAGTAAGTATTGTGAAAGGATGCAGGGTGTAAGGTGGGCTGCACTTTGTGCACAACACCATGCACCCACTATAGCTGCACACTCCCCACTCCAATCCGTCATTCCCGACCGTCATTCCTCACATTGTCCCATCTCCTGATGATGCACATGGTGTAGTTACATGCAGCATTAAACGATACATCGCTCTGTAATATGGCAGAACGTGCATATGTCAGATCGCACGCGATGTATTGTGACATCAATTGCCGCATCTCTGGGTTGCAGGGACAGGTTCCTATCAGAGCACCTGTGCCTGCATGTGTTTATGGTAAATCCTAGTGATCCTTATTTTTTTTTCTGCCACAATAAGTACCAACCATATTATAATTAATTTGTAAAATCCTGAATTTTGGGTTGCCTATTTTGTTTAAAAGACCCCTAATATTTGTTACCATAGATGTGTTATAGTGCAACGTTTATATTTGGGCAATTCCCTATTGCCTATCCTAAACCCTCCACATATCCTCCCCCAACTAAACCCTGTCACTCCCAGTTTATACCATATTGTACTCTGGGCCTGATTCAGAGCCGGACACTCTGCACGAGCGCCCGCTCTGAATCAGGGCGTATTTTTTTTTTTTTTGGGTGCGTCCTCCTGGATGCTCGCATAGCTGTGGGTTACCACCCACAGCTTATGCGAGCGTCCATGATGATGGTCACGATGGTCAAGACCATCACGACCATCGGGCTTGCGACGAGACCCTGTGGTAGGGTCTCGCTGCTGCAAGCCCTGGAGTGATTTTGGCTCTATCAGAGCCAAAATCACTCCCACTGACATCACTAGTGATGTCAGTGGGGCCGGACCCAGACGGTAGGCGTTCCCATGGGAACGCCTCCATCTGGGCAGCCACGCCCCAGCACGCCCACCAAAGGGGGCGTGCTGTCACTCACCATCGATAGCCCCCTTTGGTGCGAGACCCCGAGCGACGGCTTCCCCGTCGCTCGCCGGTTCTCGCACATGCGCACGACGGAGCAGACTCCGTTGTGCGCATGCGCATTTGGGTACCATCGACCCGCTTGCGAGCGTCCTGCGCTCGCGAGTGGGTCTGAATGAGACCCTCTGCTTCTGCAGTATCCCCCGGTGCCTAATATAAGAAGTCTCTTCCTTATACCAACTTCTCGCTTACTTATAAATCACCAGCTGTGTTTTAGGTGACCAATAGGCCACAGGTAGTATAAGGCATCCATAACTTTATTGCAATTAAAAACAATATAACAACTTTACAACTAACTTATACTAAAATAAAGACACGGACACAGACTGCTTTGGTTACATGGTCATAACTTGCTTTTATTGAAGGTATGACCCTGAGCTTTTAATTTACTTTTGGGAGGCAAAGAAGGATACTACAAACACTCAGCTCCAGCCATATGTTACATAATCAATATTAGGGAGCGACTGAAACGCCCCCCCCCTGTGGTCATTATAAGTTGAGCGTTACTTAACCAATATTAGGGAGCGACTGAAATGACCCCCTTGTGGTCATTGTAAGCTGAGCTGTGAAGACTCACAATCCCCTATAATACTGCACAGTATGAGCGTGTCTGCAGAGACTGACACCCAAGTCCTCCTGACGAGGTAGCCATACTATGACCCTTCAAAGGAAATGTGCTCCACAGCGTTTTCTTACACCTTATGTGGCCGCTGGTTTGTAGCACCTTCCCGCCCAACATGGTAATATAACAGTGTTAGTAAGAACACAACATATAAAGAGCATAGAAAGAGATAGGGGAGGGAAGGAGGGACAAACACCATCCAGAAAGGAAGTTGCTGGGCGTACACCAGCCTTATAAAGCCCATATATAGCCATCCCATTATATCGCACATGGGCCCTGATTCAGAGCCGTTCGTTAGAGGCAGTACGCTCATTGCGTTCCGATGTTGACTAACCGCGCATGCGCCGGTGTTACACTGCGCATGTGCGTACGGCTGATTGCGAGTTTTTTTTGTCTCGTTCGTCAAATAGCGTACAGGAAGTGACATATCAAATGTGATTGACAGAACAGGCCGTTTTTGGGCGTTGACGGGGGTGGAGATGGAAAAACGCAGGCGTGGCGAGGCGTTTTTGGGGCGTACATACATTAACAAATGCGAACGTCAAATGTGTTCGTACAAACTCATACGTCACTGGATGATCCTCTTTCCCTTCAAAATGCTCGCACAGCTTAGGGGCTGGATAACTCGACCACAGTGGCGATGGCCTTCACCTCCATCCCGGCACTCCACGATGTTGCATCGATTAATCACGGCTTGTCAGAAACTCAATTAGTGTTGGATTGAAAACCGGCTTGGTATGTGTTTGGAAAGCAGTTTTTTTGGATAGCACAAAACCGAACGCAGGTGGAAATCATAGCTGCTAATGTCAGGATTACACAATCAATTAGCGTACATTTGTGGGGGTGTATTTTGCCCGCAATGTGTTCGTTTTTGGACTATTGTAACAATAATGTCATCATGTTTAGGTTTGGTCCCTCATTTTGTGTTTGCAAGGTGTTTTTTACTCCTTAGGTAATGTTTAAAACGTTCCTTAACGAGCACTTTTTTTACAATGTGTAATTTGTGTTTTTGAACGTTGTTGGCTTGTGGGCCCGGATTAAAAGTAACCCATTTTGTAAAGAATGTCATAATACAAAGTCGTACATTTCTGGAAAATTTATTTGTATCCACCCATAAAAAAAAAACATATTGAACTACAACATTTTGGGCAGTGTTCCACAATATTTATTAATTGTGCAAACAATAATTTTTGATTAAACGTAAATGTAAAAATTAAAAACAATTCACAAGAAAGGAGAGGGAAGTTTTGGCCAGAAAGGAATATGAGGCAAGCACAGAAGGAGTGGAAAAGTAGCCAATGGTGTCACCGTTTTTTCGCCCGTTTGGCTGGGGGAGGGAGGGCGCCAGACCGGGTCCGGGATGTCATCGGGCTGGCCTGTCCAGAGGCAGATGTTGTGGCCTCTGGACTAGGCACAGGGCTAGGCACATTTGGAGGATTGGCTGATGTTGTGCCAGAGGTGGAGGATCCTGATGTTCCGGCAGGAAGGGAGGTCGGCTCCACCATGTGCTGGCGAACGAGCTGCTCCAGGGCAGTGGTGATGCGGATGTTGGCCCTGGTATTTTCCGCCAGGGCCTGACCAATGGTCACGTTGGCCGCAGCATTTTGCTCCAGGGCCTCAGCCACCCGTACCAGACTGGCGTCCATCCTCTGCAGAATCTCCGTATGGAAATCCGATTTTAAATTGAGTTCTGTGAGGAGGGACACTGCCTGCGAGGGGGATTGCCCTGGACTGGCTTCTGCAGGGTCCTCAGCCGGATGTACTGGTTCCTCCCCTGCAGAGCCAGCAGAAATTCGGCGGCCAAGACTCCCCTCTGGAGCAGACTCATCCGCCTGTGTCGCTGTTGGAAAAATGAGAAAAGACTCACATTAGAATCTACATATTGGCACAATAACATTTCACAGTTGGTGACATCACAACATTTACCTGGGACAACATGAGGAGCCGCAAAGTCTGGCATGTCCGTATCCATGTTGGACACGCCAAACACCTCCACAGGCTGCACACACCCCTGTGCCAGCTCTTCTAAATCTGTAAACTCCAATGACACAGGGGTGGGACCTCCACCTATCCCCCTTGCATGCCTAGCCCTGTGTGCCATTTTTTGTTTCAGCCGATATTTGAAGTCTTGCCATCTGTGGGTTAAATTGTAAGCATTACTTTTTATTTGATTGGGTTGTTGGTTTTAGGGTGGTCAAGTGTTTACTTACCGCCGTTTGACATCCCGGGCTAGACAGACATAATCCCCCACCCTATTGACATCCACGGCTACCTCTTCCCACATTCTCCACTTCTGGCTTGCACTCATATTCCTGTCTGACTGTGGCAGGATGTCCACACACTTCTGAATCAAAACCTCCATCTCCTTTCTTGTGAATTGTGGCTGCCTTTTCTTTTTGGCAGCTTTGCCCGGATTACTGGGCCCAGCAGCCTCTTCCATGTCATCCTCCTCACCTATTTGGGGTAATTTGAAGAAATCTCAACGTCAAAACTTGCACAATAATATGTTTAGAATTAATCATGAGTCAAAATGCATGAAATACTTACCGCGGGACTGTTGTCCATTGTTTTCCTGGTCTGTATCCATGTGTGTTGTTCCAACTAGAAATACACCAGAATTGTGTTTTTGTCTCGTGACATATTTATAAATGCGTCCTTATTTTGCGGCCGCATCATTGATTGTGCGTTCCTCTGATCCTTCCTTAATTTGGGCGGGAAACTAAACAGTATTTATGGGTTGTGGCGTTTCGACTCGAGGTGGCGTTTATTGAATGTTGGAGGTTACGTTGGTTGGAGTTGATTGTTGGCTGGTTTAGGAGATTGCGTTTATTGTTTTTTTGGGGGGGGTTCCGTTCCTTTTTTTTCACTTTTGGTTTTTTGGCTCGTTTCCAGTTTTGGTAAGTTTGGGGAAGTATAACTTCGGGGCAATTTGTCTCTCATTGTGGTGTTGATTTTTCTAATATTTTTTTTCCGTCATTTCATCTCTCTTAGGTTTTTTTTTGGCTCTGCCCCAAAGACATTTTGGTCCGGTTTCTTAGATATTAGCTCTTGGTAAGTTCATGTGTTAAATTGTTTAGGGAATGTTCTTGTTTGTCTGTACGCAACTTTGGTTGGCTTCCACATGTGACGTTGTTTTTGGCCAAATCGAACTCTGTGTTTTTTGTTAATTTTTTTTTGCGGCGTTATTGTGCCCTGTATTTGCGAACTAATTAGCGCATTTTTACTACTTGCTATTGTGCCCTGTATTGGTGAACTAATTAGCGCATTTTTACTACTTGCTATTGTGCCCTGTATTGGCGAACTAATTAGCGCATTTTTACTACTTGCTATTGTGCCCTGTATTGGCGAACTAATTAGCGCATTGTGAAATGTGTATTCATCCCTTAATAATGTTTTTGTCGCCTGGAGCATTGGTTGATTCCATTTGGCCTCTATTTGGCGTAGTGTGCGTAACGTCGTTTTGCTCTTGGGCCAAATGTGTGTGTCCCCTTTTATGTTTTGTGTTGCTTAAATTTGTGATAATGACATGGCCAGCATAAAATGATGTATATTTTTTATGTTATTATTTGCAGTTACAACATATCATGACAATACCCCGGCATGTAAGCATCAATGGATGGTATTTGAAAGCAAAGTTACATGTATTTTTATTGGGTGTTGTAAAAAGGCTGACCTTCCAATGTTGTCATTTCAGGTTGATTTGGGTCGGATTGTTCTGGCCCTGCTCCCGGAAGCCGACCAACCTCAATCTCGTCCCAGGCATAGGCATCGTAGGCGTGCAAGGCCCCAGATATTTCGAACACATGTCACCCTTTTTGGAATGCCAGATGATGAGGTTTTAAGATGATACCGTCTTCCTCCAAAAATCATCATAGACACTCTCTCATTAATAGAGAGTGATCTTGAGCGGCAAATTGACAGTCCTACAGCAATTCCACCACTTACGCAATTAATGGCGGTGTTACATTTCTGTGCCTCAGGATCATTCCAAACAACGGTGGGAATAGTGGCGGGCATCTCACAATCCTCCTTTTTCCGGATCCTGAGGGCAGTGATGGAGGCACTTTTCAAGCACCTCCATCATTTTATTCAAATGCCTTTGGAAATGGGTGCCCTTAGTGTGGCCAAGGCCAATTTTTACCAAATAGCTGGCTTCCCACACAGAATAGGGGTTGTGGATGGTACTCACATACCACTTCAGCCTCCAGCACAGCTGGAGGCAATATTTAGAAACCGTAAACACTATCACTCCCTCAATGTAATGGTGGTATGTGATGCCTCCCTCCAGATCCTGTCCCTGAATGCAAAATTACCAGGAAGTGCACATGACTCCTTCGTCATCCGGCAATCAGGGATATGGCACAAATTAACCAACCTACAAGCTGGTGATGCGTGGCTTCTGGGTAAGTGGAGACCTTTAGTACATAACAATGTTAAGCTTCATACAGAGTGAGCCTGATGTTGTCTTTTCATTTTCACAGGAGACAGTGGCTACCCTTGCATGCCCTGGCTGCTCACTCCTTATTTGGCTCCCACACCAGGGCCACAAAGTGAGTATAATTCCGCACTTACTGCCACCAGGCAAGTGGTGGAGCGCTGTATCGGCCTTTTAAAAGGCAGACTCAGATGCCTCCACCGCTCTGGTGGCGAACTCATGTATTTGCCGGATATGGTTTCGAAAATTGTGGTCCTGTGTGGGATATTTCACAACATCGCCATAACGAGTGGTGTCCCAATGCAGCCAGAGGATGCCTTACCTGAGGATGGCCCCCCGAGGTTGGTCGGAGGTCAGTATGTGGGGGGGCCATACGCGATGATGTGGTGGCCAGATTTTTTAGGTAATTATTTGCCAAAAACCAGTGTTGATACCTAATGTGGTTGGGTTTGTTTGAGAGCATCTAATTTTTTGCTAATTTGCTTCTCCCTCTTCTGTTTTTTTACATAATCTTTGGCACTCCAACGATGACTACTTCCTGCTACCCTTACAAAACCTGTATGTGGATATTTTGTGGCTATATTCTGGAACACTTATTGCCACGCCATATATGTGGAATCATGTTGGCATGGTCCTTCGTCAACCAGTTCTTGATTGTTTTTTTTTTGGGTGTTTGTTTTTTGGTATGTGTTGTATTTGAGATTATCACTGTGTGTTTTGTTTGTGAGTGACCACTTTGAAATTTCTGTTATGCTGGTAATAAATGTTTTAAGAGTGAAATGTTGTCCCTTTTTTGTAACGTTACCACCAAGTGTAACCAGGTTCACACACGTAACTTTTGACTAAGGGGTAATCCAGTACTGACGGCATTTGAGCAAAAATGATTCCTTTATTCTGGGTCCAAACCAACACCAAAAGGAAGCCTGTACAATCCTTTTGCTTCGTAATATTGCCCTAAGCTGCTTGCGCACCAACTAGGAACCTGGAAAATGTTGAAATATCTAATTGTGACTACACCAAAAAAGGGAAATCAGATTTGTACTGTTAGGTGTTTCTTGTGGCTGTTTGACCCAAAAATACAACACACACTCTTATTGGCCCAAATGTGAAATCCTTGCAGGAACACTATACTTATGTCAGGGTAAACAATATGTGGTTGGGACAAAACGAATGAGCCAGAACGTAACTTCAAACAAAACAATTTATTTACAGAATGTTGAACAAAAAAAAAACTACTCCCTAAGGAGGACCGACATACGGTCAAGGACCACCAGCACCCCGATGATTTGGCTGTGCATCTGGGCCACACATCTGGCTAAATTTGCCCGAAGCCTCTGTTCCTCTGTGGGTGAGAAAAAATTGGGGATTAATACAACAATAGTGAAACCACATAAAAAAACAATAAAAAAAAACAAAAAACAAAACTGCATTACAATTCATCACACTAAAATGGTGTAGGGCAAAAATACAAGGCCTATGTCCAAATTCAGACAGGTGTGCTATGTGTATGTTGAAAACAGCAGTAACAGGTTACGGCAATCGACCAAAACCACTTATTTTTGGGTTAAACAAACAAAAAACATAAAATTATAAACAAAAAACAAACAGTTTGTGTCGAAAATAAACAGCAAAAAAAAACATACCGGAAGACCCAACGCCAGCTACAGAAGGCCCTCCATCGTCCTCCTCGGAGGTGGGTCCATTCCCCAAAGATCGGGGCGGTGTAATGACCGACTCCGGGGAGGGGGTCATTCGAAGAGGGGTGGTTGGAGGAGAGGGGGAATTGGGACGGAGGGGAAGGAGTCCAGAAAAATCTGGCTGAGGGTGTAGGAAGGCTGGGGAGGAGGGGGGAATAGGGGAAGGAGTGGAGTTGGAGTGTTGGCTGGGGGTGGGGGAGAGTGGCCGTGCTCGCCGTCTGGCGGGACGCTGATGGCGTAGTCTTCGCTGGGCCCCTAAAAGATGGTAAACAAATTGTGGTTAGATCCAACACAAATCCGCAAACAAAATCAATTTCAAATGCACCCCCAAACAAAAAATAAATAAATAAATTAGAATGAATAAATCTGAAAGACAGGGAAAACATGGCCATGCAGATATGAGGAGAATGAATAAAGATGAAAGACAGGGAAAACATGGCCATGCAGATATGAGGAGAATGAATAAATATGAAAGACACGGAAAACATGGCCATGCAGATATGAGGAGAATGAATAAATATGAAAGACACGGAAAACATGGCCATGCAGTTAGGGCCACAAAGACAAACATGAAAACCACAATCCATTAAACTTACTCGCAGCGATCTGCATGCGAAAGCATGCCAGCAAGCGGGGTGTCCGCCGTTGCAGGTCCGACCACCTGCGCTCCAGCTGCCCGATATGGCGGCGTGAGCCGAAGGAGCGCAGGCGGGCCCGAACCTCCGCATATGTGGATCGCTTCTCCCGGTTGGTGATGGGTGGAGGCTGGCTGGTTATCCGCCGATCCATCACCTCCGTAAGCACCAGCAGCTCGCGCCTGGTGAATGCGGAGGCTCTCATGATGGCAATGGAGTTTTTCCAAAAAATCATTTTTGATAAAGTGCTCCAAAATTTTCTGATTGGCTAATGTATTTAGGATATTAACAGGAGCAATTCTATTGGTTAGTGTATGAGTCATGTGTTCGACAGGGCCAGAAATCTGAGGAGACATGATAGGCTTAATGCAGTGACATGCGTAAGCAAATTTACATAAAAAAATGAACTCCATGAAATATGCGGGGCTAAAAACAAATAGACCAATTATTTAATAGGGGTTAACATATATTTTGACACATAAAAGCGAATGTTTAAGCCGTACGTATTCTGCGGGTAAACACAAACACGGA
This sequence comes from Taudactylus pleione, assembly GCA_031769625.1. Lineage (NCBI taxonomy): Eukaryota > Metazoa > Chordata > Amphibia > Anura > Myobatrachidae > Taudactylus > Taudactylus pleione. Next base: position 6,851,541 of record JAUIMM010000841.1, on the reverse strand, counting down.
CATAAATAAAGTTTATTGCATTGTGTAAAAGAAAAAAAAAAAACAAATTAAGCTAATTGATATATTGATTGGCATGTTACGATTGAGGGAGGTAGGCAGAATAAACGAGCAGTTAATCGAAATGTCTCAGGCCAACTTCCGGGTAGTACTAGTGCGTGCGTTCCCTTCAAACCACTTCGGGGATGTACGCTCGCTATTTGGCACGCTCGTTAGTTAGAGGAGGGGTCGCCTGAGTTTGGGGAGGATGTTTTGATGCGAACGAAAATACGAGCGTGTGCCTGAATTTAAATATTTCTTTACGTTCGCCCAACGTACAAACGGCCACTTGCGTCCGGGTCTGAATGAGGGCCCATGGTCAGAAACCAACCAACCAAAAACCCCCCCAAAATAATCTACCTAGCAACAGTTGACCAAAATTCTAGCCAATTACAAAAAACTAAGGACTCTTATATAGCCTTATGCTTATTCAGCTTGCGTCTCATCTTTCAGAGAATATTTCCCATGAGGTGCCTGCTTAACCTTTGCATCCAAATTCCATTAAATCATTTTAGATCACTGTCTATATAATTCAAGCCGTAAACTAGACTATTTGGTGCCCTGTGCCAGAAAGAGCATTGGCACCCCCCTCATTTTTCAAAGGGACATAATGCACCCAAAAAAAGGCCATGACTTCATGGGGAAGGGCCAGGGAAGAGATAGGGGAGGCCAGGAGATGCTGGGGCTGAAATAAGAGGAAGCTACAAGCAAGAATAATAATAAACAGAAATTTGACAGGCCCAAACAGCGCCCCCCGATCTGTGGTGCCCTGTGCGATGGCACCGGACGCACTACCCTAGCTACGGCCCAGCTGGAGGGATATAGGTGAAGGCACTGCAGCACAGAGGGAATAAAGGGGTGGGGTAAAGGTGGACCAATCATGTAATTTTCCCTTGACTCTCTGTGTAACTTGAAGCCAGAATCATGAGAAGAACACTGCTCCCGGTAACAAATCTTGGAAATCGCAAATGGGCATTGGTGCTATTGAGGGATGGGGGGCCCCCAAGAACATAAGTGTGCCAGGCCGCAAGATCTCTGTTGCCAGGCCTGCTCCTCCAGCTCTCTCCAAACTGTTAAACTAGCTACACACTATAGGGGAGATGTACTAAGCTCTGATAAATTGGAAAGTGATAAACAACCAGCCACTCAGTTCCTAACTGTCATGTTACAGGCTGTATTTGAAAAATGACAGGAGCTGATTGGTTGGTAGTTTATCACTTTCCAGAGCTTTATACAGTGGCGTAACTACTGCCCCCGCAGCCCCCGCGGTGGCTTGGAGGCGCTGGATAGCTTGGGGGCGACGGGGGCAGTAGCTACGCCACTCAGTGGAGGAACTCCTGTGACTCCCTCCATCTGCCGGGCGCCCGCTGAGTGTGTTACCAGTGGGCGCCCGGCTCCTATTGAAACCCCCAGCGGCAGCCGGAGGACGGAGCTCCCTCCGACTTCCATGACGTCACTCCCATAGTGCCGAGGAGCTGACGCCGGGGACGGAGCTCAGGAGTGAGCCCCGTCTTCCGGGTCCCGCAAAGCACTATGGGAGTGACGTCATGACATCACTCCCATAGTGCCTAGGAACAGACGCCAGGGTATGGGCAGCAGCAGCACTGGAGAGGGTATAAAGGTAAGTTTTTTTTGTTGTTTTGTTTTGTTTTTTTGTGTGTTTGTGTGCGCGCAGGGGGGGGGGGAGAGCAACTACAGGGGGCTCACAACTGGGGGCAACTACTGGGCACAACTACAGGGGCACTACTAAAATGGGCACAACTACAGGGGGCATTACTAGATGGGGCACAACTACAGGGGACACTACTTGAAGGGCCACAACTACAAGGGGCACTGCATTTGGGCACAATTACAGGGGGCCCTGCATAATGGGCACTACTACAGGGGGCATTGCATAAGGGTCACTATTACAGGGTGGCATGTGTAAGGGGCATTGCTGTGTGGCATAATGTGTTGTAAGGGGCAATTCCGGTGTGGCACACTGTGTTGTAAGTGGCATTACTTAGTGTGTCATAATGTGTAAGGCACGTTGCTGTATCTTGTAACCACACACCTTAAACGTCGTCTTTGGGTGTGTTCGATCTTTGGGTGGGGGGGGAGTTGGGCGGGAGGGGGGCGCCTGAAACTTTTTTGGCATGGGGGAGCAAAATTTATAGTTACGCCACTGGCTTAATACATCTGCCCCTATGCGATTTTACAGTTGAACCAACAATAGGCACAATTTTTCTGAGAGTGGAAGGTTCCGATATTGGCTGTGTACACTATACTATTTTTGTTAAAAACCTGCCAATTTTCAGGCGCATGGATTGATAATTTGCCTATGTCCACCCACAATGATGATGAGGTAAACATTAAAAATCGGAAGAAATAGGGTCTGATTATCGAAAATACGCACACACTGCACGATATCAGGACCTTTTGGCCGATACTTTCTGCCAAGTCTGACCGATTTGAAAGTCAATAGATTTCACTGTGTAATGGTTAGCATTACTGCCTAAGAGCACTGAGGTTGTGGGTTTGATTCCTAATACAGCCCTAACTGTGTGGAGTTTGTATATTCTCCCTGTGCTTGCATGGGTTTCTCTCTGGGTACTCACGCTCCAAAAATATACTGGTAGGTTAATTGGTTCCCAACAAGAAATTAACCCTAGTGTGTGTGCATGTGGTAGGGAATATAGAGTGTAAGCTCCACTAGGGCAAGGACTGATGTGAATGACCAAACATTCTCTGTAAAGCGATGCGGAATATGTGTGCGCTATATAAATAACTAATAATAATATCGTTTGTGGTCATTTTTTGCCTGTTTTATCGGCGAAGCGCCAAAATGCTCATGCCTGCACACTAGGCGAAAGCGAAAAAGTTAGTGACGTGAAATAATTTTCCAGGGGCTCCAGCAAGAGATGCTGAACTCTCACTTTTTATTTGACTATCACTTTAAATGGTAGGCTTGAATGTGCATGGTACTGTATATGTCTGTTTTAAATATATTAATTAGGGGTGTGCACCGGCCACTTTTCGTGTTTTGGTCTTGGATCTGGGTCTTTCTTCGTGTTTAGGATCTGGATTGGTTTTGCCAAAACCACCCTTCAGTGTTCTGGGTTTTGTGTTTTGGATCTGTATTTTTTTTTTAAAAACCATAAAAACAGCTAAAATCACAGAATGTGTTGATTTTTCTGCCCTATGCTATTATTAACCTCAAAAACCTTAATTTCCACTCATTTCCAGTCTATTCTGAACACCTCACACCTCACAATAGTGTTTTTATGTCCAAAAGGTTGCACCGAGGTAGATGGATGACTATGCTAAGCGACACGAGTGGGCGGCACAAACACGTGGCCCATCTAGGAGTGACACTGCAGTGGCAGACAGGATGGCAGTTTGAAAAACTAGGCCGCAAACAGTACATAATGCAAAGAAAAAAAGAGGTGCAAGATCGAATTGTCCTTGGGCCCTCCCATACACTCTTATGTTGTATAAACAAGACATGCACACTTTCACAAACCAATCATTTCAGTGCCAGGGTCTGCCACACGACTGTGGCTGAAATGATTGGTTCGTTTTGGGCCCCCACAAAACAAGCTGGCAATTAATCTGACCCTGCACAAACTGGCTCTACGGAGGCAAGATGTCGTCCTCATCCTCCTCATTCACCGATTCCTCACCCTCTTCAGTGTTGTGTACATCCTCATCCTCACAGAGTATTAATTCGTCCCCACTGGAATCCACCACCACAGGTCCCTCTGTACGTTCTGGAGGCTGGTCTCCCTGGAAGAGTTGATAATTCATTTTTATGAACATCATCTTCTCCACATTTTGTGGAAGCAACCTCCTACGCCTTTCGCTGACAAGGTTCCCGGCTGCACTAAGCACTTTTTCGGAGTACACACTGGAGGGGGGGCAACTCAGGTAAAATAGAGCCAGTTTGTACAGGGGCCTCCAAATTGCCTCTTTTTCCTGCCAGTACTGGTACGGACTGTCATGTAATCCTTTAACAGACAGACGCACACTTGTCGCTGCTGCTTTGAGGATGCAGGTACGGCTACAGCCCACACATTTCACAAAGACAGAAAAAAAAAGAATTTTGTATTTTTTGTGGAGTGGACTTTGAGGGTTACACCACCCTTTAACAGACAGACGCACGATTGTCGCTGCTGCTTTGAGGATGCAGGTGCAGCTACAGCCCACACATTTCACAAAGACAGAAAAAAAAGAAGAATTTTTTATTTTTTGTGGAGCGCACTTTGAGGGTTACACCACCCTTTAACAGACAGACGCACGATTGTCACTGCTGCTTTGAGGATGCAGGTGCGGCTACTGCGCATACATTTCACACACAAACACAGAAAAAAAGATTATTTTATTTTGGTTGCAGCGCACTTTGGGGGTTACACCAGCCTTTAACAGACAGACGCACGCTTGTCGCTGCTGCTTTGAGGATGCAGGTGTGGCTACAGCCCACACATTTCACAAAGACAGAAAAAAAAGGAATTTTTTATTTTGGTTGGAGTGCACTTTGGGGGTTACACCACCTTTTAACAGACAGACGCACGCTTGTTGCTGCTGCTTTGAGGATGGAGGTGCGGCTACAGCCCACACATTTCACAAAGACAGGAAAAAAAAGAAGAATTTTTTATTTTTTGTGGAGCGCACTTTGAGGGTTACACCACCCTTTAACAGACAGACGCACGATTGTCGCTGCTGCTTTGAGGATGCAGGTGCTGCTACTGCGCATACATTTCACACACAAACACAGAAAAAAAGAAGATTATTTTATTTTAGTTGTAGCGGACTTTGGGGGTTACACCAGCCTTTAACAGACAGACGCACGCTTGTTGCTGCTGCTTTGAGGATGCAGGTGCGGCTACAGCCCACACATTTCACAAAGACAGAAAAAAAAGAATTTTTTATTTTTTGTGGAGCACACTTTGAGGGTTACACCACCCTTTAACAGACAGATGCACGCTTGTCACTGCTGCTTTGGGGATGCAGGTGCGGCTACTGCGCATACATTTCACACACAAACACAGAAAAAAAGAATTTTTTATTTTTTTTGGAGTGCACTTTGGGGGTTACAGCAACCTTTAACGGACAAGCCAGCCGGCCCTTTACTTATGACACAGGCGCAAGCTTGGCGCTGCTCCTTTGTTGATGCACGTGCAGCCACAGGGCACACAATTCACAAACACAGAATATAATTCCTCCACCATTCTGTCAGTGGTGACAGTATCATATACAGTGACAGTAGACATGTCAGGAATTGTTAGCACGTCCTTCAGTCCAGACCAGATGTCCAAACCGGCCCTTGACTTATGACACAGGCGCACACTTGGCGCTGCTGCTTTGTTGATGCACGTGCAGCTACTGCACATACTTTTCACACACAAACACAGAAAAAAAAGAATTGTTTATTTTTTGTGGAGTGCACTTTGGAGGTTACACCACCCTTTAACAGACAGATGCACGCTTGTCGCTGCTGCTTTGAGGATGCAGGTGTGGTTACAGCCCACACAATTCACAAAGACAGAAAAAAAAGAAGAATTTTTTAATTGTGTGTGGAGTGCACTTTGAGGGTTACACCACACTTTAACAGACAGACGCACGCTTGTTGCTGCTGCTTTGAGGATGCAGGTGTGGTTACAGCCCACACATTTCACAAAGACAGAAAAAAAAAGAATTTTGTATTTTTTGTGGAGCGCACTTTGAGGGTTACACCACCCTTTAACAGACAGACGCACGATTGTCGCTGCTGCTTTGAGGATGCAGGTGCTGCTACTGCGCATACATTTCACACACAAACACAGAAAAAAAGAAGATTATTTTATTTTAGTTGTAGCGGACTTTGGGGGTTACACTAGCCTTTAACAGACAGATGCACGCTTGTCGCTGCTGCTTTGAGGATGCAGGTGCGGCTACAGCCCACACATTTCACAAAGACAGAAAAAAAAGAATTTTTTATTTTTTGTGGAGCACACTTTGGGGGTTACACCACCCTTTAACAGACAGATGCACGCTTGTCACTGCTGCTTTGAGGATGCAGGTGCGGCTACTGCACATACATTTTACACACAAACACAGAAAAAAAGAAGAAATTTTTATTTTTTTTGGAGTGCACTTTGGTGGTTACAGCAACCTTTAACGGACAAGCCAGCCGGCCCTTTACTTATGACACAGGCGCAAGCTTGGCGCTGCTCCTTTGTTGATGCACGTGCAGCCACAGTGCACACAATTCACAAACACAGAATATAATTCCTCCACCATTCTGTCAGTGGTGACAGTATCATATACAGTGACAGTAGACATGTCAGGAATTGTTAGCACGTCCTTCAGTCCGGACCAGATGTCCAAACTGGCCCTTGACTTATGACACAGGCGCACACTTGGCGCTGCTGCTTTGTTGATGCACGTGCAGCTACTGCACATACTTTTCACACACAAACACAGAAAAAAAAGAATTGTTTATTTTTTGTGGAGTGCACTTTGGAGGTTACACCACCCTTTAACAGACAGATGCACGCTTGTCGCTGCTGCTTTGAGGATGCAGGTGTGGTTACAGCCCACACAATTCACAAAGACAGAAAAAAAAGAATTTTTTAATTGTTTGTGGAGTGCACTTTGAGGGTTACACTGCCCTTTAACAGACAGACGCATGCTTGTCGCTGCTGCTTTGAGGATGCAGGTGCGGCTACAGCCCACACATTTCACAAAGACAGAAAAAAGAAGAATTTTTTATTTTTTGTGGAGCGCACTTGAGGGTTACACCACCCTTTAACAGACAGATGCACGCTTGTCGCTGCTGCTTTGAGGATGCAGGTGCGGCTACAGCCCACACATTTCACACACAAACACAGAAAAAAAGAAGATTATTTTATTTTGGTTGGAGCGCACTTTGGGGGTTACACCAGCCTTTAACAGACAGACGCACGCTTGTCGCTGCTGCTTTGAGGATGCAGGTGCGGCTACAGCCCACACATTTCACAAAGACAGAAAAAAAAGAATTTTTTATTTTTTGTGGAGCACACTTTGGGGGTTACACCACCCTTTAACAGACAGACGCACGCTTGTGGCTGCTGCTTTGAGGATGCAGGTGCGGCTACTGCGCATACATTTCACACACAAACACAGAAAAAAAGAAGAATTTTTTTTTTTTTTGGAGTGCACTTTGGAGGTTACAGCAACCTTTAACGGACAAGCCAGCCGGCCCTTTACTTATGACACAGGCGCAAGCTTGGCGCTGCTCCTTTGTTGATGCATGTGTAGCCACAGTGCATACAATTCACAAACAGAAAATAATTCCTCCACCATTCTGTCAGTGGTGACAGTATCATATACAGTGACAGTAGACATGTCAGGAATTGTTAGCATGTCCTTCAGTCCGGACCAGATGTCCAAACCGGCCCTTGACTTATGACACAGGCGCACACTTGGCGCTGCTGCTTTGTTGATGCACGTGCGGCTACTGCACATACTTTTCACACACAAACACAGAAAAAAAGAATTGTTTATTTTTTGTGGAGTGCACTTTGGGGGTTACACCACCCTTTAACAGACAGACGCACGCTTGTCGCTGCTGCTTTGAGGATGCAGGTGCGGCTACAGCCCACACATTTCACAAAGACAGAAAAAAAAGAAGAATTTTTTATTTTGTTTGGAGTGCACTTTGGGGGTTACAGCACCCTCTAATGGACAAGCCAGCCAGCCCTTTACTTATGACACAGGCGCACGCAGTCGCTGAATGACGAAAGTGGGCAGAAATTTTTCGGGCCACCCAAAGCGTCTCCTGCACGGCCCGCCGCTGTCGCTTTCAGAAAATTCTGCACCACCAAGTTTATTGTGTGAGCAAAACATGGGACGTGCTGGAATTTGCCCAGATGTAATGCCCGCACAATATTGGTGGCGTTGTCAGATTTCACAAATCCCCAGGAGAGTTTAAGTGGGGTAAGTCACTGGGCGATGATTTCCTTTAGTTTCTCTAAGAGGTTGTCGGCAGTGTGCCTCTTACTGAAACCTGTGATACACAGCATAGCCTGCCTTGGAACGAGCTGGCGTTTCTGAGATGCTGCTACTGGTGATGCTGCTGTTGTTGCTGCGTAAGGTGATACATTTACCCAGTGGGCTGTAACAGTCATATAGTCCTTAGTCTGCCCTGTTCCACTTGTCCACATGTCCATGGTTAAGTGGACATTGGGTACAACCGCATTTTTCAGGACACTGAGGACACTTTTTCTGACGTTTCTGTACAGTCTCGGTTTCGCCTGCCTAGTGAAGTGGAATCTAGACGGGATTTGGAACCGGGGACACACTACCTCCATCAATTGTCTAAATCCCACTGCACTAATGGCAGATACCGGACGCGCGTCTAACACCAACATAGCAGTCAAGGCCTCAGTTATACGTTTTGCTTCAGGATGACTGCTGTCGTACTTCATCCTCCTCGCTAAGGACTGTTGGAGGGTCAATTGTTTAGTAAAAGTAGTGGTCTTCCTACTTCCTCTCTGGGATGATGAACAACTCCCAGCAGCAGCAACAGCACTAGGAGGAAGTGGTTCTTGATCTTTACCTATTTTATTTTTATCAGAGAAAGTTTGGTCCTCCATCTATGTTATATTGATATATACGTGCGGCTAAGGCGCACACAAACACAGAAAATATTTTTTTATTTTTGTTGGAGACTAGTGCACTTTGTGGGTTACACCACCCTTTAAGAAATGAGCCAGCCGGTCCTTTACTTATGGGACACAGGCGCACGCTTGGCGCTGCTCCTTTGTTGATGCACGTGCAGCCACAGTGCACACAATTCACAAACACAGAAAATATGTTTTTATTTGGTTTGGAGTGCACTTTGGGGGTTACAGCACCCTTTTACCGGTCAAGCCAGCCGGCCCTTTACTTATGACACAGGCACATGCTTGGCGCTACTTTGTTGATGCACTTGCGGCTACTGTGCACACAATTTACAAACTCAAAAATATATATTTTTTTATTTTTTTTGGAGTGTACTTTGAGGGTTACAGCACCCTTTAATGGACAAGCCAGCCGGCCCTTTGCTTATGGGACACAGGCGCACGCTTGGCGCTGCTCCTTTGTTGATGCACGTGCAGCCACAGTGCACACAATTCACAAACACAGAAAATATTTTTTTATTTGGTTTGGAGTGTACTTTGGGGGTTACAGCACCCTTTAACGGACAAGCCAGCCGGCCCTTTACTTATGGGACACAGGCGCACGCTTGGCACTGCTCCTTTGTTGAAGCACGTGCAGCCACAGTGCACACAATTCACAAACACAGAAAATATTTTTTTATTTGGTTTGGAGTGCACTTTGGGGGTTACAGCACCCTTTAACTGTCAAGCCAGCTGGCCCTTTACTTATGACACAGGCGCACGCTTGGCGCTACTTTGTTGATGCACATGCGGCTACTGCGCACACAATTCACAAACACAAAAATATATATTTTTTTATTTTTGTTGGAGTGCACTTTGGGGGTTACAGCACCCTTTAATGGACAAGCTAGCCGGCCCTTTACTTATGGGACACAGGCGCACGCTTGGCGCTGCTCCTTTGTTGATGCACGTGCAACCACAGTGCACACAATTCACAAACACAGAAAATATTTTTTTATTTGCTTTGGAGTGTACTTTGGGGGTTACAGCACCCTTTAACGGTCAAGCCAGCCGGCCCTTTACTTATGACACAGGCGCACGCTTGGCGCTACTTTGTTGATGTACGTGCGGCTACTGCGCACACAATTCACAAACACAGAAAAAATATTTATTTTTTTTGCACTTGGAGGGAGCACCCCTGATGGACAGAGCACCCCCTGGACAACACTACAGCACCCCTTTAGGACTGGGACACTGCACAGGACTTTGGAGTGGACACAGCCCCTATGGACAACTGACTGCACAACACAGTCCAGCCAGCCCCTATGGACTTTGGAGGAGTGGACACAGCCCCTATGGACAACAGCAGCATAGCACAACACAGCCAGCCCCTATGGACTTTGGAGGAGTGGACACAGCCCTTATGGACAACAGCAGCACAGCACAACACAGCCAGCCCCTATGGACTTTGGAGGAGTGGACACAGCCCCTATGGACAACAGCAGCACAGCGCAGCACAGCACAGCACAACACTACACTACACAGCCCAGCCAGCCCTAACTCCCACCCTTCCTCTTCACTGTCCACAGCTGAGTGAGAAAATGGCGCCGACGCGGGTACCTTATATAGAATCCAAAACCCGTGAGACCCGGAAGGCGGGATGATGACGTTTTGCCTCGATTTCAGATCCGAGTCAGGCAGGAAAAGTCGAGTCTGACTCGCATCGGCCTCGGATCGAGGGGCTCGGGGGGGTTCGGATTTCAGAAATGCTAACCCGCTCACCCCTAATATTAATATATACTTTAAGTCAGCTAATTGGTAATGCAAGCAGAAGAGCTTTGATATTCCTTTGCTATACAGTATACAAAATGTTCTTTTTATTATTTTATAGGTTATCAGACGCTCATGTGCCATTTTTCATTTAATTGACAAGATAGTGATTAGATATAACCACAATTTCTGCATTTGGCATGTTTCATGAAAGTTCCCAATTGTACTAGAACCACGGCAAAATGAATTGGCAGATCTAGTCACTGACTATAAACTCTGTGTAATGCATATGTGCAAATATACTGTTGAATGTCGCTCAGTGGAATTGGAAAACAAAAGCAGAACCTGAAGGTTGAACAGTTGAACTTTGCACCTATGCAATATTACGCTGCAAATTTGCTTATTTCTACTGTTATAGTAAATGATCTAATGATAACATCAGTTCAGTCAGGATCCATTATGGAGTGTGTAAGAGATCTTTAAAGTCACTTGGCAAAACATTACATGTATATATCTACAGTTGCGATCCAGTCTTTACTTTTTATTTGTCTGACATAAACATTTCAAAAACAAACCTTGTATGTTAATTTGCAGGAGCACCGTGCAGCACTCTCACGTGTTATATATTCCTTCCAAAATATCCAATTAGTTTTGCTCTGCTTATCACAGTGCTGCACTGACAAAGCCGCAGCGTCTGGCCCCAGAGGACTCATTATGGGAGAAACTGTCTAATATTAAAGTTTTGTTTTCAAAACTCTGCCAAGAAGAAATCTACCAACAATGTATATTATATAAGTGACTCATAAGCTGTAAACCTGACTAAGCAGCAGTGCTTTTATGGTGCTCACAGAAGCCAGAGATGACTTCTAATAATTTACAGTAGAGGGCGCAATATTCCGAAGTGTCTTCTTGTAGTAATTTACAGTGCAGTGTGCATTATTGCTTATCAACACAGAAGTGATGACATCAAAACTCACCAATTACAAGCAATGATATTGTAACTATGTTCATTAAAATATTATTTGCAAGAATTTCTGCATATATTACTATCACTTGTATATTATCAATTCATTAATGGTGTTGCCCACTTTCAGGTGACTTTAACAACATTGTAAATTCCCTTATGCAACATTTGCTAAATAAACTGTTTGACCTCTTGTTCTTTTGTACATTGTACACTGCAATGAGGCCATAAGGAATACATTTTTATTTTCATTCCCCTTGGGTACGATACAGCTCTGTCATACTCTAGGGAGTAGCTTTGTGTTGTATCCCAGAAAGACTTTGTATGTGGGTTATAGTCAGGATCCTGGTGTTCAGGATCCCAACGGTCAGAATACCAGTGTCCGAACCCCGACGGTCATCAGAATACCGGCTCTGGGATCCCAATGGTCATCAGAATACCGGCTCTGGAATCCCAATGGTCATCAGAATACCGGCTCTGGAATCCCAATGGTCATTAGAATACCAGCTGCAGAATACCGACAGTATGTATTAGGGTGAGGTTTATGGTTAGGCACTAGAGGTTAGGGTTAGGCTGTGGGAGGGGAGGGTTAGGGTTAGCGGGAGGGTTAGGGTAAGGGTTAGAATACTTGCCAACATGCGTCGAGAAGTTGACCATCGGGATTCCAGAGCCGGCATTGTCACCGTTGGGATTCTGACTGCCGGGATCATGTACCCAACCCCTGCATGCTTAGATGAAGGCATGATTTGAAAGAATATAAGTAAGCTGAATTCCCCACCCCAATGTATTTCTGTATAAAGCTGCAGAATGGCAGAAGCCAATACACTAAAGTAATCTGAAGATGGAGCTTCCATTTTACCTGTTGCTGACTCAGGCGCAGAACTATGGGAGACAATGGAGGCACCTGCCGCCAGGCGCCAGCACTGAAGAGGCACCTCCTCCATTGCCCACAATATATTCACCCCACTTAGGGCTGTAAATATGTACCTGTAGTGTACTCAAACTCAGTCCTCAAAGCCCCCATATCAGGTGGTTTTCCCCTCTAACTGCGGTATCAGAAGGGCTCCCCATCCCACATCAGATGGCTTTCGTCTCCATCAGGAGGACTCTGAGCCTCAAACTAATAACACTATACAGATCACTATCTTATCTGTGACTAACGCATAGCTGTATATACCCAAAGAAATGGGGGGATATCCAGCAAATTTACTTTAGTAAATAGGCCTAATAGAAATAAATTAATGTATTCTATATTAGTGTTTTTGTGCGGATAGATAGATATGCACCATATTTATTTTTACTTGTTTTTAGGGGGGGCACCAAATTATAACTTGGGATTAATTTACGCCACTGTGCCAACTGACAATGGTAAGTGTACATCTCTCATACCTTTCATCTATACCATGGTCATTTGTCCAGCCTATTCATCTTCTCATATTTGCTCCCCCTTGTTTCTGCCTTGTTTCCCAATGTCTCTTGGTAGTGCATACTCCCTTGTGTCTCTTCCATGTCTTGTCTGCTCCATGGCCTCATGTTTACATCCTACCTTAATTATCTTGTCTCCTCTGCCCATTGTCTCATATCTGACCCTTTGAGGTATATTTAGTGCTAAACAAGCCTGATTTGCTATTTTATATACTATACTGCTATACTGATATATACTATACTGATTAATATTGTCGGTGATCTGCGGCTTTGTAAAACCAATGGATGGTAGATCTACCCACATGTCTTCACTTCCAGGAAGCCCCTTTGCCTGATCACTTCTCCTTGTCTTCCTGCCAGAAAGACTCCTTGTTTAATTTATGCCTACCTTTGTCTGTCCTCTCGTTTTCCCCCTCACCCCCTCATCACTGTCACCATGACTTCCCATAACTTATCTGCCATCTTCCATTATCTCTGCCTTTCATCATCTCTAATGTTAAATGGGGCTCTAGTCCATTGTGTCCCTCGTCCCTGGGCTCTGACTGTTATTTCAGCTTGGAAGTGCATGTGTGGCTGGGGAGCTGTGATGGTTTAACGCAGCATCTCAGGGGATAGTCAGTAGGGGTGAGCTTGCAATAGGGCGGTTTCCCCTCTGGACGAGTTTGCCACCATTATTAAATGGACCACCGAACACCGAAGAGCTGGTCCTGATTGGTTATATACTGCAGTTGTGGTTGACCCTTTTGTGCTTACAAGAAACTGAATTGCAGACCTATCACAGCAGTGCCTGGAGGAAATCCATATGGTGATTAACCAATCGCTTTTCTCTCACTATTGCTCCCTCCAATAAGCATGCATCGCTGCAAGCTATGGAGATTTACATCCAATAAGAACACCATTTTTCTTCCTGCTTTTCCCAGTCCTAGCAGACTCACATCTTGTGACGGTATTGTAAGGTAAGTCTGCCAGGATTAGTGATGGCTATTGGAAGGGTAGCATTTAATGGTTCCTGGTATTCCAACATCATGTACATCCTTTCAAAGGTGTGTTACCATCATTCGAGAACCATTTGCAGAAGAGACATGAGCAGAAGAGACCCGCTGTCAGTGTAGTGATGTCACAAACTTTGTGTTTAGATCCAAGGCAGGACACTGTGGACTGGACTGATGAGTGATACTTGGAAATGTGGTGAACATATCAGGCATTTATTCATGAATCAGCCATAAACATTGGAAGTGAACTGGTGTCATCAAAGATGTCAGTGACCACTAGTAAATCCCAAGACTGCTCCTGGAACCAATTAAAAGGAACTCAGCCTCAGACCTGAGCTCAGGACCATGAGGCTGGAATCAATACTTGAGAACTCAGGAGCAGAACAGAGGGTAAAACAAGTAATCAATAGCCCGCCTGGAATCCAGTGATAATGGTACAACCCAGATACATGAGCTGGGTGCCTGGAGCCTAAACCCTCAAGAAAGAGACATATGTCCAGTACCCAGTACCTAGCAGCCGGAATAGACCAAAGCACCGAAGACTCAGCATGAACCCCAACACTCAGAGAGAAGACCCTCATGCACAGCCACAATAAATGGTCACACTGATGGTAACATAAACAGAGAGTCCATAGAACAGTGTAGGAGCTGTGGTGCTGAGAAGGGCAGTAATGGACATAAAGTTAACTGAACAGCAATATAGTCTGAAGAATCAATTATAGCAATAGTCCATTGAATGCAATTTGCATCAGACTGCGCTAATATAAAGGAATCTACTGCAAGATAGCAGACTTCACATGCATACATAAATCAGTCATGGCTCCATAATAGGAAATTTGTACTAATTTGTTAATATATTGATTTTTAATCTGATATTTGTTCACAATTAAAAATACACATAATCTACAGACAAATACAACTCACATTAGTCAATATATACAATACACAAAACAATAAACCTCTATTGAGCATATATATCTACACTACAGTGGCGTAACTACTGCCCCCGCAGCCCCCGCGGTGGCTTGGAGGCGCTGGGTAGCATGGGGGCGACGGGGGCAGTAGTAGTAACTACGGAGGTTGCAGGGGGTGCGGTCGCACCCCCTGCACCCTTCATTTGCCGGGCACCCGCTGAGTGTGTTACCAGCGGGGGCCCGGCTCCTATTCAAACCCCCTGCGGCAGCTGGAGGACGGAGCTCCCTCCGTCTTCCGGGTCCCGCAGGGCACTATGGGAGTTACATAATGACGTCACTCCCATAGTGCCGAGGAGCGGATGTCGGGGACGGAGCTCAGGAGTGAGCTCCATCTTCCGGGTCCCGCAGAGCACTATGGGAGTGACGTAATGACGTCACTCCCATAGTGCCGAGGAGCGGACGCCGGGGTATGGACGGCAGCAGCACTGGAGCGGGGATAAAGGTAAGTGTTTGTTTTTTTTCTTTTGTGTGTGTGTGTTTGTTTGTGTGCGCGCGGAGGGGGGAGCAACTACAGGAGGCTAACTACTAGGAGGGGGGAGCAACTACAGGAGGCTAACTACAGGAGGCTAACTACAGGGGGCTAACTACAGGCGACTAACTACAGGGGGCTAACTACAGGGGGCTAACTATAGGGGGCTAACTACAGGCGGCTAACTACAGGCGGCTAACTACAGGGGGCTAACTACAAGCGGCTAACTACTAGAAGGGGCACTACAGGGGGCTAACTACTACAAGGGGCACTACAGGGGGCCCTGCATAATGGGCACTACTACAGGGGGCACTACTTTAATGGGCACTACTACAGGGGGCCCTGCATAATGGGCACTACTACAGGGGGCATTGCATAAGGTGCACTACTACAGGGGGCATTGCATAAGGGGCACTACTACAGGGGGCATTGCATAATGGGCACTACTACAGGGGGCATTGCATAATGGGCACTACTACAGGGGGCATTGCATAAGGGGCACTACTACAGGGGGCATTGCATAATGGGCACTACTACAGGGGACATTGCATAATGGGCACTACTACAGGGGACATTGCATAAGGGGCACTACTACAGGGGGCATTGCATAATGGGCACTACTACAGGGGACATTGCAAAAGGGGCACTGCTACAGGGGGCATTGAATAAGGGGCACTACTACAGGGGGCATTGCATAAGGGGCACTAGTATAGGGGGCATTGCATTTTGGGGCACAACTACAGGGGGCACTGTATAAGGGGCACTAATTTGATACACAGTTTACAGGTTATAAACTATGTTCCCAATAATCTGGTTCTACACGGACATAAAAACTGTGCAACCTGTCTTGAGCTGAGGTAACGGACTGGCAGGAGCAGAAAGGAGGGTTGGTGAAGTAGATCTGTCAGGGTGGGATGTAATGGGCATTACTGTTTGGCATAATGTGTATTTGGCATTACTGTGTGCACAATGTGCTATTAGGGTCATTACTGTGTGGCATAATGTGTAAGGGGCATAACTGTGTGGCATAATGTGTTGTATGTGGCATTACAGTGTGGCATAATGTGAAATAGGGGCATTACAGCATGGCATAAATTTGTTATAAGCGCTTTACTGTATGTCATTATGTGTTATATGTGGCATTATTGTGTGGGATGTGTAAGGGGCATTGCTGTGTGGCATAATGTGTTGTAAGGGGCACTCCGGTGTGGCATAATGTGTTGTAAGGGGCATTCCGGTGTGGCACACTGTGTTATAAGTGGCATTACTTAGTGTGTCATAATGTGTAACGCACGTTGCTGTATCATGTAACCACACACCTTAAACGTAGTCTTTGGGTGTGTTTGATCTTTGGGTGGGGGGGGGGCGTCTGAAACTTTTTTGGCATGGGGGAGCAAAATTTATAGTTATGCCACTTTGCTACTTGTGGATGATATGGCATGAATATTTGAAATCAATACAGAAGGTGAAATGCCCAGAGCAGTCCAATTAGAATATTGATCATGTGTTCACCATACAACAGTTAAATGTCATGTACTGACTTGCCAGCCGAATATTGAAAAAACGCTGTACCTATCCGTTGTACAGGTCAGGTAATATAGCGTTGCGGTGAGCAAAATAAGATGCCAATTTCTCCAGTGAAATAGGTTAATGCTATAGCAAGTATGGCTCGGCACAAACAATCATACCGTCTCCCTTGGCTCCTGCTGCGCTGATATGTTATCCTCAGCTGTCCTTAATACAGATCAAGCGGTGCAGCGACGCTGTATTTATTAGGAGCTGGTTTCTCCAGTTAAAGTGAGCGGGTGTTGAAGCAGGGGTATTTGGAATCAGAGGTCCCTCAATCTCCCCTCATCTCTGCTCACTTGACAGTACCACCCAGCTAAAATAACAATGCCGATGCCTCTCTGCAGTGATGCCACGGAGAACAAATAGTGGCTGCAAACAAACCAGCTGGCGCTTCCACTGGAGATTGTCCACAAGTAGGAAATGCTGTGTAGTAAGGGGGAATCCTCTCAGAGGATTCCCCCTTACTACACAGCATTTCCGCTATTTGTTCTCCGTGGCATCACTGCAGAGAGGCACCGGCATTGTTATTTTAGCTGGGTGGTACTGTCAAGTGAGCAGAGATGAGGGGAGATTGAGGGACCTCTGATTCCAAATACCCCTGCTTCAACACCCGCTCACTTTAACTGGAGAAACCAGCTCCCATTACATACCGCTTGACCTGTATTAAGGACAGCTGAGGATAACATATCAGCGCAGCAGGAGCCAAGGGAGACGGTATGATTGTTTGTGCCGAGCCATACTTGCTATAGCATTAACCTATTTCACTGGAGAAATTGGAATCTTATTTTGCTCACCACAACGCTATATTACCTGACCTGTACAACGGATAGGTACAGAGTTTTTTCAGTATTCGGCTGGCAAGTCAGTACATGACATTTAACTGTTGTATGGTGGACACATGATCAATATTCTAATTGGACCGCTCTGGGCATTTCACCTTCTGTATTGATTTCAAATATTCATGCCATATCATGCACAAGTAGCAAAGTGGTTTTTAGTGTAGATATATATGCTCAATAGAGGTTTATTGTTTTGTGTATTGTATATATTGACTAATGTGAGTTGTATTTGTCTGTAGATTATGTGTATTTTTAATTGTGAACAAATATCAGATTAAAAATCAATATATTAACAAATTAGTACAAATTTCCTATTTTGGAGCCATGACTGATTTATGTATGCATGTGACGTCTGCTATCTTGCAGTAGATTCCTTTATATTAGCGCAGTCTGATGCAAATTGCATTCTTGGTTTTTTTATGGGTGTTCACATATCCCATCATTTTAGACTTGCTGCTTTTTAGTAACTGGTTGTTGCATATCTATTTGGTAAAATTTGGACTTCCAGATTAGCGCCGGGATCATTGGTTTGGTGAATAGTCCATTGAACCCACAATGAGCAGACGAGATGTAACAGAAGACTGCTGGTAGTCACTGATTGTAGCAGACTGAAAACTTTCCACTTACAGTAGAAGCATAGTAACAGTCTATTAAATAAACAGGATACCTTAGGATACTGTAGCAGGAACACAGGCTGGAACTGAGTGAAGATATGCAAACTGGACTGGACTGGAAACTAGAATGGATGACACAGGCTGTAGAGATGCGGAGTGGAAACCAGAATAGATGACAACAGGGTTGAACTGGACTAGATCCGGAGTAATATAGCAGTATTCAACCGGACTGGAACCGGAGTAGTATAGCAGACTTGAACTGGACTGGAACCTGAGGAGACTGCAAGCTGAACACAGACTAGACTGAACTGGAGTCAGAAGATTATAGCAGCGCTGAACACAGGCTTATAATATGCAGTCTGGACACTGGCAGGTGGAGATATACTGCAGAGTGAATGAGACAACTCACAGACAGCAGGATGGAATCAGCTAACACAGTTCCCAGAGACAGGAGCGCAGGCTCAGGCAGCAGATCAGAGTCAGAAGACACACACACACACAAAATGGTGAGAGCTCATAGAGGAGCAATGTTTCTTGTTGTTCCAACAAGGACTGAGTCTCAGGTGCAGGTTTAAATAGGGCACTTCTGGCTGTCATTGGATGCAGTGATCATGTGAGCACAACATTCAGAATCTGACTGGATGGATCAGTCACCTGACTGCATCCAACATTGCTGCGCCCATGTAGTCCAGGAAACTAAAACAAACAACACAGCAGAAACGCTGCAGAAGGCCAGAAGAGAAACAGCCCACATGAATGTGACAGCTTCAGATCAACTAAGACATACTAAGACCCCGGTTTGTAATTTCTATTCCCATTGTAAAAAGATCTTTGATGGTTTGTAACCATCACCCATCTGACCTTCTCTCAGCCTTTATTGAGAGGAGCAGGGCTAACAGTGGAGACTTGTTTACTACATTTCATTATTCCATGGACATTGCTCGTGGTGGGAGATGGAGCTGGTCAGGATAGTTGGGGTCAGAATTGTCATAGCCCGCGACATATCTACCTGGGCATTGTTTGCAACAGAATAATGTAGAGTAGACTATTGCAAGGATGTTCGGGGATCTGCCAGGTAGATAAATAGCAAAGTTGAGAAAAGTGGGCAGAAGACGCACAGTGGAGACACAAATGGAACAGATCTTACTGTGCTAAGCACTGTGAATAAAAATTGACTGATGATCTGTATAGGGTTTGCTGTCTGTTAGTAAACAGGAGGCTTGGGGACATAATAAAAAGTAAGATATTTAATGTACAATACACATCAATACACATAAAAACAACAACAAAAATAGAAATTAATGTGAACCACGTGCAAGTGAATGAATGAATTGATTGTCACAAATAACCTATATCAGGTGTGATATACTGGCTGAAAATTCTTGAATGAAAAAGTTACTCATGTAACAATAAGAGACAGAGGTTCCACAAAAAAAGTATCTGAATGAATCGTCACTAATTTTGCAACAATGTAGCTAGTGGGCAATTGTCGAAGTCCTACAAACAAGTGATCTAAGCAGCCAGACTCCGCTGCTATAAAGTGTTTCACTACTGGCGTCCCAGTGTGACAAATTGTTATCCGCACTTGTAGTTTAATAAATTTTTAGGTGAAAATGGTGAGACAATGACCTTTAGTATTGTATCCACGCTGATGTCCGTCCTGGTTCATCCTCAGTGGAGACACAAAGATCAGACATGAGGCACAAGAGACAAAATGGGCTTGGGGACAACAGGCAGATAAGGCATATCGAAACTAAGGGGTTGGTTAAGAGATCCCAGCGGTCAAAATACTGACAGGGACATCCTGACAGTCAGAATCCCAACTAGGGTAAGTACCCTAACCCATAACCCTAACCTTTCCCCTGCAGCCTAACCCTCAGCCTAACCCTAACCCTCCCCCTCGCAGCCCAACCCTCCCCCTAGTGCCTAATCTAACCCCTAACCCTAACCCTCCCCACTTGCAGCCTAACCCTTCCCCTCACAGTCCAACCCTCCCCCTAGTGTCTAATCTAACCCCTAAACCTAACCCTCTACCTAACCCTAATACCTACTGTCGGGATTCCGGTGCTGGTATTCTCAGTATTGGCATAAGGAGCACCGGTATAGTAATTACAGGATGAGTCTCCCATATCCAAATATTCCGAAATACAGAATTTTTAAGCAAGACTGAGATAGTGAAATATTGCTTTCTGTTGGTTCAATGTACACAAACTTTGTTTAAGGCACAAAATTATTACAAATATTGTATAAATTATATTCAGGCTATTTGTACAAGGTGTATATGAAACATAAATTAATTTCATGAATGTACACAAACTTTGATGCACAAAATTATTACAAATATTGTATAAAATGACCTGCAGGTGTATATGAAACATGCATGCATTCTATTTAGATTTGGGTCCCATTCCCAAGATATTTCATTATGATATGCAATTATTCCAAAATCTGGAAAAAATCCGATATCCAAATTACCCCTGGTCCCAAGCATTTTGGATATGGGAGACTCAACCTGTACATGCGGAAACAAGGGGGTGATGAAACATTGTATGTATCCAAAAAGAATTGAAAGAAGGAGAACAGAGCAAATATGTTACAAGCTACATTGAAAATAGGCCAACGCAATATACTATCGATTCAGATAGGGGAATTTTGCCATAGAAGTAATTTTGTTCCATTTTACAACATTTTGCTTCCTGTCTTCATGTATACAAATACTTAAAAAACAGTTTTTATAGATATGAATTTAGGCTTCTGGTGGTCGAAACATGGAAGATAACTGATAGAGCTTTTGTTAAAATGAGTATTAGGGTAACTTTATTAAAGTGAGAGTTTTTAGAAGTGAGTTTTATAAGTGATGTTGCCCATAGCAACCAATCAGATTCTACTTAACATTTAACTAGCACCTTCTAGAAGATAATAGCTAGAATCTAATTGGTTGCTATGGGCAACATCACTTTTAAAACTCACTTCTAAAAACTCTCACTTTAGTAAATTTACCCCTAATAGGAGGTCCGTTTGTAGAATATTGTACAGCATCTTAAATGTGTAACCCTGAAACATAAAGAGCTAAAAATAACATATAATTAATTAAACTATAAATTCTTAGTACGTATAGGACAAAAAAAAACATAATTAAAAAAAAATAATAAAACAATATATTAAATGTAACCATCAGATATAGCAGGTGTGTATCAATATGATATAGCAATATAGCAGATTGTAAAGTCAGACAGAGGATATGAAGAAAAATTAAAACACCAACACCAAGTTTTTTTTCTTCAATGTAGAGAGGGTTTATAGAATGCCAATAAATTCTGCAGACTACTGGTTTGGAAATGATGTTAGTCTCATCAATATGGGAGTAGATGGATGAATGATGATATACTGTATAGTATATAGCCACCTGCAAAGTAATATTTGCTGTAGCTAGCCACAGATAACATGGTGCAGATGTAGAAGTACCATAAATTTAGAAGGTACTTTGATCATCACAGCAGAAGATTTGTAAAGGGATAATACATTATTCATAAATGTCCCCACAACATTTAAAAATCTGTTATCTCACTGCGTACATTAGCATTAAGGACACAGCTCACTGTGCACGTTAATGAGGGATTACATCATGGCAGAAATATCTGACCCACTTTTGCAGTTAGTAATTTAGCATACTGTATTCATATTCATGTTGTGCATTGCTGGGGCACATAAATTCAGAGAGGAAAATAAGTATAACGTTTGCCATATAGAAAACTGATTAGAAAACCTGTGTTCTAGTGAGATCAACAACTTGACATTGGAAGGATAGAAGCCACCACACAAGATGTACTGGTTCTATACTGGAAATAGGATTATTATGTATTACTGCAAACTTTGCAGTATAGGATACAGTGCAAAGGACCAAAGAAACCCCTACATCAGTGGTCTTCAACCTTGGCCCTCCAGCTGCTATGGAACTACAGATCCCAGGACGCCCTGCCACAGTTTTAGCATGCTGTTATATCAGAACGGTAGCAAGGTATGCTGGGATGTGTAGTTCCACAGCAGCTGGAGGGCCAAAGTTAAAGACCCATGCCCTACATCTATATTTTCAGAATGAAAAAAACTCTTGTGTCTGCGCCTGAAATCACTTAACCATGAAAACAAACCAGAAATGTATCATAAAACATGTATTTATTACAATAACAATAGACCTATTAGAACTGCAGCTCCACAGGGCATAAAAATTGAATAACAATGATGCAATAATACAATAAAACACTTCTACAAATAGGTGAAATATAAAATAGAATGTAGTCCCAAATATCTGAAAAGATATATATATAATGACTAATAGAATTAATAGGTTCCCTTAATGGGTGGCAGAGTTCCTCGGGAGAATGGTGGCTTAGTAGAATGATTCAATATATGTAGCAAGTGACTCTTCATTTTAGCGGAAATATCCGTATCTCCTTTAATATAAACGGCCACTCACCACTAGTGTGGTGAAGTCCCGAACAAGCCAGATATAAAAATGAACATAAACGGTCATCAGTAGGAGCCCAATCAGCAAGACATTCCACAGGAGCACACTCTGCAGCGAAAGTCAGCCTAACCGTTATTAGAGTCTCCAGACTCTGGGCTGGGAGTGGAGAGCAGTGATGTTAACTCCGACACCAGGGATCAGCTGGAAGTAGTGAGCAGTGATATCAGCGGTGGATGCCGCGGGGTTGTAGGTGGAAGCCGCGAGGTCCGCAGTGGTCTGTGGCTTAGATGCACACTTCAGTGTGTTCGATCTCCCACAAGCGGCAGTCTGAGATCCGTCTTGGCGTATAGCAGCAGTTCAGAATAAAAAAATCAGCACCTTGACGCTTTTCTCCTCATTGACTGAGGTTTTTACATTAAGTTAATGTACAGACATGGGAAGTTGTGCAAAAAACTATTGCCCAAAATAAGCATGCAATATGCAGGCACAACTATCAAGATATGCAAACAAGCAATGCCCAAAATACGCAAAAATATATGCCATGCATAACACAACACTTCTGTCCATTGTAAAACATTTCTCTTTTACTTTTTAAAGTCACTTCATCAGTTGCATGCATTTGCATTTAGCTATATCAGCTTTCTCTAGAGAGGGAAAGCTTATCCCACAAAACTGCAAGCGGGCCCCCCATCCTTAGTATAACCAGCCCCGATGCCGATAGCACTAGGGCTATTCTCCACACCCCAGGCCGGTAGGTGTGGAGTACATAAAGTAACCTAAAATAGAATGACAGCACTTTGTAGTCTGCCTAGGAAAATGTAAATATAGACAGGTCACTAATTATTAATATTTTTTTTATGGGAGACAACACTTGTAGATAACAGTGCACCTATACTTAACATGGGTTGTCTCATGTTTTCACCTCAGGTAACCATGAGAAGGCCCCATGTCCCCATATTAAGTATAGGATCAATGTTAAACTATAGGGAAGTAGCAGGGGGGGGGCGTTCAGGGGAAGGAAGGGGGAGGGGGTTCTAATCCTATTGGACTACTTCACAGCCACTGGAATAGGACAGTATCTAATAAAAGAAAGGATGCGGAGGTTAAATCATGTTTTTACCTTTATTTATTAAAGTGTTTTTACCTGGGGAGACCACCCCTGGTGCCAATTGGCCTAGGGCTGGCTGAAATCATGATGGGGGGACCCCCACATTGAGGGTCTTCCATCTATGGTTCCACCAGCCCAGGCTGGCAAAACCTATTACTGGTTAACCTCAAATATCACATCGGACCCCATTTTCTTTTATTTCCCTGATATTAAGGTACCTGTAACCAGCACTAGGCTGAAAGGGTTTATTATTATTTTCCTTTATTTGTATGCAGAGGTAGGCAGACAGTGTCCATCTGCTTCTGTTGCAGGCACACCATACGGTGGGTGGACAGTTGGAGACTCTCCCCATGGAGCTGCACAATTTGCACAATATCAGCTGGTTGGAGGTTGGGTAAACATGTCGGATTTAATCAAAACATGTGAACAACCGGTTTTTGCCTTTTTAGCTTTTTCATGCTCATGGACGATTATCGTTTGCTACCATACACTGCACCATTTTGGCCGGCTTAAAGGCTGAGAGGAATCTCTGCATGTGATTCCAGAAGAGACATGTGCTTGTTATTGCTCAGCTTCCTACAAAGGGGCCCTTCTGCCTCATTCTGCACAAAAGAAGCTATTTCATGCTCATTTCTGCAGTTGATGAATTAGCTACAGTAAAAGCACATTTGCTGCGATGCCTTCTCCCGCCAGACGCACATCAGTGTAACAACTACTGTACTGATCATTAAGTGCTCTCCGTCAATTTCACCGAGCTCCTGGTAAGAATGCAACTGGCATGTGGTCTAGGCTCCGTGTAAGATGGGCTTAGAGTGCCCTTATCAGTATCTCAGTGAGAAAGATGAATGGCTTTATTTGATCTGAGAATTCAATATCATTATTGCAAAACTGTTAAAGCAGAGAACTCATAGGAGTAAGGTTGAACTATTGCTTGTACATACATAGGTAGGTGCACACAGCCACATTGCACTAGGAACTGCACCCATACAATTACTCTACTTTGCACATACTGTTGCATCAACATTATACTACATTATATTACATTATATTACATTGAATGTTTGCATAGTTTTAGCTCGTGGATCTTTGTGCGTATATAAAAGGATTTCCTTACATTACATGTATCTGGATAGTACAAAGAGGATAACATTGTAAGTATAGTATTACCTGTAGAGAAAAGAGACATTTGGCATTGACTGAATCAATGCTATAATTTAAAGCCTTTAATCTGTGTATTATACCTGTATATGTGTAAATTGACTGAAATATACATATATATATATATATATATATATATATATAATGCATATTTTTCCCCTTCGTTGGCATCGTATGTTTGTATTCAATTGAATACACATGTTTGTAGCTAAAGAATTCCTGACATTTTTAAACAAAGCTCATTTTATGGAAAACAAGCAATCACAAGGGGATCCAGTCAAGATGCCAGCGGACGAGATTCCGGATGTCAGGACCAGGATACCGACATCGGCATCCCGAAGGTAAGTATGCGGGTTAGGCCAGGGATGGTGGGGGGTTAGGTTTAGGGGCCTAAACCTAACCCCCTGCCTGGGTGGGTTAGGGTTAAGCACCGACCGGGGAGGGTTAGGCTGCAGGGAGGGGGGATTAGGAGTAGGCACCACTGGAGGGAGGTTAGGGTAGGGCACTGTCCAGGGAGGGTTAGGTTTGGGGTGCGGGAAGGGGCGGTTAGAGATAGGCGCCACTGGGGGGAGGTTAGGGTTAGGCATCCCCGGGAGGGTTTGGGTTAGGGGGGGAGAGGGGGACAGTTAGGCTACTTACCGGCCCCTGTCGGGATGTTCACCATCAAGATGCTGCTGTCGGTCTCCTGACCGCCGGAATCCAGTCCTCCGGTAAATCATACCGATTCCATCATATTTCCATCACAGCAGCTCCAGTATAGGACATCACTATGGAGAGGTAATGTGCCTGTAAGATCTAAGTAATTATCCTGCAAAGAAACTTAAAGGTGATGTCCAGCATGAGGCTCACAACTTAGTCCCAGACGAGGGGCATCACACTACACATCATCCTGGATCACGGCTGCGTAAATGAGGTGCAATGAGATTGTATGCCGCCTCGTTTATTGAGGACACAGAAGGAGAAAGGAAAAGCACAGTGACTTTTACTAGTGCTAGGAATGGCCACAGGGATCCCGTGTTGCCGCAATCGCTACATGTCTGATGATGGCATGTAACCAACATCTGGAAGTCATTTGATGGCTTGAGCCATCTATGGTGCATTTGTGCACATGAGCAAAGGAATAAATGTTAGGGGTCACGGGGCGAGGCTGCAATGGAAATATTTGCATAGCTCCACCCCTAAAACCTGCCCACCTCCCTCCCCTCCTCAGACCTCAAGGGCAGGCAGTGGCTAAAGTGGGCAAGTATTATCTGCACACTAGCATGAGTTAGACGACTGAGAATTGGAGAATGCATGAAAACAGATGATAGATAGTAGGGGGTCTATTTAAAAAGTACAGCAAAAAGTGGTACAAAAAAAGCTGCTTTTTATTTCCCTATTTATATTTCTAAAGAACCGGGACGGCCTTTGCAGTATAATAATAGGACTGTCCAAATGAGGAGATTCTAAACATCTTTCACAATTGTGAAAGATGTTTGCAGGCTCCATTCATGAACCAATCAACAGCGGCGTCATCAGACCATCGCTGACTGGGAAGCGGGGAGAAGGGCAGTAAGAAAATGCCTTTACCCTGCTCTTCTCCATTTCTGCTGGTAAGAACTCTCATCTAGCGATGACGTTATGTAAGATGAGAGAAGCTTTGCTGCCCTAAATACCCAGGGCCACTTTTCTGGAAAAATAGGTCCAGGGACTGTGGGTGGAGCTACGGGGGGGGGGGTGGAGCTACAGAAAAACTCTGCACCATGGAGAGAGGGGAAGACCCACACAGAGACTGCACATGGGCCCTCTCATCTCTTAGGGGCCTCTTCATCATCACTTATATTTTACAAAAGCAGCCGGGGGAGGGGGGGGCAGTTTGGACACCCGGGGGACCAGATCGGACACCGGAGGACAGGAGGGGGGCTGTAGTGGGTGAAAGGCAGCGGGGAATAGAGAGGGGAGAGACATGCAGCAGTGAGGAAACCTTTCTGGATACCGCAGCTATAGGGGAAGTGTCACTTTTCCAAGAAGCTGACTCCGCACAAAGAGCAGTTATTGGGCAGTGATACTATTGCTATGCCTCGCAGCGAGTTTAAAACATAATTATCACTAGAGATAATTATGCCATGATGAATAGGCTCCTGAATCCATCCCTGAATGCAGCCAAGTGATTTGTTGTGTGAAGTGAATGAGAAGAGACTGTAAATAACTGTATAGATAAATCTGACCTGTCCCATTTCTTCATCATATGTAACCTGCTGCATATGCTCTGCTGTTACAGCAGAACTGAGTGTGCACAGCGTCATATTACCTGCCACTAACCCATAAGAGCCTGGGAAAGAATGAGCCACAGCGGAGTGGCCGACACAAGGGTATAATAAGGTATGGGCTCAGCCTAACACCCCCCGTCCCCAGCATATACACACATGAACAATGAGAACTTACATACATAATAGTTTCCACGCCTTGACCCCCCTCCTCCCCTCCACCCTCTGCATTCTTTTCCCTCTACTTCCCATTGGGGTGAAATCAATTCCTGACATCGACGTGGTTTCTTGTTTCCAGTTTTATTCTCTTGTACGACACTACAGAGTCCTTGTGGCACATTATAAATAAAAGATTATACTCAAACTTATAATAATAACTGAATACAGCTTCCTTTATATATATCTGCCTACTGTATGCATAAATGTAAGATAATGCAATCAGTTACTAGGCGTCTCAGGCTTTGAGTGTATTCCTGTATAGCTTTGTCTCAAACACGCACGCACGCACGAACGCACACACACACGCGCACACACACAGCCACACACACGTAGCCACACACACACACACACACACACACACACACACACACACACACACACACACACACACACACACGTGACTATCACTAGAAACTATTTATAATGCAACAGAATTTTTAGTTTTATTGTTTCTTTGTAACTTTGCCCACCAGCCCTGATATCAGCAAATTGCACCTAAATTGTAACATGTGTGGCCCCAAAATTGTTGAATTGCAATATAATGAAATCATATTTCAGGCATGGCCTTAAATCTGGTCAGCACATGTGATATAACTGCTTGTCCCGAGCACCAAACAGTTACATTTGTCCAACTTGACCTTCCATGAATGGTCACTGATGTGTGGGACAAGGTCGAGAACCAGTCCGTGCTCTCAACTCTAGAACTCTCTCTCTTGTTGTGTAAACTATATAACTCTCTTGGGAGTCTATTTACTAAGCCTTGGATGGAGATAAAGTAAACAGATATAATGTACCAACCAACCAGCTCCTAACTCATTTTTATAACACAGCCTGTGACATCTCCACTTCTAAAAACTCTCACTTTAGTAAATATTCCACCAAGAGACTTTTTAATACATTTAAATCACTTCTTACCCCTCTCACACCCAACCCACCAGCTACTACCAGTGCACAAGATCTTTCTTCCTATTTCAAGGATAAGATTGATAGAATCTAAAATTAAATTAGATAAATTAAGTATGCTCTTCCTCAGCCAGAGACCTTCTCAATTCCTTCCCTGAGCCCTCTGGCACGTTCTCTTCATTTGATCCCACAAATGAAGATGTCGTTTCTACACTCTTCTCATCTTCCTACTCTATAACCTCTCGTCTTAATCCTATACCCTCACAAATCAGTAGAATTCTGTCTTCTTTGCTCATCCCAACCTTATCTAAAATCTGTAATCTTTCTCTCTCTTTCTATCTCTACTGGTATCTTTCCATCAGTATTCAGGCATGCAGTGGTTACTCCTATTCGGAAAAACAAAATTCTGAACCAAACTCTCTCAATTTACTGTCCCAGCTCCCATGCCCCTCCAAGCTACTTGGGAGACTTCAGCACACTGAATAATACCTGCAACAATATATGAAGTCTATATGGTCATAGAAATTCAGAGATATTAGTTGCATGCATTTGCAAATACATGGGAGGCTGCTGGGCCACGTCACGGCTTCTCTGTTACCAGCAGTCCCTAACACTAAGGGGTTCACATCCGGGGCGCAGTGCACCCCAAAAAACGTCCAGCCCAGGATCCCCCAGGGCATCACACGAAAATGGAAAAAGAGTGACAGTGCAGTGTAAAGTATAGCTGTGTGTGAGTAATCATTAAGTGTGGAATGAGAGGTTAAAATATATGTGAAAAAATACATGAATAATAAACAAACATAAAAGGTGATGTGAAAAGCAACTATGTGTATTAAGTGGTGATGCCCTGAGGAGGCCCAGCCAGACCAATCCCGGGGGCCCTACGCCCAAACGCTCACCCCAAATGTAAAATATACCAATTATAAGGCCTCATGATAAAGGCACATATATAATTTTGTCAAATGTAAGGCCTCATGATAAAGGCACATACATAAATGCATCCAAATTGAGAGCCAGCTTACCTGGGAGTCACCCCTGGGAACTCCAACTAGCACTACTAGAACCAGCATGCCCTACTAATGCTGGCTCCTTCATGCAACTCATAACAAACAAACAAAAATGGCAGCTGCTCAATCAATCCAGCAGTACTAATCAGGTGCATGAAAGGGAGGGGTCAGACTAAGTAGAAAAAGGAGGGGGATTTAACCCCGTATTGTACCTCAGCACACTGAATAATACCTGCAACAATATATGAAGACTATATGCTCTCATTCCACACTTAATGATTACTCACACACAGCTATACTTTACACTGCACTGTCACTCTTTTTCCATTTTCGTGTGATGCCCTGGGGGGTCCTGGGCTGGATGTTTTTTGGGGTGCACTGCGCCCCGGACGTGAACCCCTTAGTGTTAGGGACTGCTGGTAACAGAGAAGCCGTGACGTGGCCCAGCAGCCTCCCATGTATTTGCAAATGCATGCAACTAATATCTCTGAATTTCTATGACCATATAGTCTTCATATATTGTTGCAGGTATTATTCAGTGTGCTGAGGTACAATAGGGGGTTAAATCCCCCTCCTTTTTCTACTTAGTCTGACCCCTCCCTTTCATGCACCTGATTAGTACTGCTAGATTGATTGAGCAGCTGCCATTTTTGTTTACTTGGGAGACTTGCCTACACCCGCTTCACACACTTTCTTCACTTGCACCACTTATTGGACCCACTTCAGTCAGGCTTTCGTTCCCAACACTCCACAGATACAGTACAGCACTGACTAAGATAAATAATCTGGTCACTGCTAACCCTAATGGTCATTACTCATTTCTTATTCTTCTAGATCTATCTGCTGCATTTGACACCGTTGACCATCTCTTCTACAATCAATAGGTTTTCAGGACACTTAGTTAATTGCTCGTTCAGTGTTAGTTTCTCTGAATTAACCTCCTCTTCGCTACCTCTATCAGTTGGAGTATCGCAAGGCTCTGTCATATCCTCTGCTTTTCTTAATCTATACCACATCTCTTGGCAAACTTAGCAGCTCCTTCAACTTTCAGTATCATCTGTATGCGGATGAGGTTCAAATCTACCTATCCTCCCCAGATTTGTCACCTTCTGTATTGGTCCGCATCACTGAATGTCTTTCTGTTATTTCATCTTTGATGTCATCTTGCCACCTCAAATGTAAAATTTTCAAAATAGAATTAATAACATTTCCAACTGCCAACAGTAGTTACCAACCTGATATCTCTATCACTGTTGATAACTCGACAATCAACCCTACCTCACAAGCTCGCTGTCTACGTGTCATCTTTGAGTCTGAACTGTCCTTTATTCCTCACGTTAAACCTGTATCCAAATCACGTTACATACATCCAAAAAACATCCAGAATACAATAATATCTTACACAAGACACTGCAAAAACTGTCATTCGTGGACTTATTATTTCCCGCATTGACTAATAGTCTTCTTACTGGTCTTCCCAAAAACAGACTTTCACCACTACAATCCATTTTGTATTCAGTTGTGAGGCTGATCTTCCTCGCTCAAAACATTCATTGTCTGCTGCTCTGCTCTCAGTCCCTACATTGTTTACCTGTATTCTACCTAATTAAATATAAAATACTTTTACTTACATAAAAGGCTATTACCCAAAGTACACCAACATACATCTCTTCACTTATCTCAAAATATCTCCCAACCTGACCTCTCTGTTCTGCACAAGATCTCATCCACACGCATCACTTGCTCCCATTCACAATTACAGGACTTTTTTTGGGCTGCACCCACTCTGTGGAATGGCCTCCCATGCACAATTAGGCTTTCTTCTAGTCTCCACAGTCCACACCTTCAAACGTTCCATGAAAACTCACCTCTTCAGGCAGCTTTTCATATTCAAGAACCACCCACATAACCTCCATAAACTATCCTACCCAATGACATCCCCTGTTCACAGTCCACATGTAACTGTTTTCTCTTTCTTAATTTTCACATCCTCCTAACCTGAGGGAAACATTGTTGTGTGACTGGATCATATAGCCCACCAAGCACCTAAGCAATCTGGCTGGGCCAATATACTATTTGTAGCTATACTCAAGGCCATAACTAGGGGTGTGCGACCGGTGCACTTTAAATTATAACCTTCTCACGCAAGTGTCTACATTTTATATCTATAGTTCACCTTTTGATATCATGATGGACAAACATGTCCTTTTAATAGCAGAATAAAAGTTCATTTTTAAATGCAAGAAGGATATCTCATAAACGCATCATATACTTTTCCCCAAATACACAGAGTGCTCTATTTATACACTGCTGCGGTTCCAGCGGCCACGCCCACCTATGCATGACATCATGTGTAAAGGGGGCGGGACCGGCACAGGGCAGTCAGAGTCCTTGTTACGGCTCTACCTATACTTGTGTATCAATGCCTACTTCCCTTTAGAATGTATGGTAGCAAGCAGGGCCCTCTTACCTCTATGTCTGTCTGTTATTACCCAGTCTTGTTTTATTACTGTTTGTTCCCAATTGTAATTCGTAACAGAATATGCTGGCGCTATAACAGTAATATAATAATAATAATATTAATAATAATAGTCCATTCTATAAATAATAGGGAGAAGCTGACTGAAATCAATTAACAAGTAATAGCCCATTGTATAATCTCAGCACAAAGGGCAGACTGTCACAGGAAAACTGTGGTACATCGCATCTTTTATCTGAAAACAATCTGCTACACCCTTTCCCTTGACAAATGATTATCATGTTTATACAGAAACAAATAGTTTGCAGTCTTGTCACAACCATGTATGACGTTATGTTACAATGGCTTTATTATTTAATATTATAGAATACATATATTTATATTATTATCAGTGCCATAACAAACCAATGAACAAAACCATATAAAGTTAGCAGCATTTTCGCAAAGTACAAAAATACACAATTTTTAATAATAGTATAATGATGTAAATTACATCAGGACAATCTGTGCAAACTCATGAAGCAGATGAGATTTTTAATTACTTTAAATATAATATGTAACATAACATACTCGACATGACTTCATAGAACATGACGCATCGCACACACAAACAGTACACAGCTGAAAATATAAGTGAAACGCAATAGCACAGACAGATTAAATTCTATTTTAGGCATATATTACATTTTACAAATTTTTACTGACATTAACTACGTTTTCCTTGCAGACTTATCAACATAAAGCAGACTGGTCCCAATTATACATCGGAATGAGCATAACAGTTTTCTGTTACATGAAATATAATGGTACATTTTAATACTCAACTTTTTTTGTTTTTGTTTTTTTTAAGAAATGTATCCACTCACTGTAAATTTAATTTAAAATAAAAACCAAAAAAAAAAAAAAAACTACACTCATTCATATAAATAAACATGAATGTGGCTCTTCCATGATCAAAAACAAATCATAATATCTGTTTTTGTTTTGTTTGTTTTTTAAATAACCGACTACACAAATTTTATTGCAGAATGAACGACAACTGTTAGGTCTGCTGGCAAGAAAGGATGGTATAGTCCATCAACCCATCTTCACACATAGGATTCTTCTGCAAAAAATCTTTGGTCTACCTCTTCAAATTTAGGATCGCTACAGCGTTCCGTGTGCCAATCTCTACCACCCTTAATGATGGGATTGTCAGACTCTTGAGTACTCTTAATATGCTTATTATGTATTTCAGTCTGCAGAAATAAGTCTCCCACACTGGTACTTAGCTTCGGAGAAACGCAAAAGTTTTTTTCCAGGTCACAGTTTGCAATTTTGACTCCAGTGTCCACATTAGAAGGCAAAACTCTGTTTTTCTTGAAACTGGCTACACGAATACTGATTGATGTTTTGTTTGAATCATCCTTTGTACCAGGCGTCTGGTCCCCATGTGGGTGGACCGTATGTTCACTAGAAGACTTCAGATTTGCACTGAGAGGTACAGGGTCCTCTAAAATGTAAGAATTTGTGGATTTTCTTCTGTTCCTCTGACTAAACAATGCAATGTTGTGACCAAGAAAAAGTGTTTGTGGCATTTGTGCACCGTCTTGGCTGTGTGGAGATATCTCAATGTTTATGGACACGGGAGATGGGAATAGGAATGAACTGTACTCCACCCCATTGGCGTCATTTCCATTTCTGTCAGGAACACCTTTGTCTACTGAATGTGTTCTGGTTGAAACTAACCTGCCAGTGACCTCTTCCCCAAACCTCAGGTTGCAGCCCAGAGGAGCATCCTCGTTGATTTCTGTAGGTCTTGGTACAGTAATACGGTGGTTGGTTTGACAGTCTATTTTTGGCACAGGTATATGTTCCATTAACAAAGAACATTCCGAATTTTCAGGTTTATTTGAAGATAGTCCTTTAGTGGTATTGTCCTCATCTGTTTTGCTTTTGTCTTCATTTGTTGCCTTGTCTGTTTTTTTGGAGGTCCAGTTTTTCACGGTAGATCTGCTGTTTTTCAACCAGGCCATGGGTTGAGTGCTCACAGGGCTTTTATGGCTTTGCCAATCTACTGTATTTTTTCCAGTAGAAAATACAGAGCCGTTATAAGGCTGCTTGACCTGCTCAGCTCCTGCAAACCCTGAAAATGAATTAACTCCCAGGAAATCTGGACTGAGTTCTCCCTGCTTTCTATGTTGCCGTAAAGTGCAGTCTAAAGGTGAAGGCACATCATTCGGCGTTAATACTGAATAGTCAGAGAACTGAGAAAAAGCACTGTCCAAAGAACTTAGTGAAGATCCTGATGGGGATGTCGCAGGAGAAGATAAGCTAGAACAACTAGTGTGAGGACATATGTTCAACCTCAGCGCGCTAGGTGGCAATAGTCTAATAGGAGTGGTCTTCTTGTCATTTGTCTGCAATGTATTGTTTTTAGTGACCTCAATTCCCAAAGTCAAACTGCGATTAATAAGTTTTTGGCCTTCTACTTGCAAATAACGATGTTGTTTGAGATAATCGTCTGCTGATTGGGAGAGAAGGGCATCACAGCTTGAGTTGTTTTCATGTGAGGACTCATTCAGTTGACTGAACCTAGATGCAAGGATTCCAATAGCCGGCTCGGAACAACGGCGGTGCCGTCTCACATCTGTTGTGGAGGAGTACCCGGAAGTATTAGAACAGAGAGATTCATTCTCAGAGTGCTCATGTGAGGCTGACCGATGGTGACAACCTGCTGACATCTTCACACATTGAGTCTGGGAAGAGCCGAAATTCTCAGCCTCTTCGGCAGAGGCATGGTCCAGATCACAATCACTTAGAGTCAGAACAGAGTCTCTGCTTCTGTTATCGTGTCCCATCATTGTGGGAGGTCCACTGTATGAGGAGTCTCCGTCATCGTTAAGTTCATTCTCCAGGCTGTCGTACGAAGAGTCAATATGTTTAAAAGAACAGAGATCTGCAAAAAACAAAACAAAAAGGAGTATTAGAACGCTGTATTGATAGCAAGCTCATAATATGGTAGCATGATATTATCAATTCTATAAACACAGAGGTGAAAGTTAATCGAATGCAGCTTTCCACCTATGATACAGAAAAAAACTCAGTATAATCTCCGATGTGCCAAGTTATGTACATTGTATCTGTGTGTATGTGTCTGGCTTTCTACTAGACATTATCATCATCATCTGCGAGTACTACCTGACCTGGGTGCAAAAGATCTGCCTCCAAATAAGTATATCTGTGCTTACGTCAAGCTCTGCTTAGCCCACATTTGTTTAAACATGCGTTTATGGACCTTTGCCTACATAAGAACGAACCATTACAATCCAGTTCCTCCTCTTCAGCCTTAGGTTGAGAACTGAGCAAAATGTACATGAGCCTTTATCACCCGCACTTCATACATCTATTTTTATAGGATACGCAATGTGAGTTCACACAAGATATGCTCCCCAAACAGGGGTACCTGCAAAGCTGTATCAATGCCCAAATACTCTTATACTATTATTTCTACCCATAACTCCCTGCTATCAATAGAAAATGCTCCATGCTTCCAGTTCAAGCCTTATGGTTAGAGTATTGAGGTTGATGTATCAAGCAGTGTACAAAGTGGAGAAGTGGGCCAGTGGAGAAGTTGCCCATAGCAACCAATCAGCTTTGAGGTAGCATTTATCAAGTAAACTCTATAAGTACCGTAGAAGCTGATTGGCTGCTATGGGCAACTTCTCCACTGGCCCATTTCTCCACTGTTTTCACTACTTATTATATCTTCCCCTTTGTTTCTTAACAAAAAGACAAGTTGGTCAATTCATCCTTCAGACTAATGTACATAAGTGTTATGGTGCATACACACGGTCAGATTTTTCTTCAGATCTGAACGATAACGATTTAAAAAATCGCTCAATCAATTCATATCTGAAAGAAAAATCTGACATGTGTGCAACGATGAACGATGCACGTTCACGATGGTCAGATAACGATATCTAACATCTGATGTGTTTGCAGTCAGTTTTGGATGATTTCCATTCATTTTAATGCAGTCAAAAATAGTTTAATCGTTTGCAAATCGTTCAGTCATTCATCTGACATATCTGACCGTGTGTATGCACCTTAACCTGCCTTTTTTAGAAAACTGGGCACAGTTAAACCAGTTACACACTATAAGATATATTGTACAATACATTGTTCCTATCAGAAGGATATATTGTGTGGATCATATAGTGGGCCCGATTCAGACCCACTCATTAGGATGCGTTCGCACGCAGCCTGCCAATGTTTGCAATGTGCGTATGCATCACAGTGCGCGTGCGCGAACCAATCCATGCGATGGCAAAGCGATTGCCACTTGTGCATAGACGCCTCGCTAGCTTGAGTGACAGGATGAGGCGTTTGTGGGTGGTGACAGGGGGTGGTCGATGGAAATGGGGGAGTGGTGGTGCAAACATAGGCGTGTCTGAGCGTCTTAATGCCATTTCATAGGCGTGCATAATTAAGATGCAGCGTCATAGTACATGTCACATGGCTGATTTTTACACTGAAGCACTCGCAGTGCTTGCGGTAGGGTATGGTCTGCCACAAGTGCTGCTTATGCATCCGATGGTTCTCGATGTTACCGATTGTTGCATACACATCCTGGAGATGACGTGTATTGCTAAGGGAAAGTGGGCGTCTTAAGACTGGCTGGTGGGCATCTACATACACACCACGATCGCACGCCAAGACATAGTGGGCGTGCTAATACCTTGCTGTGCGATTGTGGGATTTGCATACTTTGGCAACATGCAAACGCATCTAGCGAGCAGGTCTGAATCGGGCCCTGTGTGTACACCCGATTACGCATACACGGATGTCATTCATCGCATCTTCCCATCTGTTGTGCTGGACAGCAGATGGGACTATGCAATGAATGACGCTTAGCTGCTATATGCAGCATGGAATAATATATCGTGTGGTCATACACCGGATCTTTAGTGGGTCTACGGCCGTATAGTGTGTACCCAGTTTAAGTCTAACAAACATTACAACAGTTAAACAAATGGATTTGTAAAAGAGACTGTTTTGCAATTTGCATATTTTATTGCTAAATGTGGAAGTGTTTGCCTATTTTCAATGTAAATTTTACAGCTGCTGGAATTTAGACTAGCTGAGGTCTGCATAGACATGAAGCTATATAAGAGTCCTAAATTTTTGTGATTGGTCGGTATCAGGTCATCTGTTGCTAGGTAGCCTTCTCTGTGGTGGAGGTTTTTTCATTCGCTTACAACGGGCCAGTTAGGTGCCATGGGGGCGAGCATAATTAGTTAGCTATGTAAGGCTGGATTTGAAATTGGTCCAGCCTCTTTGCCATTGGAAGCCCCGCCCTCCCTACCCTAAATCCATGTGTTTGTTTGCGATCTGTTTGTCTGTTACTAATCACATATGGTGCAGTGGGCAGGAAGGCGCTAGTGGACAGCGGCCACATGTGGTGTAAGAGGTCGTTGTGGGGCACTTGCCCCTTTGAAGGACGGCGGGTGTGTCCTACCTATGCAGGTTGGACAACTGGGCGCTGCTCTTTGCGGAGGCATCCGGACTGCGCCATAGTAAGGGGTGGTGAGTCCTTCACAGCGAAGGTTGCGCATATAGAAAGGGGGGGGGGATGCCTCCATTATTGTTAAGTAGTATTTGGCTAGAGCTGGGTTGTGGTAGCGCCTTCTTCGCTACCCTTTATTAAAATAAAACAACGTATTGCAATTAATAAATACATTCATGTGAACCAAGGTTATGGTTGTCGGTGTCTTTATTTAAGATGCATAAGGTGGTTGTTATGGTTTGACAGTAAATTAATGGATGCCTTAAAAAGATATACAAGCAATTGTGATTTAACAAGTTGTGTAACTGATAAATTGTAACAGAACCTTGAAAATCCAGCTTGCTGAATGTATTAGAAGTAAAAATCAACAACTGGGCATTAGCTATTATTTACAGAAATGATGAAACTATTTACAAATTTCATCGGTCGTTTAAGTCCTTCCTATCAACTTTTTCTAATTTTCAAAAACTGTAAACTAAATTACGCCATTTATAAAGTTTTAAAATAGACGCACATGTTTTTTTTTTGTAATGAAACATATGCAATGAGAATTTCATGTTTATACATTATATTGTAGATTGTTCTATTATACTTTCCCTTAATATAAGGTACATAGGCCCTATGTAAACGACACCCTGACCTTTTTTATTTATTACCATAGCGATTTGATTAATCATTTTGTGGACTTTTTTTTATACTGTACTCATTTGATGTTTGTTAGATACAATGGGGTATATTTACTAAAGTGTGGGATTTTAGAAGTGGAGATGTTGCCCATAGCAACCAATTAGATTCTAAGGAGTAAATTTACTAAGAATCAAGTTTGGTTGTTTAGTTGTGTTTGCAAACTCATGCGAGTTTAGCCTTTTTTTCAAACTCGCAAATTTACTAAGACCAAACAGGTGCGAGTTTGGAAGTGAGTTTTCTCTTCTCACTGTTAAAACTCATACAAGTTTGCAAACTCAACTAAACTCACCATCGGCCAAACTAGGAAATACTTTACATGGAAAAAATGAAACTCGCAAATTTACTAAGAATCGAGTTTACAATCTTGGGTGAGTTTGTAGCAAACTCACTGTTAAATTGAAGTTTTAAACACTCACCTCCTGAGCTGCGAGTTTGGCAGAAACATACACAGATCAGTGTGACTTGTGTATGTTTCTGGCTGAAGACCTAATATAAAGTGTTTTTATTTAAAGAGAAAAAAAAGACATAGGGTCCCCCCCTAAACCATAACCAGCCCCAGACTTGCCAGCCAGTCCTGGTTCCTAAAATTATGGAGAACAAAATGAATAGGGTTCCACCATAATTTAAGAACCAGCACCAGGCAGCAGGGCCAGACCTGTTTTTAAATATAGGGTTAAAAAAAATTGCGTGAGGTTCACCCTATAATTAAAACCAGCTCCAGGCCCTTTCTAGCGGGGGACTGATGCCACAGCCAGGGGAACCCTTTCACCGGGCCCCCCAGCCGCAGCATCAACCCTGACCACTAGTCAGCCCAGGCCAGGGATCCATGGGGATTTGGGGACCCCTCCAATAAAGGGGTCTCCTTCTCCAGGGCACCCTTGGCCGAGGCTGATAGCCTGGAGCTATCCCCGACACCTCTGGGCGGTGGGTGGCGGGTTGACTAGCGGTCAGGGCTGATGCTGCGGCTGGGGGGCCGGTGAAAGGACACCCCTGGCTGTGGCATCAGCCCCCCGCTAGAAAGGGTCCTGTGCTGGTTTTAATTTTAGGGGTACCCCTACGCAAATTTTTTCCCCCTATAATTAAAACCAGGACTGGCCCTGCAGCCAGGTGCTGGTACCTAATTGACGGTGGAACCCTACTCATTTTGTTCCCCATCATTTTTGGTACCAGGACTGGCTGGCAAGTCCGGGGCTGGTTATGCTTTTGGGGGGGTCCTTATGTCATTTTTTTTCTACCTTTTAACAATTATTTTACAGGTTCAATACACAAGCAGCCTTCACATATTTCACTGATATGTGCAAGCTTCCAGTAAGTAATCTCATCTAAACTCTCATCTAAGCTCGCAATTTTGGGGGAAAAAACTCACTTTGCTTCACCATCGGAAAACTCAGTTTCAGCTAAACTCATTTCTTAGTATATTTGCGAGT
This sequence comes from Taudactylus pleione, assembly GCA_031769625.1. Lineage (NCBI taxonomy): Eukaryota > Metazoa > Chordata > Amphibia > Anura > Myobatrachidae > Taudactylus > Taudactylus pleione. Next base: position 6,812,042 of record JAUIMM010000841.1, on the reverse strand, counting down.
TGTAAAAGGGAAAACTCTCCCGAGTTTTGGTGAAGCAAAGTGAGTTTAAACACAACCAAACACAACCAAGCTAGATTCCTAGTAAATGTACCCCTAATGATCATTTATCTAGCACCGTAGAAAATAGTAGCTAGAATATGATTGGTTGCTATGGGCAACATCTCCACTTCAAAAAACCTACACTTTAGTAAATACACCCCAACGTCTGATAGATGGTATCTAACATAGGGGTCAATCCAATTAGGTGCGAATTGCGAGTAGCGAGTTTGTTTCATGAAACTCGCAGACTTCACACGAACGTGCGTAACCGAGAATGTCTCCAATCCAATTAATAATTCCTAATCGCAGTACTCGCAGCTGTGGTTTGCTAATTGACTGCCAAATGCGATGTGAGAGCAGAACATGAAAAGATTGAAAGACCACCTTGGACCCCCCAAAATTGATAATTTCTTTGGCAGGACCGTATAGAAGGCTGTTTGTGGGCTGTATTTCATTTAATCTCAAATAAATTAAAAATGCAAAAAAAGTAAGAAAAAGGGTGATTTTGGGGTACTTTGAGGGCACTTTGAAAAAATACACAAATGTCACATATCAAATGAATCAGCACAGCCTGCTGGTGAGTCCTAGATGCATTACATTGAGACTTAAGACACATTTTTGGCAAAAAAAAGATGCAATAAAGACACCCGATGCTAGTAGAGTGTCACAGAACCTGGCGCGCCAAGAGGGGCTTTTTGGTGCGACTGCAGCAAAGATGTGTAAGGACACATCTGTACATAAACCCAGGAGCTTCCTGTTTCCCTCGCTCGATTCTTATGGTTGGTATCGGTAATTTCATCTTGTTACTTGATTATATCACTTACTGATTACTTGTATACTGATTTCAGCTTCTTTATCTAAGCTGCACACTGCCAGTACAGACTGTGCGCCGGATTCCCTCCATTCTGGCAACTGAACTCTAGTCTGATTACTACTCAGGGGAGACAGCCATGTTGTGACAGCAGCCAATCACATCACTAGGAACTAGTGACATCAGTATGGCATTTTGTCAGTGGCTGCATGTAAATTTATAGTTTGCAGTCATAAAATTTGTGGCCTGTGTTATTCCCCTACATACTGTATTGGCTGCCAAAACAAAGTCTTTCTCCACAGTTTTAAGCTAACGTTTCATTTTTAAATGAGGTTCCTTGGTCTAACTAAATTATTAAAAGTGTCTAGAAAGATAAAAGTGAAAACAAGCCCTTTAAACTCTCCAACTACTTCAGATAACTGCCATCTCCATTTCACTAATGATCACGTACCTGTCAGAGCCGGGAGAGCCCTAATAACAGCCCGGGTGTTATTGTACATTTATTGCTATGATGGTTAATTACCTGAGCTGTCCTCTCTGTTATCATCCTTTGCTGACAAGCTGGCGTACAGTAATGAAATGTCATCCACGAAAATCATGCAGTAGTTCTCTATCAGGAACTGTACGAGCACGGACACCTGCAAGAGAGGCACGAAAAATGCTCAGCGCTGTGCAGCAAAACATCCCTCTATCTTTGGCTAATCTTACTAACATGTGACAATAGAAGGAAAAGGCAATTGTTTTTGTTTAGATCTATCTGGAAAACATGTTACCTTTCGTGTGAATTCGCCCTCCGCCTCTGGGCTGGAAGGATTGGGAAGCCACAGCAGACTTGGAGCAATGCACACTGCCAGATTGAAGGCTGTCATTTGATTGGTGTCGGAACGTTGCTCGATGCAGTGCAAGACCCCAAACAAGTAGTGCAGTAATGTGACATTAACCTGTGGAAGTTTCTCCGCTAACCTGTGAGACCCAAACAAACTAGACATGTATAACAGGTATAGCGTAAGAAAATACTGCCAGTGGAACACACGCGCTATAACAGAGAGGTGCCGGGGAGGGACCCTACTGAACTGCTAAGCATGAGAGATAATTGCATAAGGTGGTTGAACCTGACAGTGGACTACAGATGTGATCTCATACATTGCTACAGTCACGCCAAACCGACCTTCTCTGCACGCCAGGTCCAATGCGACTCGTCTTGCATGCCTTTTTCTCCCGAAAATACGTCTTAGGGCCTGAATTAGCAAGGAACGCACGGATGCATACGCATGCAATCGGCCGATGTTTGCAGTCTGCGCATGCGTCTGGGTTGCAGTGCGTGAACCGCTCACTGTGTCCGCAAAAGCGAGCGCAGTAAATACGCAGACCAAGGGAAAAGTGATTGACAGGAAGTACCGCTTGTGTGTGAATACGGGGAGTGGTCGGCCAAACACGGGCGTGCCAGTGCGTTCGCGCCCCATTACAGGGGCGTGCATAAATTAGCCACTGAGATGCCGGACGCAGCCTGGCGTCCCTCTTCGTGCAGGAAGTCTCTCAGCTCCTGCGGCAGGGTCAGGTCTACCTTTAGTCTGCGTGCGTCTACAAAGTTACTCCATGTTCCAGGTGTCTTCTCAGCCTTGCGCAACAGTACGGACTTTAGCGGAGGGTAAAGGTGGTGGCATTATGTAGTGCTGGGCATCTGCATCTTTGTGCTGCGATTGCCGTGCGAATGCATTCATTATCATATTCTCGCAGTGGCCAGGTGCGTGTCTGCATCCGTGCATTACTTGCTGAATCGGTATACAATCGGGAAGCCGGCTGCCTTAATACTGACAGCCGGCTTCCCGACTGTCGTATCCCGGCGAGGGTGAAATGCCGGGCATCTAGATGTAGACGCCTGACATTTTCCCGATGCCGCGAGTGGACAGCCGCGGAGGGGAGGGTTAGGTTTAGGGCACCCGGGGGGGATTTAGGGCTAGGCACCCCCCCGGGAGGGTTAGGGTTAGGCTAGGGGGAGGGAGGGTTAGGCACCCCCGGGGGGGGGACTTAGGGTTAGGCACCCCCCCAGGGGACTTAGGTTTAGGCAGGGGGGAAGGGGGGTGTTAGGGTTAGGCACTTAGAGTGGGGATTAGGGTTAGGCACTTGGGGGGGAGGTTAGGCACCCCTAAGGAGGGTTAGGGGGTTAGGTTAGCAAGTACTTACGTATCGACGATCGGGATTTCCAGCGCTGTCGGGCTTCCGCTGCCAGGCCCTTAGTCACAATCGGGTGCAGCAAACCTCTTCCTGAGAGTGCACTGATTAATCTGATATGCGACACTTGTATATCTGTTTGCGACTGAGTCTGAATCTGTATATGAAGCAGTACGATGCAGTAGCCACAGCTTTTTTTTTTTTTTACGCCAAGTGCCGTTATGCATACAGATATACAAGTGTCGCATATCATATTAATCAGTGCAGTCTCATGAATCGGCCCAACTTAGACGCATTTTCGGACAAAAAAGATGTTCGATGCAAGCCGAGTTGCTCAAGACCTGGTGGCTTACTCACTCCAGGCGTCTCATACAGCGTGGCGTATTGAGGTTAGGGGGTATACTAACTAAAGTGCAGGTTTATAGAAGTGGAGATGTTGCCCATAGCAACCAATCACATTATAGCTATTATCTTCTAGAAGGTGCTAGATAAATGACAGATAGATAGAATATAGGCAACATCTCCAATTCTATCCACACGTTAGTAAATATACCTTGTATGAGGACACATCTGCGCCTCTAAGATTTATTCACGACTTTACAGGTTTTATACACTAAGACAAAACAGATGCAGATCGTCATTTATCTGAGACCGTCCTGTACCCACAGAACTGATCCTGGAGAGTGGTTTGGGGAGCAAGCACATGTATGTTCTAAGAGGCGGTACAGTTCAATACTTACTTCTTGACAGCTTTTATTTTCTCTGCTTGACACCCTTGATCCATAACAGAAACCCATTTGTCATAAAGTTTGGATGAAAATACGCTGCCAGGTATATTGCGAAGGAAATCCTGATAGGGGGAAATAATTGTACAAGTTAGAATAATACACAGAGTAATCAGGGCCAGATGGAGGCACCTCAAGCTGACACCTATGAAGACCTTATCAGTGCTAGGTTAGGAAAAGTTAAAAAATTAAGGATTGGGGAGGGAGAGAAGAAAAAACTGTGTGTGGATTCGGTATCCAGTGGAAATCAGGACTAATGGGAACAAATCTTATAAAGTGGGCAAGAGAAGTAAATTATATAAAATGACAGCTAAAAGCTGATTGGTCGCTACTGCTAACTTCTACACCTGCCTGCTCTAAAAGCTTTGATACATCTACCCGTACACAAAGCGATTCTTCTATTTGAGTTAAGATTTCCAAGGCAGGTCACTTTGTGACCCCCTATAACAGAAATGAGCCGGGAGCGTATAAAGAATACTATGGCCCGTATTCAATTTGAGGCGAAAAGCCAGAATCCGCTGAAAAGTTTCGCCGATGACGTCATTTCGCCAGGCGGAAAAGCATCGCCGTTTTCAGTTTGAAAGACTTTCCACCTAGGCGGAAAGTCAATGCAATGTAATAGGCGGAAAAGTTTCGCCTATGAATAGCAGGCGTAAAAAAGTGCAGAATTGGGGTTTTGGGGTGCAACATTGCGGGATCCCCCGTGCAGCCTTCAGACAGTCCCCCAAAGGTAAACTGTGTCAAAAATAGAAAAAAAAACACTTAAGAACAGGCCAAAAAATCACTTTGAATTTGGGGACGAAAAAAAAAAGTTGGGGGACAAAGTTAAGAACTAGCGAACTTGACTCTGGGGGGGGTCCCACGTATGCCCCAGGTGTTATTATCATTGCAGGGGCTTGCAGCAGGTGGATTTTTCTAAATTTTTTAAACTTAACTTTAGCAACTTTAACCCCCATTTTCAAGTACCCCAAATTTGCTGGGATGTTATTTTCTGCAAAAAAAAATCCTGAATACTATTCTGCATCACTTATACAAAAACGCTATTAACAACAAATACCTTCAGCAAGCCAAATCGGGGGTAACCATAGGGAACCCTGTGTCAGAGCATCTTTTGGGGAGTGTCAGGCTGATTTCCCCAAATCTGACAGTACTTTTCGCTTGTTTAAGTTTCGCCGGGTCCCGTTTTTGGCTACTTTCAAATTGAACATGGGGATACGCAGGCACGGGCGCGATACTTTTCTGCCTACAAAACACGCGCTGTAGGCGAAAAGTCCAGGAGGCGTAAGTATCGCTGGTCCGCACAAATTGAATACGGCTATATGACGGTCAATGCAGAATGCCAGTAACAGGGTAGGAGAAAAATAACAACATCTCAGAATACTACTCTGTGACCAAGACTAGATTTATAAGAAAATGTAATGAAATTAGATTTAGGACAGTGTCAGATTTTCTCTGCTTATTACAGATTTGTAAGGTCACTGGGCCTGATTCAGCAAGGAACGCAGATGCCAATACGCACACAATCCGTCGATGTTTGTGCTCTGCGCATGGTTATGCATCGCAGTGCGCGTGCGCAAACTAGCAATTGTGATGGGGACTATGATCGCTGAGGCTACGCAGACCCAGATCACAGTGATTGACAGGAAGTGCCGTTTGTGGGTGGTGACGGAAGGGTGGTCGCGCGAACGCATGCGTGCCAGTGCGTTTCAACGCCGTTGCAGGGGCGTGAAAAAATTAGCCACTGCGTGGCCATAAGCAGCCATAGCACTGCGTGGCTGGTAGCAATTTCTGAATAAGGTCAGGGCTTGTGCAAGTGTGCCTATGGGCCTGATGAGACTTGACGTTACCGATGGTTTCGCTATGTCCCCCTAGTATACGGATATGAGTAAGGGGAAGTGGGCGTCCTTATGTCAGGATGTGATCGCAATGTGAATGCAAACATTTAAATCTCAGCGCTGATATTAGCAAATGTGGTGCGTGCGTATAAGCAGAATAGCGATCCGTAGTGGATCAGGCCCACAATCAGTATTATGGTCGATGCAGGAAAATAATGCAATGATTATCTAATTACATGTAGCAACAAAAACTGTTTTACCTGTAAAAGAGCAATCATGTGAACATAATTTCATGCACTAAAGACACGAGTTTATGGTTTCATATAAAAAAAGTAACCCCCCCCCCAAAAAAAAACAATGAGCACAAAGTATAAAACAAAATTAAATGTGATTGTTTGCCATTGTGCATGGGCAGCGATTGTATTGCGATTACGCTCTTACATAGGAACCATTCGCAAAGTGAGTCGCGGGTCGTGAGCTTTTGGGGGTGGTAATGGCGGAGTGGTTAGAAAAATGAAGGCGCGTCGGACCGTTTAAACATGGGCGTGCATACATTAGTTATTGCGATCTCTTTCTCAGCATGAGAGCGCTCTGCGTGTCAGGAGAGCAGCAATGTTTGCGGCTGGTCAGACTTGCCGTACCTGCTGCGGGACCGCCGTATGTACGTCCATGTTACTGATGTTTACGCTGATGTATGTCGTTGGACAGATATGAGAAGGCAGCAGTGGGCGTCCCTATGCTCAGCTGTGCTTTGGAAGGCATTAACATATATTAGCACCTGCGATCCTGTGACAGAATGCCGTTGCCGTTGCATTAGCAACAAATCTCTGAATCTGGCCCCCAGTTTTGTCATTTCTAGAAGATATGTTAGAATGTCAATGGATTTCTGTCTGCCTTTAGTCATTTATTTGTCCATACATCCATATAAAAATACAGACTCTATGACAAGGTCAGGTCTGGAATTCGTGCATACCTTAAGCACTGACGCTGTGACAAAAATAGATTCACAAGCAAAATCAACGTGGAATCCTGCAATGAGCCTCTCTTTCATCTCCTTGCACGCTCGTGCGTTAGCGGAACGCCTAAATATTCCTCTCGTGAATGGTCCGTCTTGACAAAGGACTGACAGCATATCCTACAGACAACGGGGAAAAAATCAATTACATGCCGTCAAATATTAAGTCAATTTTCTCCAACTTTTTTGGATAATATTTCAACTTGGTTCTAAGAACCCAGAACCCAGTAAGTAACTAACTACTGTACATACTCTATACAGTGCCTGAGACTGCAGGGGTAAACAGTGCAGAGGTCCAGCTCTACATTTGGTAATATAGTTTAGCCAATGCTTACATTGTGCAGTAATATATCATCTGACATTAACTTTTACAGCACGCAATGTATAATTAACACGGCTGATATTTTTTCAGTAACTGTGCCAGTTCCTTAAAGCCATGCCGCTGTTTAACAGATACATTTTCCAGCCTCATATAACACTTCTGAAGATTACTGTAAATTAAAATCATTGTATAATAGTTATGAAAGACTGGCCCATTTAGTACAGAAATGGCCTTTAGTCTAATCTCTAGTTTGAGCTATGCTCCATTGCATCACTGCCTGATTTGCAGAACACAACACGCAGCTGGGTGGCCAATCATGGCCAGCAGCACGACATGTAAAGCTCACTTTATAGTATTGCGCTGACCAGTTTCATGCAAGATACAGTATGCTATGCAAACTGGATCGGACCATAAATGGTTCTATATGCAGGACATTACTGACAGTATAGGGGGTAAATTTACTAAGATTCGAGATTGGTCGAGATGCCAATTTCATGTGATTTTAGGGTTGATTTTCATCTCGCAAATTTACTAAAGGTAAAGTCGAGTGAAATAGAGATTTCTCTCTTCTCACTCATAAAACTCGGGTGAGATAGCAATCTCGAATCAAATCACCATCGGGCCAACTCGGAAGTACTTTTCACGTAAAATATACATGTCTCAAATTTACCAAGAATCGGGATGACAAGCTCGGGTGAGATGGCAACAAACTCTCTGCCCAAATCACTTTTCAAACTCTCCACCTCCTGAGCTGAGGGTTAGCCTGAAACATACAGAAATCATTGTGATTTGTGTATGTTTCTGCCTTTAATTAGTAAAAAATGGGTAAATTATTATTAAAAAAATGACGTAGGGTCCCCCCCCAAAAGCATAACCAGCCCTGGACTTCTCAGCCTGTCCTGGTACCTAAAATTATGGGGAACAAAACGAGTAGGGTTCCACCGTAATTTAGGTACCAGCACCAGGCTGCAGGGCCAGTCCTGGGACCTGGGACCCATTATGTCATTTTTTTTACATAATTCAGCCCGTTTTTTACAGGTAAAATAAACAAGCAGCTTACACATATCTCACTATGTGCAGGCTGCTTGCTCGGGAGAGTTAGGCAGAGAGAAAACTTTGCAATCTCAGCTGAGTAATCTCCTGCAAAATTAGAAACTCGGGAGAGATATCTCGTTCTGCTTCACCGTCGGCCAACTCGATTTGCCTCAAATCGACTGTTGGTAAATTTGAGAGATAAAAAGTGATTAAATCACCCGGGTTTTGGCGAGTTCCAGCAAGATTAATCTCATTGAAAATCGGGACCATCTCGAATCTTAGTACATTTACCCCTAAGGGCTCTATTTACTACAATCCGCATATTGAATGCGGATTGTAGTGTGATATTACCGAGTGAATTCGCATTGCGAATTCAGGCAATATCACAGGGATTTACTATAAATCCCTTGCAGGGACAGAGCTTGCGATAAAGCTCTGTCCCTGCGGATCCCATCCGCACTCTAGTCGCGGTATTTTCGGAAAAAATACCGTGACTAAGAGCCCGCTCATGCGCCGACCGACCACCGCTACTACCCCCCCACCGACGCTAAGCCCCGCCCCCTGCGATCGCGGACCCCCCCGCGACCCCCCCCCGCGACCCCCCCTCCCTTCATTACACTTACCTGCATCCTCCTGGCCTCCGGTGATCTTCTCCGGGCTTCCCGATCAGGTGATCTCCCATACTGCACTGGGGCCCGATCACCTGATGACCGGGCTCCAGTGTACTATGGGAGACCAGCTGACTGGAGAGGAGCCATCACCGGAGGCCCGATCACCGGTCCCTGGATTCAGGTAAGTAATAAAAAATGTTTAATTTTTTTTTCTTTTTTTTACAGCAATCAGCTTGCGGTCTATTTAGACCACACAGCTGATTACTGGTACCGGCTCCCGCCTCTGCTCTCCCCGTTAGAGCAGAGTGGGAGCCCGGTAACCGGGGGAGACCCTGGATAACGCCACCCCCAGGTGGCATTATTATCACTGCGCTTCCCCCGCTATTTTTTTACAATTTATTTTTAGTAACTATGGTCGGATCACATTTCCCATTACAGTTATGGGAAATGCGATCTGCTTTACTAAAAATAAGTGATACTAGGGGTTGGAGTAGAATTTTACTAATTCTACTCCAATTGCCCTGTAATAACTACAGGTGAAACTAAAATAATGTGAAAAGGGTGTGAAAACACCCTTTTTCACTTTATTTTAGTAAAAATAATGTTAATAAATAGAGCCCCAAGTCTCTAATTTATACAGATGTGTCCTTACACATCTTTGCTGCAGCCACGCCAAAAAGCCCCTCTCGGCGCGCCAGGTCCCGCGAGACTCTGCTGGCGCCGGGCGTCTTTTTTGCTTTTTTATAGCCGATATGTGACACTTGTATATTTGTGTGCGATGGAGTCTCTGCATCTGTATACGAAGTGCTACAATGTAGCAGCCACAGATTTTTCATTACAAGATCTGTTGTGCTTCATATACAGACTCAGGTGCGCACAGATATACCAGCAGTGGCAGCTCCAGAGGTGAGGCTGCAGCGCAGTCCAAAATTCAAATAGGGGAGTCACACCCACTGCCAGTGAGTGCCAGCCATCTATGTTTGGCAGCGTGTGAAATGGCAGTTGGTCTGGTTCCCCTGTTTGAATTTTGGACTGTGCTGCAGCCTCACCTCTGGAACCGCCACTGTATACAAGTGTCACATATCAAATGAATCAGCACTGTCTGCTGGTTGCATTGCATTGCGACAGACAGACGCCCGATGCTAGCAGAGTAGAACGGGACCTGGCGGCTCACTAGCGCCGTGCAAGTCGTGCTGCATGGCGCGCTGCGTGGCGCATTGAGGCTAGGTGTATAAGGACACGTGTATTTGTGGGCAGATGCACAATTCTTTTCTTTTGTTTGGTGGTCATAACCTGCAAACTGCATTAATATTCTATATATAATATTGTTGAATATTTATGACATAATGTGGTTTTCCAGCTACATAGTCTCTGAGGTAAGTTACTTTAACAAAAGAAAGTAGTTAAGGTCAACCCACTTCCTTCTTGTTTCTTAGAGCGACCAATCAGATTTCGTTTTTCATGTTAGTGCAGCACGAAGGTCAAAGAGCTTCTAACTGCTACTTGTTTGTTCGAAAATGTAACATTAAGACATTGGATGCGGTATATTAGGACGACGATGGCTATATCGACATTCATATAGTTAACATGGTCATTATGTCGACACCATTCAGCACTTCAACACTGATAAACCTTGATATAATCACAATGTCCACACTTCATTTGTAATGTATCCCTAACCCCTAAACCTAATGTCAACATTTTCACTATGTTAACATTTCATATGTCAACATTCTGTTCATGTCTACATTTTCGAGATTCCTTATGTCAACATTTTAACCACTTTGATATAAAAACTGCCGACATTCTGAATGTCGACATAGTGAAGTTCGACTATATGACAGCATTCCAGCACATCTTTGTCAGAGTTCCCTTATAAAATTATTACAAACTGTTTTCAGCCATAATATATAAATCAATATTGTAAACTAATATTACTTCAGGAATGTAGGATACAATAAAGTCTTTAACGTGTGTATGTGAGAGGCTATTGTGATCACTTTTATAGTAAATGATGCCAACAGCTAGTAACTTGTCTACTTGTTTTGTATATATAGTTAATGCAGCCATTTTCTGTGCCTGTGTTATATAACTAGTTCCTAGTGATTGTAAAAGCTGCATTCTCATATTGGTTCAGCCCACAAAAAAGCTGCATCCACTGTGCACAGAATTTAAGTGCACCACCATTTCCGTGAAATCTAGCAGTGTATTGTCAAATAGCATATAAGCTATTGTTACAATGATAACTCTATATTGCAAATAATAAAAGAGTTTTTGGCATCTTAGAAGATACTTATTAAATCACTTCAGAATGTGTGCTCACCATGATGGCTTTAGGCAGGTTGTCATTCTCGCAGATGGCTGGTAAGGAAAGCCCAAATAGCTTTCCAGGAGTTGAAGAGGTTGGAGAAAGTGGGATGTTATCCAGCTGAGTGCTAGAACCACGCCAAAAGGTCCAGTTTATGATAGACCGTTTCCTTTTAAATGGCTTCTGGCTTGGATCTGGAGGGAAAAAGTGAAACCATTTATGGGAGAGCTATAATGTGGCTTTATGATTTGTTTTGTTCATTGGCTGTGACCACAACTGAGATTTAAAGAACAAAATAACTATTCAGTCTTCATTTGTTTTGATGAAAAATTCTTCAAGCCAGTACCGATGGCTGGATGACGTAATTCCTGGTACTTTGCACTGAGGGCCTGATCCAGCAAGGATCACAAGAGCTAAGACGCACGCATTCGGACGATTTTTGCGATCTGCGCATGCATCGCAGAGTGCGTGCGCGAACTAGCCACTTAGATTGGGAATGAGATCGCAGTGTGTACGCAGACCCATTGCTGAGTGTTTGACAGGAAGTGCCGTTTGTGGGGGGTGATGGCGGGATGGTCGGGCGAACGCAGGCGTGCCAATGCGTTTCAACGCCGTTGCATGGGCGTGCATATATTGCTATACCATACGCAGCCTGAGGCCTCATAGCATGTGCTGAAGTTAGCAATTCCTGGGTGTGGTCTGACCTGCATTACCTGTGCGTATGGGTCTGATGTTTCTCGATGTTACTGATTGTATCGCTTGTTGACCAAGTGTATGGATGTGAGTAAGGGGAAGTGGGCGTCCTTATGTTAGGCTGAGATCACAATGTGAATGCAAACATTTACATATCCCCGCTGATATTAGCAACTGCATTGCGTGTGTATATGCAGAATAGCGATCCGTGCTGAATCAGGCCCTGGGTGTTAAAAGTGCATTAAACGTCATTTCAATTGACGGTTTGTATCCTTACATACAGTAAAATGTTAAAAAAGTAAATAAATCCTTGTAATGTGTAAAAAAAAACATATAATTCAAAAAGAGATGTTACACCAATTAAAAAATATAATCTATACGGCGGATGATCAGCTGTTCTCGAGTATCTTTGCAGCTCAAAGGCGTGATTCAGAGTCACAATCACAGTGACCGCCCGCATCAGCAGCAGCAGCATTGCATGCTATAAAATAGATGCGGATTTCTGCCCATATTAAGAGACGGACTCATGCAGCCTAGCTCGTCCGTAAGTGCCGGGCATGCCCCCAGGAGTTAAGGACATGACCCCTTTTCTCATGGCCACATCCCGCCTTTGGACACGAGTGCCGTTTCTAGGTTGTATTTTCATGTAACACAAATATAGTCACAATTTAAAATACTAAGGGGTCTAGTTACTAAGCAGTGTTAGGAGACAGAGTGAAAAGTGATGAGGTGCCAGCCAATCAGCTCCCAACTGCCATCTCACAGGCTGTGTTTGAAAAATGACAGTTGGGAGCTGATTGGCTGGTACCTTATCACTTTTCACTCTGTCTCCTAACACTGCTTAGTAAATAGGCCCTTATGGGTCTTATTTATCATCAGTTTAAAAAAATGACAGTTGGGAGTTGATTGGCTTGAGCACCATTTATCATACGCAGCGAGTTTTAAAACCCGTTGCGTAGGATAAAACTGGATGATAAATGGGCCTCTATATGTTCCTATTTTAATGTCAGGGAATAAGAAGTTTTTTTAAAGTAAAAAACACCTAATGCTGACATCTAAATACCTTGCCTTTGTCCTGTGAGACTGCATTAGCCAATCTACGTGTAAAACAATCAGCGCACTTGGATCCAGTAAGAAAACAGCCCCACCAAAGTAATGCTGGCCCTGAATCTGAAGCGTCTTGTTTCAGCCAAGAGTTATGTTGAGAGGAAAATACTACTGGATTCCTTTAACCCCTCTGGCGGCCAAGGATTTTACAGGATCTTTATTTGACAAACACAATTGTCTCAGGTTGCAGATTCCCAGTTAAAACGACAGCGCTGGACCCATGTGTAACTGATAAAGAATTCAGAATTTTTTTCTTTCGGGTGTGGTATTTCTGGGACAAGCGAGATATGAATTATAACGATCACGAGCCTGTTTCTTTTTCACTTTTATTATTTTATATATTTCACTCTTGGATTTGCACTCTCGCCCCTGGGACTGGGTGGAAAGGCTTTGCTAAAGACGTTAACTTATAAAAATATTTCCCTACATAGCCCTCCAGTAACCCGGCTATGACTTTCCAGCAAAGAAGTGCAAAGTGGGAAACTGAATTTGCAACACTGTATTATTTCCCCTTTGGCTTTGCAATATGCTTCTTCTAGTTGTCTTTGTGCTTAGTAAAAGCATGTTCATATTGCGTATTTTATGATTTATCAGCAGTCGGCATGAAATGTGCAAAGAAATGTGACAAACGAAGGAGAAAATACAAAATGATGCTGTGATATGTAGTTTGATTCACCTTTAATTAGTATAAATGTAAATGGTCACTAAGGTCGCGTGGAGCCAGCTCGACAAAAACAAAAGTAAACAAACATGTGAAAATAATTTTAGTAAAATGGAAACAAAAATGTTAAAGAGTGTTATACCACTTTTCCGACAAACTTTTAACCTGTGCTATTGTCGGGACAACCAGGGTCGAGGTTTGGTTTGAAATGTTCTGAGAAAAATCACCCGGGTCAAGTTACCCGGAAGTCCGATACATTCCGGAGCTACCCAATCAAAGCCCTATAGGATTCTATTTGCATTTCCCCCTGAGAGGGATCCAATTGTATCCCTCCCAACACAACTCGCTCCATGTGTGCCACTCGCCGCAGTCGTAGAAGGACTCCCGAGTCCTAAACCTGGATGTTCTTCTATTGCATAGAACATCTCTTACCGTGAGAGCTGTGATTTGTGATTCTTCTTCAAGCATATGGCGTTAGTAAATGCTGTTATGCTTGCAATGGGAGGCGGGATGCATTGTGATGCGTCATGCATGCTGCTCCAAATCTTTGGATGATTTACAGTATCTGCAATTGCTGTATCCACATTGCGGACGTGTAAAGAGACCAGATCCGGTGATGCCATGCACTGTGGAGGAGTTACACCTCATACTGAATTGACTCTTATGAGCATTCTACACTAAGGGGCATATACAATTGGGCGCGAGGTTTAGCGAGTTAAAAACCTCGTGCACCTCGCCCCCATTCCGGAATACCGTGGGTAGGCGTGCTCCCGCTACCCGTGGTATTCAATTAAAAAAATAGTGGTCGCAGGGTTTTCAGCTCTGAAAACCCCGCGCCGCGTAAAATGGAAAAAAACAACCACCTACCTGGCAGGGGATCTCCGCGGCTCCCAGTGCCTTCCCCTCTCTCTTCTTACTGGAGAGGGGGCTGCTGGGAGTTCCGTGGGCTGATGGGAGGAGCAAGGGCTGCTGGGAGATGTAGTTCTCCCAGCGCCCATTCCGGGGGGGGCCACACACACCGCACCAGGGGTCACACACACACATGCACACACACACACACACACACACACACTAATACACACTTACATACACCACACACACTGATATTGGATACTTCCAACTGCTTAATTAGACCTCAGGGGGGGTGCCGCGGGGGTGCCAGAGCAAGTCCCAGTGATTTTTCCTTAAATCATCGATTTTAGGAAAAATCACGCTTGCGTGAAAAAACCTCCCGGTGCGTGTTTTTAAAAAAAACTACGCACCTAATAGAATAGCAAAAATCCTGCACCTGCAGGAAAAACTTCGCAGGTGCGGGTTTTTTGCTATTCTCGCACACAATTGAATATGCCCCTTAGAGCCTGTATCATTGGAATAAATGTGATTGTTTGTATGGTATTGCATTAGAGTGTGTCTATATTTATTACAGAGGAATTTCTGTACTAGTGTCTGTGATTTGGGCTTCAGCCTACAAGGATGAGAAGCAAAAATATTTTGTACTTTATATATTTGAAGCAAGCATAAAATTAGCACTGTTTTATAGTGGTGAAAGTTTTTTACATAATACACAGTGAGTGCTCTCTCTCTCTCTCTATTATTTTTAAAAAACGCGTTGATTGATCTGGAGCTGGTACGGATCAGAGGAGAAGTGGCTGCCATTTTCCCTAATAGTTATGGCACAGTACAGTGACAATAAAGTTTTGGTTGATTGATTGATTAATAAGATGGTGCCAGATGCAATAGTTTTTTTATGTACAACAATAAAGTTATTTTCCAATATAGTCTTTCATTTTCATCACACAAGCCAACTAGACAACTGATACAAATGTTTTCCCTGGGATGGCAGACACACTGGAAAATTCATCTATAGTCGATCTCTGCATGTTGAAAACATTGGATAATACTTCAATCTGCACCCAGGTTATATGTGTGAAGAGGATGAACTGTGAATGACAATGGCTTTACAGATCACCCTCAGCAGGCTGGGCTATAATTAGCTGGCTTGTGAAAGCTGCTTACCTTCTGCCATAGGCCACCACTGCAATAAAAGGCTGCATTCTGGCTGTCTAACTTTTGCAATACATTGCACTGAGGAAACTTAATGAGCACCAACTGGTTTTGCACTGAGATATTCTGTCTAGCATGCAATTTGACAGTTGTACAATGTGAAGGGTCAATCACTTATTTGTAGTGATGAAAAATATATATATTTTTCAGTTTTCAGGGGTGCAGAGCAAAAACTCATCAGAATAGTGGGAGTAAAACAACAACAGGGTAAATGGGGTACAGGGAATTTGTAAGGGGTACAATAATATTGCTGCTTGTAAGTACCAGAGCTGAGATTTTAACTTTGGCTGTATGCTGATTGCTAAGTTAAATTGGAAGGTATATCACTTTGTGAAATTAATATATCAAAGGCTCTTTCACATCTCTGCAGTAGGAGGAAGGTTTTTCTCTAACTGAATAAGCAGAGAGTGAATGACAGCTAAGCAGACTTAGAGCCGTATTCAGTTTGAGCCAAGCCGCAATACTTTTTCGCGTCCCGGGCTTTTCACCTACTTCGCCTGTTTTGTAGGTGGAAAAGTATCGCGCGCGTGCCCACTTTACCCCGTATTCAATTTGAAAGTACGCGAAAACGGGACCTGGCGAAACTTGAACAGGCAGAAAGTACTGTCAGATTTGGGGAAATCAGCCTGACACCCTCCAAAAGATGCTCTGACATGGGGGTTCCCTATGTAACCCCCGATTTGGCTTGCTGAAGGTATTTGGTGTTTTTAAACGGGCTCAATAGCTGCTAAATAGCGTTTTTGTATATGTGGTGCAGAATAGTATTCAGGAGTATTTTTTCCAGAAAATAAGTTATCCCAGCAAATTTGGGGTACTTGAAAATGGGGGTCAGCATATTTAAAAGTTGCTAAAGTGAAAAATCGTGAAAAATCCACCTGCTGCAAGCACCGGCAATCAAAAAAACACTTGGGGCATACTTGGGGATTCCCCCAGAATCAAGTTCGCTAGTTTTTAACTTTGTCCCCCAACATTTTTCTTTTGCCCCCAAAATGAAAGTGATTTTTTGGGATGTTCTTAAGTGTTTTTTTTATTTAAATTGACACAGTTTAACTTTTGGAGGACTGTCTGAAGGTTGCAGCGGGGTTCCCGCAACATTGCACCCCAAAACCCCAATTCTGCACTTTTTTCCGCCTGCTATTCATAGGCGAAACTTTTTTGCCTAATACATTGCATTGACTTTCCGCCTAGGCGGAAAGTCTTTCAAATTGAATACGGCGATAATTTTTCTGCCTGGCGAAATGACGTCATTGGCGAAACTTTTTCGTCGATTCCGGCTTTTCGCCTCAAATTGAATACGGGGTAAAAGCAAAACAGGCGAAAATGACGTCATCGGTGAAAAAGTATCACGGATCCGGACGCTTCGCCTCAAATTGAATACGGGCATTAATTGTAGAAGTGAACTATGTGGAGGGGCCAGTGATGTCACAGCAAACCTGTCTTGTTGCAAAACCTGAAGAGGCACAGGGTGCAACAGCTGTGATATGGACCTTCCCACCTGTGGATTTTTCAAAATGTATCAGTGAGTAATGAATACACCTATGTACCTGCTGGGTGACCTGGAAAACGTGGCCTGTGTTGGGTCCTAAGCAGAATCGTAATTAGACTTTTTGGTGCCCTGTGCCAGAAAGAGCATTGGCGCCTCCTCATTTTTCAAAGAGACATAATGCACCCAAAAAAGGGGAATGGCCTCATGTGGAAGGGCCAGGGAAAAGATAGGGGAGGCAAGGAGATGCTTGGGATGAAATAAGAGGAAGCTACAAGCAAGAATGATAATAAACAGAAATTTGACAGGCCCACACAGCGCCCCCTGCCCTGTGGTGCCCTGTGCGATGGCACCGGCCTCACTACCCTAGCTACGGCCCTGGTCCTGAGGACCGAGCTTGAGAACCACTGCTCTAGTCATTTCTATGGAGAGCTAATGAGTTTGCTGACAGGCAGAAGATAAAAGAGGAAGTGAGCACATATTCCTGAAAAGACAATATACATAATATTACATAAGATTCTACGGTGTCAGAAAGGCACATAAAAATGCAATTAATCAGGATGGACAGGAAGTGACGCACATGTTTGCTGTCTACTATTACTATGCCCCTCCCCTGCTGAATGCAGCTGGGAGTAGTTTCAGGGATTAGCATACTAACCGGGCTGTTTGGAATATTAGTCAGCCTGATTAGTATGCAAGATATCCTGATTACCAACTATTCTATAAGTCCGACCCACCGGGCAATTTAAAAGCCATTCATTTATAAAAGTGAATTTGTCACAGAGACAACAACCCCATCAAACACAGACACAGACACAGACACATGCACACACAGAAATATATGAATGGAGGCGTTCTGTACAGCCACACTAGCAATGTACTTTGACATAAACATACACTGCGCTGGATTAAAAAAAAAAAAAAAAATTCCCTGTTGTAATTGGAAACTGCCTCAGAGGACGGTTTCCTGAAAATGTTACTTTGCTCAATATGTGTAAACATGCCGTAAATTCTAGGAAAATACTTCAGGCAGCAGGAATGTGCGTTCCTACCCTTTCATTATGTCAGTTTTCAGTAATAACAGACTGGTTAGGTTGAACACTGCAGGCTGAATGAGCCCTCTGTAACTCCGAAGACTCACCAGCTAGCTGTTGACATACGGCCAGGCGGCTGGGCTTCAGTATGAACTGACACTGCAACTCCCTGGGCAGCTGCTCCATGATAAAGGGCCCCTCCAGGTCTAACGTGGAATCCTTCGTCCCCTGTATTTGAGGCAATGCATCGCGAATATGGCTCATTTTAATTCCAAATGGGTATTCGTGTCCTGAAGAAAAGCAGATTACAACACTGTAATATAAATATTACACTATATATTATAATAATAATAATAATAATATATATTCATGCTTAGTGATGTCACCACAAAATGGCTGCCCAGGGGCAGGGGCGTATCTATAAAGGGTGCAGGGTGTGCATTGCACACAGGCCCCTGGGTCCAGGGGGGGCCCGCCCTGCACACCCTGCACTCATATTATCTAATACTTACCTCTCCGAGGTCCTGTGTCGGGTGTCTCAGCCCTGCACAAAACATCGGAAAATGGCCACTGCGGCCATTTTTCCATCATTTTGCACATACACAGTGAGGGAATCTCGTGCCCAGGGTCTACTGATGCTGCGGATGGCGGTCAGATGTGTCAGTCTGCTGCCGGCCGCCGGGGAGAGAGGAGGGGGCCCTGGACGGGGAATGAACACGGGCCCCGTCCACCTTAAAATGCCCCTGCCTAGAAGACAGGTGACCTTTAAAACATTTTATTCAAAACATATTAATTTCCACTGATAAAAATATAGTCGAAATTTTTAGTTTTGTGTAACCCCTATTTACAATATGCATTATAAATATATACTGTATGTATTTCTGTTTTTTTTATTTTTTTTACTCAGAACATCATTATTTTATTTACAAGATCTTAGTCATTATCCATTTTTGGGAAAAAAGTGATTTGTACACAACTTTTGACTAGAGATGAGCCGGCTCGGATTACTTTTGGGGAGAATCGAGTGCCGAACTCAGATCTAATTACTAGTAGGGGTGTGCACCGGCCACTTTTCGTGTTTTGTGTTTTGGATCTTTCTTCGTGTTTTGGATATGGATTGGTTTTGCCAAAACCACCCTTCGGTGTTTTGGGTTCTGGGTTTTGTGTTTTGGATCTGTATTTTTTTTTTAAAAAGCATAAAAACAGCTAAACTCACAGAATGTGTTGATTTTTCTGCTCCTATGCTATTATTAACCTCAAAAACTTTAATTTCCACTCATTTCCAGTCTATTCTGAACACCTCACACCTCACAATAGTGTTTTTATGTCCAAAAGGTTGCACCGAGGTAGATGGATGACTATGCTAAGCGACACGAGTGGGCAGCACAAACACGTGGCCCATCTAGGAGTGACACTGCAGTGGCAGACAGGATGGCAGTTTGAAAACTAGGCCGCAAACAGTACATAATGCAAAGAAAAAAAAGTGGTGCAAGATCGAATTGTCCTTGGGCCCTCCCACCCACCCTTATGTTGTATAAACAGGACATGCACACTTTAACAAACCAATCATTTCAGCGCCAGGGTCTGCCACATGACTGTGGCTGAAATGATTGGTTCGTTTGGGCCCCCACAAAACAAGCTGGCAATTAATCTGTCCCTGCACAAACTGGCTCTACGGAGGCAAGATGTCGTCCTCATCCTCCTCATTCACCGATTCCTCACCCTCTTCAGTGTTGTGTACATCCTCATCCTCACAGAGTATTAATTCGTCCCCGCTGGAATCCACCACCACAGGTCCCTCTGTACGTTCTGAGGCTGGTCTCCCTGGAAGAGTTGATAATTCATTTTTATGAACATCATCTTCTCCACATTTTGTGGAAGCAACCTCCTACGCCTTTCGCTGACAAGGTTCCCGCCTGCACTAAACACTCTTTCGGAGTACACACTGGAGGGGGGGCAACTCAGGTAAAATAGAGCCAGTTTGTACAGGGGCCTCCAAATTGCCTCTTTTTCCTGCCAGGACATGTACGGACTGTCAGACATGCCTACTTGGATGCTGTCACCAATGTAATCCTTTAACAGACAGACGCACGCTTGTCGCTGCTGCTTTGAGGATGCAGGTGTGACTACAGCCCACACAATTCACAAAGACAGAAAAAAAAAGAATTTTTTATTTTTTGTGGAGCGCACTTTGAGGGTTACACCACCCTTTAACAGACAGACACGCGCTTGTCGCTGCTGCTTTGAGGATGCAGGTGCGGCTACTGCGCATACATTTCACACACAAACAGAAAAAAAGATTATTTTATTTTGGTTGGAGCGCACTTTGGGGGTTACACCACCCTTTAACAGACAGACGCACGCTTGTCGTTGTTGCTTTGAGGATGCAGGTGCGGCTACAGCCCAAACATTTCACAAAGACAGAAAAAAAAGAAGAATTTTTTATTTTTTGTGGAGCGCACTTTGGGGGATACACCACCCTTTGACAGACAGACACACGCTTGTCGCTGCTGCTTTGAGTATGCAGGTGCGGCTACAGCCCACTCAATTCACAAAGACAGAAAAAAAAGAAGAATTTTTTTATTGTTTGTGGAGCGTACTTTGAGGGTTACACCACCCTTTAACAGACAGACGCACGCTTGTCGCTGCTGCTTTGAGGATGCAGGTGCAGCTACTGCGCATACATTTCACACACAAACACAGAAAAAAAGAAGATTATTTTATTTTGGTTGGAGTGCACTTTGAGGGTTACACCACCCTTTAACAGACAGACGCACGCTTGGCGCTGCTGCTTTGAGGATGCAGGTGCGGCTACAGCCCACACAATTCACAAAGACAGAAAAAAAAGAATTTTTTTATTGTTTGTGGAGCGCACTTTGAGGGTTACACCACCCTTTAACAGACTGACGCACGCTTGTCGCTGCAGCTTTGAGGATGCAGGTGGAATCTAGATTGGATTTGGAACTGGGGACACACTACCTCCATCAATTGTCTAAATCCCACTGCACTAATGGCGGATACCGGACGCACGTCTAACACCAACATAGCAGTCAAGGCCTCCCTATTTTATTTTTATCGGAGAAAGTTTGATCCTCCATTTATGTTATATTGATATATACGTGCGGCTAAGGCGCACACAAACACAGAAAATATTTTTTTATTTTTGTTGGACACTAGTGCACTTTGTGGGTTACACCACCCTTTAAGAAATGAGCCAGCCGGCCCTTTACTTATGGGACACAGGCGCACGCTTGGCGCTGCTACTTTGTTGATGCACGTGCAGCCACAGTGCACACAATTCACAAACACAGAAAATATTTATTTATTTTGTTTGGAGTACACTTTAGGGGGTTACAAATCCCTTTAACGGTCAAGCCAGCCGGCCTTTTACTTATGACACAGGCGCACGCTTGGCGCTACTTTGTTGATTGACGTGCTGCTACTGCGCACACAATTCACAAACACAAAAAAATATATATTTTAATTTTTTTTGGAGTGCACTTTGGGGGTTACAGCACCCTTTAACGGTCAAGCCAGCCGGCCCTTTACTTATGACACAGGCGCACGCTTGGCGCTACTTTGTTGATGCACGTGCGGCTACTGCGCACACAATTCACAAACACAAAAAAATATATATTTTTATTTTTTTTGGAGTGCACTTTGGGGGTTACAGCACCCTTTAATGGTCAACCCAGCCGGCCCTTTACTTATGACACAGGCGCACGCTTGGCACTACTTTGTTGATGCACGTGCGACTACTGCGCACACAATTCACAAACACAAAAAAATATATTTTTTTATTTTGTTTGGAGTGCACTTTGAGGGTAAAGCACCCTTTAACGGTCAAGCCAGCCGGCCCTTTACCTATGACACAGGTGCACACTTGGCACTACTTTGTTGATGCACGTGCTGCTACTGCGCACACAATTCACAAACACAAAAAAATATATTTTTTATTTTGTTTGGAGTGCCCTTTGGGGGTTACAGCACCCTTTAACGGACAAGCTAGCCCGGCCCTTTACTAATGGGACACAGGCGCACGCTTGGCGCTGCTCCTTTGTTGATGCACGTGCAGCCACAGTGCACACAATGCACAAACACAGAAAATATTTTTTTATTTTGTTTGGAGTGCACTTTGGGGGTTACAGCACCCTTTAACAGTCAAGCCAGCCGGCCCTTTACTTATGACATAGGCGCACGCTTGGCACTACTTTGTTGATGCACGTGCGGCTACTGCGCACACAATTCACAATCATAGAAAAAATATTTACTTTTTTTGCACTTGGGGGGAGCACCCCTGATGGACAGAGCACCCCTTGGACAACACTACAGCACCCCTTTAAGACTGGGACACTGCACAGGACTTTGGAGTGGACACAGCCCCTATGGACAACTGACTGCACAACACAGTCCAGCCAGCCCCTATGGACTTTGGAGGAGTGGACACAGCCCCTATGGACAACAGCAGCACAGCACAACACAGCCAGCCCCTATGGACTTTGGAGGAGTGGACACAGCCCCTATGGACAACAGCAGCACAGCACAACACAGCCAGCCCCTATGGACTTTGGAGGAGTGGACACAGCCCCTATGGACAACAGCAGCACAGCACAACACAGCCAGCCGCTATGGACTTTGGAGGAGTGGACACAGCCCCTATGGACAACAGCAGCACAGCACAGCACAACACTACACAGCCAGCCCTAACTCCCACCCTCCCTCTTCACTGTCCACAGCCGAGTAAGAAAATGGCGCCGACGCGGGTACCTTATATAGAATCCAAAACCCGCGAGACACGGAAGGCGGGATGATGACGTTTTGCCTCGATTTCAGATCCGAGTCAGGCGGGAAAAGTTGAGCCTGACTCGGATCGGCCTCGGATCGGGGGGGGGTTGGGGGGGGTTCGGATTTCAGAAATCCGAACCCGCTCACCCCTAATTACTAGTCACGTGTTTTTGATTGCATGTAACTCCCTCCCTCATGATTTCAGCTGCCAAAATTGGTTAAAATTGACTGGAAATTGCTGTAAATGAATGTCATTGATTTTAACAAGACTGAACCAAAACACTTGTGGGTGGCTTTGACAGAACCATAACATATGAGAGTGATTTTGCCAAAACCAAAATACGGGGGTCCGCGTACATCTGTACTTTTCACCTTTAAAAAAAATCTTACTCATCCTGGTCAACGTGTTGTATAGTTTATATAGAATGTCTTCCTCATCAGCTCTCTGGCCCTGATTCAGAGCCGGACGCTCTGACAAAGCGCTCGCTCAGAATCAGGGCCATCCTTCCTGATTTTAGAGTGGCCTCCTGGCCGCTCACATAGCTGTGGGTGACCACCCACAGCTATAGCGAGCGGCCAAAAAGATGGTCGCGATGGTCAAGACCATCGTGACCATCGGGCTTGCGACGAGACCCTTGTGGTAGGGTCTCGTGGCCGCAAGCCCTGGAGTGCTTTTGGCTCTATCAGAGCCAAAAGCACTCCCACTGACATCACTAGTGATGTCAGTGGGGCCGGCCCCAGACGGTAGGCGTTCCCATGGGAACGCCTCCGTCTGGCCAGACACGCCCCTGGCACACCCACCAAAGGGGGCGTGCTGTCACTCACCATCGACAGCACGCCCCCTTTGTAGCGAGACCCATAGCGACGGCTTGCACATCGGAATCCGGGTCTCACGCATGCGCACGACGGAGCCGGGTCCGTCGTGCGCATGCGCACTGGGCCAACATCAACACGCTTGCGAGCGCTCAGCGCGAGCGGGTCTGATTCACGGCCTCTGTTCTCTGCACAAATTACAATTTTATTTACAAATTCCAAGTGCAAATAGATCAAAGAACAAGAAAAAGGAGCTGAGCACCGCAGAGTGTCACGTAGGCTAATATAAAGACCATAAAACATGAGCAAATATGATTTGGGAAAAATATTAAGTTATTGCTTGTAGTTTATATGATTCTGAGTCGCATGCTGCTGTGGCTCCTTTAGTATCTTTTCCCGTAGTAGTATCTGTTACTTTATGCTAATGTTAGTATAAAGCCCTTCCCCTGGTGTATTGCCGTGAGTCCGAATGCTCAAGGACTGGGGAGCCCACTTTGTGCCTCTTTAGATACAACAACCCCGCTCGGTGCATCTTTAGTCGTTACCACTGGGCGCACTATGGAAACTTGCTCCTGCCCCATGGAGTATGGCCTCCAATATAAGCGATGAAGCATCAGTGTGCAGTCAATTATGTGACACGTCCGCGACACTCCCATAAGTCGGTACATCTCCGTGCGTCTGTGTAGCCATCTCCCTGTCAACGCCCAATACATTTCTGAGACTGCGTGTCTCCATTGCAGAGCGTACACACTATGAGGCATGCATAGTTGAAAACCATTGACCCTTCGCGTGAATATAGGCACTGAGGACCTCATTCAGAGTCGTTCGTAAGCGGCCGCTTGGTTGTACGCATCCGATGTTTCCAAACCACGCATGCATACGGTTAGTTGTGCGCATGTCGTAGGAGACCTTGCGATCCAAAATATTGTCGATTGTTGGGCTTACGAGCAGGAAGTGGCTTCCGAGAGTTGATTGACAAGAAAGGCCGTTTGTAGGTGTTGACGTGGTGGTCTAAAAACGCAGGCGTTCCTCACCGTTTTCAGGGCGTTTTAGGGGCGTACATAAATTTCTTGCTATGACCGACATAGAAGGCCGGAAGTAGTAATACGTCACTCTGCGAGCAGGTTCGAGGCCTGGCTGATCGTACAGCTTAAGGTTGGGTATGTGCTCTCTCAAGCCCCAGAGTACAATCGATATTATCGAATGTGACTGATGTTATGTTTGATGTTTCTTTTTTGTGCCACACAATGCAAGCAGCTAATAATCGTTTGTTGTAGCTAATAACACTGCTAATTGGCTTGTAATTGATTCAGTTGCGTTTGCATTAGAGAATAATAAGAATAAATATATTTCATTGGGATGGCTTATTCTATGCGTTTTTTTGTTCATTTTTGATGTCATTTGCACACAACACAAGCGGCCGCAAGCAGCAGAAGAAAATTAACATACAGCGACAGACAACAACTGACAACGATTTACTCGATCGCTAGCTGCTATCACTCGTTAGTTAGAGGAGGTGCTTTGTTCATGTATGGGCGTCACTCTGGTTACGATCGCCCGGCCGTGCGATTGTTTTTTTTCCTGATTCTCGATCGTTAGGCGTACGACCGAGCGGCGGCTTACGACCGCCTCTGAATGAGGGCCTGTATGTGATCCAGAATCGGGCCCTTAGAGGTTTATGTACTAAGTCTTGGAGAGAGAGAGATAGTGACAGGAGCTGATTGGTTGGTACTTTATCTCTCTACACTTTATCTCTCTCAAAGGCTAAGTACATAGACCCCATAGTACATAAACAGTCGAGGAATTCAATTCTCAACAATGTGTACAAAGTTCCATCGGAACGCCGTTGACACTGTTGGAACGCCCACACCTGAGGTCCACCGACAGCGTCAAATTCTCCTCACACCCTGCACCAGATAAAAGAGTTGGACTATTCCATACTCAATCATTTTGCATGCATTAGCTAAGCCGAACATCGCGGGACCGCGCTTGTGAAATTTCCAACAGCCAATGTTATGCTAATTCTCCTAAGCTTAATTAGCACAGTACTGATTAAGCGGGAGTTGTATTAAACCTTCTACAGAGGACAGGTGGTGAAGTTGCCCATATTGTAGCAGCCAATCAGCTTCCAGCTTTCATTTAATAGAATGAACTTCAAACACATACAGACCATTTCCTGTGATCAGGTCCCACCCTGATCACAACTGATAAAATATAGATGCACGCTTGCTAAACATACAATGCACTTCTGCCTGTTTTCTGAGGATTTCAGAATCAATTTCCTCATCAATTAGCCATATTGGGGTCGATTCAATTAGCCGCGAGAAGGGTGAGTGTCAGTTTCATCAGCAAGGACACTCCAGCAACGGCACCTCATCTCACCCTCCTCGCGGTCCGATCTCGCCCTGAACTCGTGTAGCCCTATGGGGCTGCAAACAAAATTCTGCGAGCCCAGAGCTGCTGTTGGTGTAGCATATAGCCACACTTACTTGCACGGACCCGTGGATCCGGTCTAATATAATTAATCCCATTGTATTGTATTTGACGAAGTGATATTTCATGTTTAAAAAATATTTTTTTTTCAATTGCATGGGCAAATTTTAATATCAATTGTTATATGAATAAAGATATTACTTTAAACAAAATTATGCCTTGCTAGCAATCTTTATAATTGTCCTTACGGTATTTGAAAAGGTAAATATCCTGGTTATCACTGGTTGGGTACGGACCGCATCCCGGTTATCCGAGTGAGTCATTAATGGATTAATAATAATGGTATACAGTATACATAGTTTTTAGTTATATTTAGTTATTAACTGGTCAAAGCAGTATATCTGCTTCAAGCATTAGAACGAAAAAACGCAGTGCAATCTTTAAAGCGGCACATTGCCAAGAACTGAGGGCCTGATTCAGAGCCGGACGCTATTTGCGAACGGTCGTTCAGGAAAAGGGGCCGGCTATTTAAATTGAGCGCTCGCTCTTTGCGGTCTGTTGACGCCTCTAAGTCTGAACGAGCGAACAAAACCTGCGGCCGCTATTTTGATAAAAACACCCCCTGGCCGCTCGCATCCTACGTCATCTCCGCTATTTATTAGATTAATCGAGTACATCAAAAGGCGTCTGAACTGCTCGCAGTGCTTGTGGTTGGATTTTCCTACCGCAATCATGCGAACAGTTCAGGCTAAGAAACAACCAAGTGACGTGGTCGATGACGCTGCTTTGTTAATTATGCACACCCTTAAAACGCCCGTTTTGACCTTTTGGCACGCCTGCGTTCGGATCTCCACTCCCCATTTTCGAGCAACTTCCCCTGTTACCACCCACAAACGCCTCATTCTGTCACTCAAATTAGCAGGCATTCGCTATTTTGCGAGCACATGAATTTCAACCGCACTGACTGGTTCGCGCATGCGTATTACGAGCCGTACGCATGCGCAGTTGTGCGAACATCGCTCGGAGCGAACGAGCGGCCGCTTACGAGCGGCTCTGAATCAGGCCCTGAATTCCTCCCTCAGGAAGGAATGCAAATCCCTGTATTGTCTGATACTGCTGTCAAGACAGTTGGAACCCCAGCACCAAGCTCCCAATTATCATCATCAAATTACTCTTGTACTGCACAGGGTCGTAACGCACAAGGGGCCTGATTCAGCAAGGATTGCAACTGCTAAAGCGTACGCAGACGGTCAATTGTTGCGTACTGCGAATGAGTATGCATCGCAGTGCGCAAATGCTTCACTACGATCAGAACTGCGATCGCAGTGAGTATGCAGAACCATCGCAGAGTGATTGACAGGAAGTACCGTTTCGGGGTGGTCAGAGAAACGCAGGCGTGCCAGTACATTTGAACGCCATTGCAGGGGCATGCGTAAATTAGCCACTGCAATGGCATACGAAGCCTGAGCTCTCACTGCATGCAACGAGGTTAGCAATTTATAGGAAAGGTCAGGGCTGCAGTAATTCTGCCTGTGGGGTCGATGGTACTCGATGGTTCCGATGTTTGAGGAGGTTTGCAAGGTATTACGGATGTGAGAGAGGGGAAGTGGGGGTCTGCATGTTGTCCATGCGAGTGCTTTGCATCAGGTAAATTAGCTATGCATAATTCTCTAGGATGTGCGGAGCTGAACATCATTTTCCGGACATCACTAAGAACTGAGGGCCTGATTCAGAGCCGCTCGTAAGCGGCCGCTCGTTCGCTCTGAACGATGTTCGCACAACTGCGCATGCGTATGGGTCATAATGCGCATGCGCAAACCACTCATTGCGGTCGGAAATCGTGCGCTCGCAAAACAGTGAGGGGCTGCTAATTTGATTGACAGAATGTACCGTTTGTGGGTGGTAACAGGGGAAGGTGCTTGAAAACGGGGGAGTGGAGATCCGAACGCAGGCGTGCCTAACAGTCAAGAGGGCGTTTCATGGGAGTGCATAATTAGTAAAGGAGCGTCATCGACCACGTCACTTGGTTGTCTTTTAGCCTGAACTGCTCGCAGTGATAGCGGTAAGAAAAACCTACCACAAGCACTGCGAGCAGTTCAGATGCCTTTCGATGTACCCGATTAAGCTAATAAATACCGGAGATGATGTGTGATGCGAACGGCAAAGGGGCGTCTTTACAAAATAGCGAGCGCATTTTTCGTTCACTCGGTCAGACATAGAGGTGTCAACAAACCGCAAAGAGCGAGCGCTCAATTTAAATAGCCGGACCCTTTTTTGGAACGACCGTCCGCAAATAGCGTCCGGCTCTGAATCAGGCCCTGAATTCTGAGGGGTAAATTTACTAAAGTGCGAGTTTATAGAAGTGGAGATGCTGCTCATAGCAACCAATCAGATTCTAGCTATTATCTTCTAGAAAGTGCTAGATAAATGATAAGTAGAATCTGATTGGTTGCTATGGGCAACACTTCTATAAACTCGCACTTTAGCAAATATTCCCCCTGGAGTCCAAATATAAGATATAGTTTATTATTTCACCAGCAGTTGTCAGTTTTGTTTGATATGTGCTTTTTATTTAAACGTATCTCTTATATTTAGATGAGTGTAATCTGATTTTCTCCTCAGTGCCATGAATAGCTCACACATCTGTTTACAATCTGTCCCCAAGCCAAAAATCCTTTTCACGTCTAAGAATTAGTGTTTCTGTAATCAGGTGAAATACTGTACTGTATGCGTATTTTTTAGGATCATTTAAAAAAATATATATTTATAGGTTCTAGTCAAGTTGTATTGAATAATATAAATGCATTTATGTGCTATTTATGAGACTAGCACAGCACAATCCAAGTTAATTTGCCTGCAGATTGTATAAAAACAGATATTTGCTTCTAGAAAGTGATAAAATTAGCATTTTTTGAAAAAAAAATAATTAATATAATTAAAAACTTAGGGCCTGACTCAGTAAGAATGGCAAATGCACTTACGTACGCAGATCGGACAATTGTTAGCCATTGCGCATTCGTATAAGCCGCACAGCACGTGCGCTGCGATCGCACTGCTATTACGGATGCACAGAGGAATCCATTGCAGAGTGAGTGACAGGCTGTGAGCGTTTGGGGATGGTCGGAAAAATGCTTGCGTGCCTGTCCGCTTGAACGCCGTTGCTTGGGCGTGCATAAATTAGCCATTGTGATTGCATACGCAGCATGAGAGCCCACTGAGTGCGAGGAGACTTGCAGTGTCTGCGGCTGGTCAGGCTTGGCGTAAATGCTGCGTACCTGTGCGATATGCGTCGATGGCAACGATGTTTATGCAGAAGAGCGACATTGGATGGATGTGAGAAAGCAGCAGTGGGCGTCTGTATGCCGGCTGAGCTTTGGCAAGCATTAGCATATTTTCGCCGCTGCGTTTCGCTGAAATAAAAAGCTGCGATCGCAATAGCGATCCTTACTGAATCAGGCCCTCAGAACCCAGAACAGTCATTATTCTGTGTCCCCAACTCCATAACTCTAGAATGCAAAAATAGTAATACAATTTAGTGTGTAAAGTACATACATACATATTACATATACATGCGGTCGAACAGGGGCGCCACCCATAGAGGGCGCACCCCTCCCCAACATCCCGATTTCAGCACTGTCCCGCTGTTCCACCCGTGGGCTGAAGTGGGCCATGTGTGGTTAAATTGGGAGGTTGGGGACCCCCGCCGCCGCAGGTGTGCGGCGGTGCCGGACCCCCAGAGTGTGAATGGATGCTGCGCTCATACACGCGGCATCCATTCACTGACGGGAGAGGGCTGGGGGAAGCTCAGCCAGTGACGGATGGCTGGGCTTTACCCCCAGCCTGACGTTATTTGGAGGCGTGCCGTGCGGGCACGCCTCCAAATAACGTCAGTTAGAAGGCGTGGCAGGGCACAGCGTACCTGGCCGGCACAGGGTGCTCAGACCCCTGGAGCCGGCCCTGCGTGTCACCACCTTTAGGGGAGAGGGAAGAAGCTAGGATCTCCGTCGGCTGACTGAGATTTCCTGGCTTCTTCATCTCAACTGCAGTGGCCGGCTGCGTGACCCCATAGATCACCTTAGCTGGCTGATGTCCTGCTACGTATCTGATGCTGTGTTGGACAACGCAGCATGGATACGTATGCAGCAGGAGGCGTGATACCTTCTGCTGCATTACCATATCTGCACTTGCGAGCAGCTTAGCTATTCCATCTGAAGCTGAATGAGGCCCAATGTTCCTTCATGGGAATATTTCTGAGACATGACAAATACTGAAGAGACACACGGGATAGATGTATAAGCCTTGGAGAGAGAAAAAGTTAAGGGAGAAAAAGCACCAACCAATCAGTTCCTAAATTGGTTGGTGCTTTATCTCTCTCAACTGTATCTCTCTCCAAGGCTTAGGGTGTCTGATTCAGAGCTGGACACTATTTGCGAAAGGTCTTTCAGAAAAAGGGGCCGGCTATTTAAATTGAGCGCTCGCTCATTGCGGTCTGTTGACGCCTCTATGTCTGAGCGAGTGAACTAAATATGCGCTCGCTATTTTGTAAAGACGCCCCCTGGCCGCTCGCATCCTATGTCATCTCCGCTATTTATTTGATTAATCGAGTACATCGAAAGGCATCTGAACTGCTCGCAGTGCTTGTGGTTGGATTTTCCTACCGCAATCATGCGAACAGTTCAGGCTAAGAAACAACCAACTGACGTGGCCAATGACGCTGCTTTGTTAATTATGCACACCCTTAAAACGCCCATTTTGACCTTTTGGCACGCCTGTGTTCGGATCTTCACTCCCCGTTTTCAAGCACCTTCCCCTGTTACCACCCACAAACGCCTCATTCTGTCACTCAAATTAGCAGGCATTCTTTATTTTGCGAGCACACAATTTCCGACCGCAATGACTGGTTCGCGCATGCATATTACAACCCATACGCATGTGCAGTTGTGCGAATATCGCTCGGAGCGAACGAGCGGCTCTGAATCAGGCCCTTAGTACATCTACCCAGTCTGTCTGTTTGACACACTGAGAATGTAGAATCGATGGATGGGGCGATACTACACCTTATGACACAAGAATTCTGGGCATCAGTTCAACAGATTACAACAATAGGAGATATATCTGCTATATAATGATTAAAAACCACCTGATATTCATACATTCTTATCATATCATTGTGCTGTTGATTGTCTCCATCTGAAAGCTTAAGCTGAAGCTGTAGTTGACATTCCTTGAACATACCAATAAGAGGATAAGGTGCGTCATCTTTGCCGGAGGTGACCCACAACTGGTAATCTGCCTCTGAGCCCTGCAGGGAACACAACACAGAATGAGCTGGGAAATGTCCTTCGCTGTCAGTGTATAGTGTAACGCGGGGATTGTGTCATAAAGAATTATATGCAGCCATCACATAATTAACCGCTGTTGTCACAAGAGCAGTAATCACCCTCCCCCAGGTTATGAAAACAAACGTCCAGAGACAAAATTTATATCTCAAGCACAATTTTAACAAGTAATCCCTGCTGCATTATTACATCATGTTGGAAGGATAATATTGTATTATGTAAAATGGCATTTTGATTTGAATCAGAGCTGAACGGTAATTATGAAATACTTGACAGGCTGCTGAGAGTCGTGAATTTGAGATGATTCTAATGTTACTGTGCATTCACTGACACCACAAGAGTCCCATAGAGGGATTCCACTAACTAGAGCAATTGCAGCGCTCATTTGACCTGGCCTAAAAGAAAATGTACTATTAAGATGTAACGTCCTAATGTGCTGTGGACAACTTACATGTTGCTATTTATTTGAATAGACTACTTTGCTGAGGTATGATCTTGTGAGCAGGGCCCTTTAGCCTCTATGTCTGTCTGTTATTACCCAGTTTTGTTCTATTACTGTTGCTTCCAATTGTAAAGCCCATAGGAATATTCTGCGCTATATAAGAAACTACTAATAAATAAATAATAAATAAATGTTTCATTAAAAACTCCCTATCTAAATAGGTTATCTATTGCCAGCTTGCCTATGTTGATGCTATCTGCGTGAAGCTTATACAGTATGTACTCCACGCGTTTGATGGAAGAGTGCACCAGTTTCCTCCCAGGGTCCAAAAAACCTATTGGCAGATTCACTAACCTATGATATAATCAACACTAGTGTTTATGTGGTAGAGAATGTAGGAAGTAAACACCAATTGGGCAAAAGACTGATGCGATGGGCCAAATGTAATAAGGTGAGAGTTAGGAAATGTGAGAGTTTAGCAGTAACCTATCACATTGGTTGAGTTTAATCTTCAAAATGGGAAAATATCTGAACGAGAGTTTAAATTGTGAGAGTTTTTTGTGCCTAAAAACATGGGAGTTTGCACGTTCTTGCACTCTATTACACTGGGCGAGGGTAAAAAGTGTGACAGTTTATTGCTAGACTCTCACATTTTCTAAACTATTACAAATGTAGGGTGGCCCGAAGTGTATATATATATATATGTAAACCTTTAAGGAGGACCTTTGCAGTGGTAAGTGGATGATGCTTTGCATAGCCAACCACCAACCAGGTAATGAGCAGCCCTGATAGAGATTTCTGTGGTTGCAGACACCAGGTAAATACTTACTTCTACACCAAACTGTTGCAAAGCCATTGTTATCACATCGCTCACAGTATCTTCATTGGTTACAGTCAGCGTTTTCGACTACAGAAAAGAGTTAAAAAATAGTTGATATTTTCATGAACGTAATTTCTTAACAATGAACAAATTACCTGCCAAAAAATGAGTATTAATTTCTTTATATTCACTTAATTGTTAAACATGTAGAATTTTCTTTGCATCTGCCACCTACAATATTAGCTGAAGACATTTATGATTATATCCAATCCATACCTCTGATCTCAGATAATCGGGACACGCACACAAACAAGAGGGCACAAACATTCTGCACTGAGGGTGTGGCCATGCCCTGTTGGAGTGCACCACATCACCTTGGATATGCCCGGTGCTAGGTCAACCCCGCCCCCCCAAACCGTCTCCCTTCATCAAAATGAACCGTTACATTGAACCCGCTCAATGCCCAACATTCCTGGCAGTTGGGACAAATGTCCCCTCAATTGGATACAGCTAGGAGGTATCATTTGATCAGCCTGGTGATACAGTGATATTGCAGAGGCAGGTAATGCCTTACGCCTCAGTGATGTCACTAGTTATAATTGCATTAATAGGCTGTATGAGTTCATGCATATTACTGTATTTAGCGCACTCAATGGACATACATATTAATCTCTGCAAGATCAATATTCACGTGGTTTGCTAATGTTCACTTCCAGCAGCAAATTAAAAATATGCAAAAAATCTAGCAGAGCCTAAAGCTTGCAGAACGCAGCACGAACAATTCTGCAAGCTTTACGCTCTGCTATTTTTTATTATTATTTGCTACTTAAAACGAATCACTCGGGGAGATTGCAGAAAAGTACCCCATGCCATAGGAACATGCTCTTTCTCCCGGAGGTCCAGCACTTGGCTCAGTGCATCTTATTTTAACATGAAGAAAGGACAAATTTAATGTCACTTTTTGCTGTCACTTTAATAGATCCTGCAAGTCACAAAATAAGTGCCATAGATTAGCCTGTGCTAATAGATAGCTGTAAGCTGGCACTTACCACTACACCTCCGACATGGCACAATACAAATGCAGCTGTCATGTTAACTGACAACTTCAAGATGAAGTCTAATTTTACGTGTTACAGTTAAAAGCAAATTTTTAAGCCAGAACCTCTCTTCCAACATGGGTTTCTCATGCCTAGGACTCCTGTGGTTTGGGAGAGACCCTCACCCACTCTGGTGCCTGGAAGGGAGGTGTCTTCAGGTATAAGAGTATAGAGAAATATTAATCCAAACAGAATGAAGCAAGGTTGTTAGATGGAAACTGATTGGATAGTTTTGGGATGGGAGTTCTGGCTTCAAGTTATAAGCTGGGTACACACTAGTTGTCATATAGTTCAATCGAACGAAGAACGATATACATCGGTAGCGGATTGGCGGGTGTGTACAAGCGATATGTCTGTGAACGATGTAGTATGCAGATATATTGGTGTGTACGGGCAACCCACCGACTGTACGGGAAACCTGCCGACTGCCCGACATATCGAGCAGCCGATTAGTAAGTGCGTATAGTTTGCTAAATCGGCTGCGCGGTCAGCGTAACAGCAAATATATTGTTATTTTTCAAGAAGTGTGGGCACTGTTCTCTAGCGTTGTTGATTTCAAGGGGAGATGTATCAAATCTCGGAGAGAGATAAAGTGGATAAGTTGCCCATAGCAACCAATAAGCTTCTTTCATTCTAAACACTGTGCTTGATAAATGATAGTTACAGATGTGTCCATATACATCTATCGAACACTGGGGGTCATTCAGACCCGCTCGCGAGGGAAGTTCGCTCGCAAGTGGGTCGATGTTGGGTGAATGCGCATGCGCACGACGGAGGGAGGCAAAGCCGTCGTTATGGGTCTCGCACCAAAGGGGGCGTGCTGTCGATGGTGACTGACAGTAGGCCCCCTTTGGTGGGCGTGCCGGGGGCGTGGCTGCCAGACGGAGGCGTTTCCTACCGTCTGAGTCCTGCCCCACTGACATCAGTAATGATGTCAGTGGGAGTGATTTTGGCTCTGATAGAGCCAAAATCACTCCTGGGCTTGTGGCAGCGAGACCCTACTGCAGGGTCTCGTCACAAGCCCGATGGTCACGATGGTCTTGACCACCGCGACCATCAACATGGACGCTCGCTATAGCTGTGGGTGGTAACCCACAGCTATACGAGCGTCCATGAGGCCGCTCCAAAAACAGGTAGGAGGGCCCTGATTCAGAGCGAGCACTCTGGTCAGAGCGTTCGGCTCTGAATCAGGCCCACTGTGCCTGATAAATGATAGTTACACGTCGCACTACACATAACGCGGGAGCTCTGTGTGACTTGGTAGCGATGAGCATCTTTTCCTGCACATTTTTACCTTCAAATGTGTCTTATCCGCACAGAGATGTGAATAGAACACACAAGCAGCATCTACTGATTAATATTATGTGCATGCTGCTTGTATGTGTCTGTATGTGCAACTTTTTACCTTCAAATGCAACTGCGGCTGTATCTGCATGCGAAACGCTACGTTACAGTGCCAGCGGCTGTGATACCGTAATGTAGCATTTCACATGTAGATACACCCGCAGTGGCACACAGAATACAGGCATGCTGCATATCATTATAATCGGCAAATGCTGCTAGTGCGTCCTATTCACATGGCTGTGTGATGACCTATTCGCATCGCTTTGCGAATAAGACGCATTTGACGGTAAAAAGTTTGATGAAAAGACGCTCAGCACTACCAAGTCCCGGCATGGCCGACTATAAGGGCTGTTTAAAGTGCAAGGACGCTAAATGTATGAGGACACATCTCTAGAAGCTGATTGATGTTTCATCTCTGCGCATGTGTCCGAGTTGCACTGTGCAGATGCAATGTCCGATGGCCGGGTCGATGGTCCGCTAATGGCGCGTCTTTGTATGCACATCGCAGAATCGCGCCGCAGCATCTGGCCGACTCAATAGGATGCACATAGGCAACGGCGTTACCATAAAGATGTAGTAGCTGTTGCGCCTAAACTGTAACTGCGTCTGACTCAGAGTCACCCATTTATGTCTCTGGAAGCACTGATACATCTTCCTCCTTCACTGAACTTCAGGGCAAATGATATGGCAGTTCCCACTAATACTGATGCATATGGAGAGATGTACAGCTCTATGGCCCTCATTCAGAGCCACTCGCTATCGGCAGTACGCTCGTTCCGAGCGATGTTCGCACATCTGCGCATGCGTACGTTTTTTAGTACGCATGCGCGAACCAGTCAGTGCGGCCGAAAATCATTTGTACGCTATATAGCGAGTGCCTGCTATTTTGAGTGACAGAAGGAGGCGTATGTGGGTGGTAACAGGGGAAGGTGCTTGAAAACGGGGAGTGGAGATCCGATCGCAGGCGTGCTTAAAGGTCAAAACGGGCGTTTTATGGGTGTGCATAATTAATACAGCAGCGTCAATGACCACGTCATTTGTTTTTTTTAACTCAGAACTGCTCGCAAAATAGCGGTTGAAAAAACCAACCACAAGAATAGCGAGCAGTTCATATCCTGTTCGATGTACTCGATTAATCTAATAAATAGCGGACATGACATATGGTGCGAGCGGCCAGGGGGCGTTTTTCAGAAATAAACGAGCGTATGTTTTGCATGCTCGTTCAGATTTAGAGGTGTGAACAGACTGCAATTTACGAACGGATCAATTGCATAGCCACCCCTTGTTTTTGAACGAACGAACGCAAATAGCGAACGGCTCTGAATGAGGGCCTATGTTCAGTATATTGCATATTCATGCGTTGTTAGTAATAAGTTTTCGAGTTTAAGGAACCGGTGTGTTTTCAGGGAACTTGCCACTAAATTTATAGTAGCAAAACCCGCATTATAACCAACTGCCACTTAAAATTTAGAGGGGAATTTGTCAAAAAACGCTGGTTCCTTGAACTCGGAACCTACAGTACTACATAACCCCCTTTATCTCTCTGCACAATTTTTTGATCTACCTCACCTGCAGGTCAACACGATTTTGCCAAGGTGCAAATTGCTCCTTTTAATGATGTGATGCTAACTTTGAATGAGTCCCAGTGTGTATTTTTGGCATCTAATTCTACAAATTCCTGTCTTCTTTATCAGCCACTTAAGATATTGGAAATGTCTCTGCTGCGGACAGTCAGAAATTGATATTTAAAAGATACAATAATCCTTCCATCAAGGGAAAACTGTTATCTCAAACTTCTGATAAGCACATAAATGATTTGCGTGTTCACGTGTAAATGTTTCATATTATTTTTGTTGCAGAGGAAAAAGTGCAAAATTGGTTTAATTTATTATTATATTTTGCAAATGTAGGCACTCTCTTACCTGTCAGCATGTGTTATATAAATTATTTACTAGCGTCTATGTAGAACGTACCAATCCAGATATCATCTTTAGTGAGCTGGCCGTACAGGGTACTGGCCCTCATCACCGCAGGCTCTTGCTGATGTCACCAGGTTTGACTCAAGCCGCGTGAAAATATATTTTGTTGTTATACTCAGTTCAAACCCAATGATGAGTCTGAGGGCAGAAAGATTTATAAACTGTGGACAGGAAGTATCAATGTAAAGATTGCGTTAAAACCTCAGAAAATGACCGTCTGTGAAGGTTTAACGCAATACATACAATATGGATCCCCTTATGTATTAAAAATGGTCCACAGCAAATATATATGCTTCACACCTGTTGCACAGCAGTCTCCATAGAATTCTAAGAGTCTGCGATGTGCCCATACTGTATGTAACAAGGGAAAGCCCCCTCCGAGCCCCGGGAGCTCCCTGTTCCTGCACAGGTCACCCTGTTGGTGTCGATTCTATGAGGGGGGAGTACGGCCTCAAACTCACTGGCAGCAATAAGGTGGCAATACGGTCGTTTGTTGCACTGAAGGGCAGCACGTTAGAAGGAAGCTCACAGTGAGACGCACAGTGGATGGCGTATGGGCGTCCTTGTGTACGAGACCTATGTTTCATTTTTGACCACACTCAGGGCCTGATTCAGACCCGCTCGCGAACGCTGAGCGCTCGCAAGCGGGTCGATGTTGGCCCAGTGCGCATGCGCAAGACGGAGGCGGCTCCGTCGTGCGCATGCGTGAAACCCAGATGGCGACAGGCAAACCGTCGCTCCGGATCTCGCACCAAAGGGGGTGTGCTGTCGATGTTGAGTGACAGCACGCCCCCTTTGGTGGGCGTGCCGGGGGCGTGCCTGCCCAGACGGAGGCGTTCCCATGGGAACGCCTACCGTCTGGGGCCGGCCCCACTGATATCACAAGTGATGTCACTAGGAGTGCCTTCGGCTCTGAGAGACGCCGAAAGCACTCCAGGGCTTGCGGCAACGAGACCCTACCACAAGGGTCTCGTCGCAAGCCCGATGGTCGCGATGGTCTTGACCATCGCCACCATCTTCCTGGCCGCTCGCTATAGCTGTGGATGGTCACCCACAGCTATACGAGCGGCCAGGAGGCCGCTCTAAAAATGAAGAAGGACGGCCTTGATTCAGAGCGAGAGCTCTGTCAGAGCGTCCGGCTCTGAATCAGGGCCTCAATGTGTGTGTACTGCAATCTCCAGGAGCAGACTAGAGATAGGAGTTCAGTCCCCAGGAATGTAACATTTGTGTGGAGTTTGTATGTTCTCCCTGTGTTTGCCTGGGTTTGCTCCCACACTCCAAAAACATACTGGCAGGCTAATTGGATGTGCTTGTATGTTAGGGACTGGGGAGCTAATTCAGACCCGCTTGTTAGGATGCGTTCGCTCGTAGCTGGCCAATTTTCGCATTCTGTGCATGCGTATGCATCGCAGTGCGCGAACCAGTGCGAGAGATCGGGAAGTGGACGCTCGCTGCGCATAGACCGTCCAGCAGAGTGAGTGACAGGAGAAGCCATTTGTGGGTGGTAACAGGGACGGGCCACTAGAAACAGGGGAATGGAGGTGCGAACGCAGGTGTGCCTGAGCGTCTTAACGCTGTTTCAGAGGCGTGCATAATTAACAGGCAGCGTCATAGTACACGTCACCTGGTTGTATTTCACACTGAAGTGCTCGCAGTGCTTGCGGTAGGGTACAGTCAACCTCAAGCGCTGCGTTCACTTCCGATGGTACCCGATGTACCGATGTACACTTCCTGGAGATGATGTGCGCAAGTGGGCATCTTAAGACTGGCTGGTGGGCGTCTACATACACAAAGCGATCGCACGCCAGGACATAGTGGCCGTGCTTATGCCTTGCCGTCATTAGTCGAATTTGTATATCGGTGTGAGCGAACGCATCTAGCGAGCGGGTCTGGGTGAGCTCCTGGGACCGAAATGAATGACATGTATTCTCTGTACAAAAATATTCTATGCTGCATAAATTAGTTAATTAGAGGCGCTTAATAAATAAACAATAATAATAATTATAGTAGGGACCACATATGTTTAAATCTGGTGATATAGACAGATCACAATCTAAAAGTATTCAAACATGACTACAGTATATATTAGAATGCAGGATAAAGCTCAGAGGGAATCTGCAGTTACAAATGAAGCACTTTGTAATTCACATCCTGCTCCGTATCAAGATGCAGATGTCACAAACGATTCATATCATTGGAAAAGATGTTAAGACAATCGCTCAAATTGGTGCTAAATCCCACCTCGTGCAATTTAAATTTAAATACTGCAAATATACTCTGCCCCATACATATTGATGCCGCCCATCTCCCTTTACTCAAAGCCTAATCAGAACACAAGATGGCTTAAACATCGGTAACATCGAGAACCATCGACCACATATGTATAATATAGGGGTGTGCACCGGCCACTTTTCGTGTTTTGTGTTTTGGTTTTGGATCTGGATCTTTCTTCGTGTTTTGGATCTGGATTGGTTTTGCCAAAACCACCCTTCCGTGTTTTGGGTTCTGGGTTTTGTGTTTTGGATCTGTATTTTTTTTTTAAAAAGCATAAAAACAGCTAAAATCACAGAATTTGTTGGTTTCTCTGCTCCTATGCTATTATTAACCTCAATAACCTTAATTTCCACTCATTTCCAGTCTATTCTGAACACCTCACACCTCACAATAGTGTTTTCATGTCCAAAAGGTTGCACCGAGGTAGCTGGATGACTATGCTAAGCGACACGAGTGGGCGGCACAAACACGTGACCCATCTAGGAGTGACACTGCAGTGGCAGACAGGATGGCAGTTAGAAAAACTAGGCCCCAAACTGTACATAATGCAAAGAAAAAAAAGAAGTGCAAGATGGAATTGTCCTTGGGCCCTCCCACCCACCCTTATGTTGTATAAACAGGACATGCACACTTTAACAAATCAATCATTTCAGCGCCAGGGTCTGCCACACAACTGTGGCTGAAATGATTGGTTCGTTTGGGCCCCCACAAAACAAGCTGGAAATTAATGTGTCCCTGCACAAACTGGCTCTACGGAGGCAAGATGTCATCCTCATCCTCCTCATCCACCGATTCCTCACCCTCTTCAGTGTGTACATCCTCATCCTCACAAAGTATTAACTCGTCCCCACTTGAATCCACCACCACAGGTCCCTCTGTACCTTCTGGAGGCTGGTCTCCCTGGAAGAGCTGATAATTCATTTTGATGAACATCATCTTCTCCACATTCTGTGGAAGCAACCTCCTACGCCTTTCGCTGACAAGGTTCCCGGCTGCACTAAACACTCTTTCGGAGTACACACTGGAGGGGGGGCAACTCAGGTAAAATAGAGCCAGCTTGTACAGGGGCCTCCAAATTGCCTCTTTTTCCTGCCAGTACAGGTATGGACTGTCTGACATGCCTACTTGGATGCTGTCACCGATGTAATCCTCCACCATTCTGTCAATGGTGACAGTATCATATGCAGTGACAGTAGACATGTCAGAAATTGTTGCCAGGTCCTTCAGTCCAGACCAGATGTCCAAACTTGGTCCTGCCTGCCCTGCATCACCGCCAGCGGGTTGCTTAGGATACCTAAGTTTTTTCCTGGCAGCCCCAGTTGCGGGAGAAAATGAAGAAGGAGCCGTTGACGTGT
Organism: Taudactylus pleione; assembly: GCA_031769625.1. NCBI lineage: Eukaryota > Metazoa > Chordata > Amphibia > Anura > Myobatrachidae > Taudactylus > Taudactylus pleione. The sequence goes on along the minus strand of JAUIMM010000841.1, from coordinate 6,771,386 downwards.
CACGTTCCGCTTCAGCTGACAGTGTGTTCACCAGCAGGTCTTTGCACCTCTGCAGGCTTGTGTCGGCCGGAAAGAGAGACACCACATAGGCTTTAAACCTAGGATCAAGCATGGTGGCCAAAATGTAGTGGTCTGATTTCAACAGATTGACCACCCTGGAATCCTGGCAAAGCGAATGAAGGGCTTCATCCACAAGTCCCACATGCCGAGCGGAATCGCTCCGTCTTAGCTCCTCCTTCACTTTCTCCAGCTGCTTCTGCAAAAGCCTGATGAGGGGAATGACCTGACTCAAGCTGGCTGTGTCTGAACTGACTTCACGTGTGGCAAGTTCGAAGGGCTGGAGAACCTTGCACAACACGGAAATCATTCTCCACTGCGCTTGAGTCAGGTGCATACCCCCTCCTTTGCCTATGTCATAGGTGGATGTATAGGCTTGTATGGCCTTTTGCTGCTCCTCCATCCTCTGAAGCATATAGAGGGTTGAGTTCCACCGCGTCACAACCTCTTGCTTCAGGTGATGGCGGGGCAGGTTCAAGAGTGTTTGCTGGCGCTCCAGTCTTCGGCACGCAGTCGCTGAATGGCGAAAGTGGCCAGAAATTTTTCGGGCCACCCAAAGCGTCTCCTGCACGCCCCTGTCGCTTTTCAGAAAATTCTGCACCACCAAGTTTATTGTGTGAGCAAAACATGGGACGTGCTGGAATTTGCCCAGATGTAATGCCCGCACAATATTGGTGGCGTTGTCAGATATCACAAATCCCCAGGAGAGTCTAAGTGGGGTAAGCCACTGGGCGATGATTTCCCTCAGTTTCTCTAAGAGGTTGTCGGCGGTGTGCCTCTTACTGAAACCGGTGATACACAGCGTAGCCTGCCTTGTAACGAGCTGGCGTTTCTGAGATGCTGCTACTGGTGACGCTGCTGCTGTTGCTGCGTAAGGTGATACATCTACCCAGTGGGCTGTCACAGTCATATAGTCCTTAGTCTGCCCTGTTCCACTTGTCCACATGTCCGTGGTTAAGTGGACATTGTGTACAACGGCATTTTTCAGGACACTGAGGACACTTTTTCTGACGTTTCTGTACAGTCTCGGTATCGCCTGCCTAGTGAAGTGGAATCTAGACGGGATTTGGAACCGGGGACACACTACCTCCATCAATTGTCTAAATCCCACTGCACTAATGGCGGATACCGGACGCACGTCTAACACCAACATAGCAGTCAAGGCCTCAGTTATACGTTTTGCTTCAGGATGACTGCTGTCGTACTTCATCCTCCTCGCTAAGGACTGTTGGAGGGTCAATTGTTTAGTAAAAGTAGTGGTGTTCCTACTTCCTCTCTGGGATGATGAACGACTCCCAGCAGCAGCAACAGCAGCAGCGGCAGCAGTAGGCGTAGCAATGCAGGATCCTCCAGAGGAATCCCGGATAGGAGAGTCAGTCATGCCAGTGACATGGCCTGCAGGACTACTTCCGATCCTGACTAAGGAGGAAATTGACGAGGAGGGAGTTGATGGTGTGGTTTGCAGGCGCTTGGATACAACAGGACAACGGGATTTAGGTGTCCCTGGACTGCTTACGGTCTTAGCCAAAGTTTCTGAACTTGACAGTAACTTTTTATGAACGCGCTGCAGGTGCCGTATAAGGGAGGATGTTCCTAGGTGGTTGACGTCCCTACCCCTACTTATTTCACCTTTACATATGGTACATATGGCAAGACAGTTGTTGTCCGGATTTGGATAGAAATATTGCCAGACCAAAGAGGTGGAATGTTTGGTCTTCTGCCCAGGCATGACCGTGATGGGCTTTTTCATCCCACGGACAACAACTGTCTCCCCCGGAGCCTGATTTAAACAAACCACATCACCATCAGAATCCTCCTCGCCAACTTCCTCCTCAGCGCCAGCTACACCAGTATCCTCATCCTGTTGTACTTCAACAGTGACATCTTCAATTTGCATATCAGCAAGTGGACTGTGGGTGCTCCTTTCAGCACTTGCAGGGGGCGTGCAAATGGTGGAAAGAGCCACCTCTTCCCGTCCAGTGCTGGGAAGGTCAGGCATCGCAACCACCACCACACTTGGACTCTCCTTGGGGATTTGTGATATCTTCTTAGAAAGCACAGTTCTTCGCTGTGCTTTTGCCAGCTTAACTCTTTTGATTTTTTTAGTGGGAGGAGGGCTTCCATCGTCATGTGAAGCTGAACCACTAGTCATGAACATACTAGGGATCGACCTTAGCCGTTCCTTGCCACTCCGTGTCGTAAATGGCATATTGGCAAGTTTACGTTTCTCTTCAGCTGATTTAAATGTCTTTTTCAAGGTCATTTTCCTGAACTTTGCCATTTGGGATTGTATGTGCCCTCTACTATGACATTGGGCATCGGCCTTGGCAGACGACGTTGATGGCATGTTATCGTCTATGTCATGACTAGTGGCAGCAGCTTCAGCACTAGGAGGAAGTGGTTCTTGATCTTTCTCTATTTTATTTTTATCGGAGAAAGTTTGGTCCTCCATTTATGTTATATCGATTTGATATATACGTGCGGCTAAACACAGAAAATATTTTTTTTTTTGGTTTGGACTGGAGTGTACTTTGTGGGTTACAGCACCCTTTAACGGTCAAGCCAGCCGGCCCTTTACTTATGACACAGGCGCACTCTTGGCACTACTTTGTTGATGCACGTGCGGCTACTGCGCACACAATTCACAAACACAGAAAATAATTTTTTTTTGGTTTGGACTGGAGTGTACTTTCGGGGGTTACAGCACCCTTAACGGTCAAGCCAGCCGGCCCTTTACTTATGACACAGGCGCACGCTTGGCACTACTTTGTTGATGCACGTGCGGCTACTGCGCACACAATTCACAAACACAGAAAATAATTTTTTTTTGGTTTGGACTGGAGTGTACTTTCGGGGGTTACAGCACCCTTTAACGGTCAAGCCAGCCGGCCCTTTACTTATGACACAGGCGCACGCTTGGCACTACTTTGTTGATGCACGTGCGGCTACTGCGCACACAATTCACAAACACAGAAAATAATTTTTTTTTGGTTTGGACTGGAGTGTACTTTCGGGGGTTACAGCACCCTTTAACGGTCAAGCCAGCCGGCCCTTTACTTATGACACGGGCGCACGCTTGGCACTACTTTGTTGATGCACGTGCGGCTACTGCGCACACAATTCACAAACACAGAAAATAATTTTTTTTTGGTTTGGACTGGAGTGTACTTTCGGGGGTTACAGCACCCTTTAACGGTCAAGCCAGCCGGCCCTTTACTTATGACACAGGCGCACGCTTGGCACTACTTTGTTGATGCACGTGCGGCTACTGCGCACACAATTCACAAACACAGAAAATAATTTTTTTTTGGTTTGGACTGGAGTGTACTTTCGGGGGTTACAGCACCCTTTAACGGTCAAGCCAGCCGGCCCTTTACTTATGACACAGGCGCACGCTTGGCACTACTTTGTTGATGCACGTGCGGCTACTGCGCACACAATTCACAAACACAGAAAATAATTTTTTTTTGGTTTGGACTGGAGTGTACTTTCGGGGGTTACAGCACCCTTTAACGGTCAAGCCAGCCGGCCCTTTACTTATGACACAGGCGCACGCTTGGCACTACTTTGTTGATGCACGTGCGGCTACTGCGCACACAATTCACAAACACAGAAAATAATTTTTTTTTTGGTTTGGACTGGAGTGTACTTTCGGGGGTTACAGCACCCTTTAACGGTCAAGCCAGCCGGCCCTTTACTTATGACACAGGCGCACGCTTGGCACTACTTTGTTGATGCACGTGCGGCTACTGCGCACACAATTCACAAACACAGAAAATAATTTTTTTGGGGTTTGGACTGGAGTGTACTTTCGGGGGTTACAGCACCCTTTAACGGTCAAGCCAGCCGGCCCTTTACTTATGACACAGGCGCACGCTTGGCACTACTTTGTTGATGCACGTGCGGCTACTGCGCACACAATTCACAAACACAGAAAATAATTTTTTTTTTGGTTTGGACTGGAGTGTACTTTGGGGGTTACAGCACCCTTTAATGGTCAAGCCAGCCGGCCCTTTACTTATGACACAGGCGCACGCTTGGCACTACTTTGTTGATGCACGTGCGGCTACTGCGCACACAATTCACAAACACAGAAAATAATTTTTTTTTTGGTTTGGACTGGAGTGTACTTTCGGGGGTTACAGCACCCTTAACGGTCAAGCCAGCCGGCCCTTTACTTATGACACAGGCGCACGCTTGGCACTACTTTGTTGATGCACGTGCGGCTACTGCGCACACAATTCACAAACACAGAAAATAATTTTTTTTTGGTTTGGACTGGAGTGTACTTTCGGGGGTTACAGCACCCTTTAACGGTCCAGCCAGCCGGCCCTTTATTTATGACACAGGCGCACGCTTGGCACTACTTTGTTGATGCACGTGCGGCTACTGCGCACACAATTCACAAACACAGAAAATAATTTTTTTTTTGGTTTGGACTGGAGTGTACTTTCGGGGGTTACAGCACCCTTAACGGTCAAGCCAGCCGGCCCTTTACTTATGACACAGGTGCACGCTTGGCACTACTTTGTTGATGCACGTGCGGCTACTGCGCACACAATTCACAAACACAGAAAATAATTTTTTTTTTGGTTTGGACTGGAGTGTACTTTCGGGGGTTACAGCACCCTTAACGGTCAAGCCAGCCGGCCCTTTACTTATGACACAGGCGCACGCTTGGCACTACTTTGTTGATGCACGTGCGGCTACTGCGCACACAATTCACAAACACAGAAAATAATTTTTTTTTTGGTTTGGACTGGAGTGTACTTTCGGGGGTTACAGCACCCTTAACAGTCAAGCCAGCCGGCCCTTTACTTATGACACAGGCGCACGCTTGGCACTACTTTGTTGATGCACGTGCGGCTACTGCGCACACAATTCACAAACACAGAAAATAATTTTTTTTTGGTTTGGACTGGAGTGTACTTTCGGGGGTTACAGCACCCTTTAACGGTCAAGCCAGCCGGCCCTTTACTTATGACACAGGCGCACGCTTGGCACTACTTTGTTGATGCACGTGCGGCTACTGCGCACACAATTCACAAACACAGAAAATATATTATTTTTTTAGCACTTGGGGGGAGCACCCCTGATGGACAGAGCACCCCCTGGACAACACTACAGCACTCCTTTAGGACTGGGACACTGCACAGGACTTTGGAGTGGACACAGCCCCTATGGAGAACTGACTGCACAACACAGTCCAGCCAGCCCCTATGGACTTTGAAGTAGTGGACACAGCCCCTATTAACAACAGCAGCACAACACAGCCAGCCCCTATGGACTTTGAAGTAGTGGACAACAGCAGCACTACACTACACTACACTACACAGCCCTAACTCCCACCCTCCCTCTTCACTGTCCACAGCCGAGTGAGAAAATGGCGCCGACGCGGGTACCTTATATAGGATCCAAAACCCGCGAGACTCGGAAGGCGGGATGATGACGTTTTGCCTCGATTTCAGATCCGAGTCAGGCGGGAAAAGTCGAGCCTGACTCGGATCGGACTCGGATCGGGGGGGCTCGGGGGGGTTCGGATTTCAGAAATCCGAACCCGCTCACCCCTAGTATAATACTGGTTGACCAGACCTCGCGCAGGATCTTGGCAACTTCCTGTGTGCATGGAGTCTCATCACTGCGTCCGTCACCGCACTGGTTTAATTATGGACGCCACTAAAACGGCATCCCAACTCCCAGGCACGCCTGCGTTCGCCCGACCACCCCGTCACCACCAACAAACGGCACTTCCTGTCAGTCAACATCGGAAGGGGTCTGCGTACACGCTGCGTGTAGTCAGCATACGCTTACCAGCTCTCACCGGGTAGTTCGCACATGTGCAGTGAGATGCATACGCATGCGCAGTACGGAAACATCGGCTAAGTGCGTGCATTCTCTCCTGTGTGTTCCTTGCTGAATCAGGCCCTATGTGCGGTCCTGCATACACACTACACCATGCGCGAGACCCGGCGAGCGACGGGGAATCTGTCGCTCGGGGTCTCGCACCAAAGGGGGCGTGCTGTCGATGGTGAGTGACAGCACGCCCCCTTTGGTGGGAGTGACGGTGGCGTGGGAACGCCTACCGTCTGGGTCCGGCCCCACTGACATCACTAGTGATGTCAGTGGGAGTGCTCTCGGCTCTGATAGAGCCAAAATCACTCCAGGGCTTGCGGTCACCGAGACCCTACCGCAGGGTCTCGTCGCAAGCCCGATGGTCGCGATGGTCTTGACCATCGCGACCATCATCATGGACGCTCGCATAAGCTGTGGGTGGTAACCCACAGCTATGCGAGCGTCCAAGAGGCCGCTCCAATACTAGATAGGAGGGCACTGATTCAGAGCGAGCGCTCTGGTCAGAGCGTCCGGCTCTGAATCAGGCCCTAAGTTCACACGCCAATCTAGCAGCAGATGATGTGCACCACTTCTCATCACATTTAAACTCAATCGCCCCATGGGTTATAGAAATAGCAATGTGATGTGTCTTTTCTAAGAGGAAATAGAGACGTTATTAATGTACAAGTTAAGCTAAGTAATGTGAAGTGCAAGTAATTTTAGTAGACATGACCTTGGTCTGATCTAATACTTTAATTGTTGCTTTTTATGCAGGGAATATTTATTGCATTACCAAACCAATTCCAGTAATCGTCTTAATTACAGTATACCTTTTGCAAGTTAACATCATCATTGATGCGTTTTGCCATTGTAAAAGGTGACATAGTGATTTATTAATTAACCTAAAACAATATAAAGGCATTTTATTTCCTGCAGTTTGCCTTTTTACTCATCACACACTAACAAGTAGACGCCCCCAAAAGAACAATCAGCCTTGGTACGTAACGCAAGCACAATATAATGTCATAGTTACTGAAATTCACTATAACATTCATTTTGCACCTGAAACACTGCTACCCATTATATATCCAATTATAAAGCCTAGTGAATACAATTTGCATGATAAGAGTTGCAGCTAACATGCCCAAGAGAGGATTTGTGCAGACAGCCAATATAAACTAGGAACATGTATTCCCAGGGATACACCTTTATAACTTGGTGCTATTCTTGTACGTTAGCAACAGTTGGAAGCTATGTACTAAAGAGGGTCTCTTTGCAATATCGGAGGAATATGTATGTATTAATAGGATTCACTCTGTATGCTATGGGGAAGAGAGCTCTCAGCAATATTAGGTGACATCGCTGTGCTATCATGGGGAATCTATGCACTATAGTTACATCAAATCAATAACTGTGTAGCTGCCAGTGAAATTAACATGGATCGGGAGGCGTACAGTAATTAACATGCTCCTTTCTTAAGCTGGGTACACACCTATACAATCATCGGGCCATTCATCCAATATCGAGAGTACGGCCGTTGGATTGTATAGGTGTGTACGCTGTCCCGAAGCATTAGCGTTAGCCGATAAACGGCTTTTAACGCTCCTGCAACGGTCTGGATCGGGAGGTCGCATCTTATGTACGGTTTAATAATTATCGGGTCGACCTCCCGATCCCATAGAAGCCCGTACACACTGTACTATGTCTGCATAGTGTGTACACGGCTGACAGGGGGTCACACTGGGGACAGACTGCACGGCTGATTGGGACAGTTTTACCCGATCAGCCTACAATCGTAAAAGTGTGTACCCAGCTTTAGAACAGATACAGATGTGTGCTTTGCTGCAGTCGCGGAAAAAAGCCCCTCTCGGCGCACCAGGTCCCATGAGACTCTGCTAGAGCCGGGCATCTTTTTTGCATATATTTTTTTTACCAAAACTGTGTCTAAGTCGCAATGCGATCAGCAGTCTCCTGGTGCGTCTTAGTTACATCACATTGTATTACGCATTTTCATCAAAAAAAGATGCCAGACACTAGCAGAGTTGCACGGGACCTGGCAGCATACTCACACCAGCCAAGTCGCGCTGCGTGGCGTATTGAGGCTAGATGAATGAGGACACATCTGTAGTAGGTGATTCTACATCCCGGAACTACCGATGTTGCAGGTACTGTAATGAGCATATATGTGCATAGCCAAACATAACGATGATTGATGTTCAACGATTACTGAATCGATTTCATGGAGTGCAGACCTAATTGCATTTCTGGTTTTGTGCAGTAATGGAGGGATCACTGGGCCTAATTCAGACCCGCTCGCGAGCGCTGAGCGCTCGCAAGCAGGTCGATGTTGGCCCAGTGCGCATGCGCACGACGGAGGCGGCTCCGTCGTGCGCATGCCCGAGACCTGGATAGCGACGGGCAAGCCGTCGCTCTGGGTCTCGCTACAAAGGGGGCGTGCTGTCGATGGTGAGTGATAGCACGCCCCCTTTGGTGGGCGTGCCGGGGGCGTGGCTGCCCAGACGGAGGCGTTCCCATGGGAACGCCTACCGTCTGGGGCTGGCCCCACTGACATCACAAGTGATGTCAGTGGGAGTGCTCTCGGCTCTGATAGAGCCGAAAGCACTCCAGGGCTTGCGGCAACGAGATCCTACCACAAGGGTCTCGTCGCAAGCCCGATGGTTGCGATGGTCTTGACCATCACGACCATCTTCCTGGCCGCTTGCTATAGCTGTGGGTGGTCACCCACAGCTATACGAGCGGCCAGGAGGCCGCTCTAAAAATGAAGAAGGACGGCCCTGATTCAGAGCGAGCGTGCTGTCAGAGCGTCCGGCTCTGAATCAGGGCCACTGTATGAAGTGCTTTCTAGCATATATCACAGTCTGAGGATGCATTATATACTAGGCAGAGGAATGGTTGCAGGTCGTTTTTGGGAACCCCGGCTAAGATTTAACATCGGAGCCCAAAAAACTTTTGCCAGTAATAGTTTACATTAAAGTTTCCCAACTTTGGCCTAGTCTACTATGTGATTCTGGGGTCTATTTACTAAGCAGTGTTAAGAGACAGAGTGAAAAATGATAAGAAAGTGATAAGGTGCCAGCCAATCAGCTCCCAACTGTCATCTCACAGGCTGTGTTTGAAAACTTACAGTTGGGAGCTGATTGGCTGGTACCTTATCACTTTTCACTCTGTCTCCTAACACTGCTTAGTAAATAGACCCCTAAATTATGCACTTATAAAATATATGTGTTTCACATTAGACCTGTGTGACCTCGTAGGTTAGGTAATATTCGTCACTCTTCCTTAGAGAAACAAAGTAATGCATGGAGCCCTGAGAAAATGCCTGTAGCATGATATGATTAGGAGAAATATTATCCTAACCAGGGTTAGAGGTGTCATAATCACTAAGTGAAATATCTATGTTCACCAAAACACTTACATAGGCACAGTTCCCAATATCCTTTGTAATAATCTTCAGAGGGATTATTTTTGGGTGGTCACTTTCCTTCTCTTCTTTGATGTATCTAACAGTAAAAAAGAAAGAAAAAAATATAAAGGTAACCAAAAATGTGCAAAGATGTTTTTGTGCAGCGTAAGCTCTAAGTACTATTAGGTCATCCATTTCCCCTAGTTTAGAGCTCTCCGAACCCATCATAAGGGGGAAATAGCACTATTACAGTACAACCCTATTACATTCTCCTTCAAATTGTCTGACATAACACTAAAGAAAAAAGAATCCCCTATACACTTATTTTTACATAACATTTATAAACATCAGCTCAAATCTTTATACTAACAGTAACCAAATTACAAATTTCCATACTTAATTGGAAGCACAGAGGACCTCATTCAGAGTCGGTCGTTGCGGCCGCACGGTCGTACGGGAAAATGGGCCGGATATGCAAATGATGCACTCGCATGTTGCGTCCCTAAGATCGGATCGGTAGCTGGCCGACCAAGGGGAGGAAGCGGCCGGAAGACAAAAAAATATGCCCCCTTCTCGTACGCATTACACATCATCTCCGGGCATATAAGGATTAATCGAGACCATCGGGAACCATCGGAACTGGTCGTAGAGCTTAAGGTTGACCATACCCTCTCTTAAGCACTACGATCTAGTCAGTGTAAAAACCTCCCATGTCACGTGTGCCATGACGCTACTTTTTTAATTATGGACTCCCATAAACCGTATGCACTCCCATAAAACGCCGTTCGCATCATTAGGCACGCCTGCGTTCGGATCTCCACTCCCCGTTTTCAAGCACCTTCCCCTGTTACCACCCACAAACGCCTCAATCTGTCACTCAAACTACCGACCTGGCTGTGTTCAAGGAGAGAGAAATTTCTGATCGTAGCGGCTAGTTTGCGCACGCGCATTGCGAACTTTATGCATGCGCAGTTTAGCGAACATCGGTGGCGTACGACCGTGCGGCCGCTACGACCGACTCTGAATGAGGTCCAGACTTCTCTAACATTATGGTTTTTAATTAGGGATGGCCATCAACTATGAATCCATTGATGGTTGATGGTTTCACACTATCGGGTAAAAATCATAAATGGTTTTGCCACTGGTGAATGGGGACATGTGCAGATGGTGGCAGCAGCCATATCAGACGCGCAAAGCATAGAGGACAGAAGCTTCCACCATTGGATCTCCGCCAACAGCTGTGGAAACCATTCGGCATACCATCAATGATTTAAATCCATCAATGGTTGATGTATAAGGTTTCATTTGAATGAGTGTGGGTAATTGCCTTTTAAAATATACTATGTGATAGCCTCCTGAGACCCCGAATAAATAAGTACCAGCACTTTTGGACATGTGTTGGAGACAGGTCAACTTTCTATACATTTGCCAAAATGACCGGCAAAACTGATCAACATTTAATATGAATCAATCAAAGGCCAATTGGAATTGATGGAAAATACAGCAGGATGGGCACTACAGACGGTGTAATGGTTAGCAGTACTGCCTCACAGCACTGAGGTTGTGGGTTCAATTCCCACTACAGCCCTAACTGTGCAGAGTTTGTATATCCCTGTGCTTCGGTGGGTTTCCTTCAGGTACTCCGGTTTCATCCCACACCCCAAAAATATACTGGTAGGCTAATTGGCTCCCAACAAGAAATTGACCCTAATGTGTCTGTAGATGTGGTAGGGAATTTAGATAGTAAGCTCTACTGGGGCAGGGACTGATGTGAATGGCCATAAATAAATAATAAATAATAGTGACTAAAACCTGCTACAGTGTGTGCACAGTCATTGGTCGACTGCACTAATTGGGCAACATAGAATAGGCCTAATTACTGAACGCCCACATCTGTACAATACGGCCAGGCACATATATGGGAAGCTTAAGGCTATTAGTTTGGTTAGCTAAAAATAGGTTTATTGGCATCTGCAATTCTGAAAAGTACAACAATAAAATAAAGTCTCTATTTTAAAAATAAAACGAATAAAAAAAAAAACTTTTGTTTTGCAAGAAATAAGTAATAGTGATACTTTTCATATTGACAAAACAATAAAAATGTGGACTTCAGCTTTTCGGTCCAAGCGCCACAAATCCCCAGACTTAAAATGTATCCAAAAAGACCACAGGAATCTAACACCAGCTGACTGGGGATCATGAGTATCCACATAAACCATTCATCATCTGCCTGACACAAAGTATTTGTTTATAACAAATGATTTATCCAGGGTATAGAGGAATTGAACAGTGCTTGCTATAAACTATAAAACACAGTACAGTCGGGTCATATTATTATGACCACCTCCTACATTTGATGTCGGCATCGCACATCACGTGTGGTGCGCTGGCTTGGTGGCTATATAAGGTATGCGATAGGTTGTCTACACACATATCACTCGTTGCTGTCATAGGTAAAAGGGGCCATTTATCAGAGTTGCAAAAAGGGATGATTATTGGCTTTCGGGCCAAGGGTGACAGTATTTCTGAAACAGCGCAGTTTGTGAACTGTTCGCGTGCTGCTGTGGTGAAGGTGTATTGTGACTGGACAAATGGCACCATTGTGAAATAACCGACGTGGAAACTGTGGAGCATCATGTGCCATTGATATGAGAAGTGAACGTCGGCTATGAAGGTGCGTGAGGGCCGGCCGACACGCTGCAGTGGAGCAGCTCACCATCAAAATGAACCTGGGGGCCACCAGACGTGTGTCTAAAATGACAGTTTAGCGAACCCTGCTGAGTATGGGGCCCCATAGAAAATGGATGGTCACTGCACTTATGCTAATGAAGGCGCATCGGCGGAAAATGCTTACATTTTCATGCCTGTGTCGGAATTGGAAGGGTTGCCTTCTCCGATGAGTCACGTTTTCTGCTTCATCGAATGGATGGGCGTTGGCATGTCAAGCGAGAAACATAAGAACAAACACCCTGCAACCATTGCTGGAAGAACACAAGCTGGGGGTGGCAGCGTTATGGTCTGGGGAATGTTTTCATGGCAGTCTCTGGGCCCACTCACCCATGTGGAAGGCACCATCAACGGATTTGGTTAAAATCTATCCTTGCAGAGCACGTACCCCCATACATGCTATTGTCTTCCCTGAGGCAGATGGGATCTTCCAGCGAAATGCCACACGGCTAGAAATGTCAGACAGTGGTTGGACGAGCACGACCAAGACTTCCAAGTACTTCCCTGGCCCCCTAATTCCCCAGACTTTAACCCAATTGAGCATCTGTGGGACCACCTCGATCATTGTTATCACTCTATGGATAATCCACCACGCACCCTCCAGCAGCTGTATCGCACTGCAGTCAGCATGGCACCAGATACCTGTGCCAACCTACCAGCACCTTACTGAGTCACTCCCAGCCCGTCTAGCTGCTGTCCGTGCTGCACACGGCGGTTACTCTGGCTATTAGCTGGTGGTCATAATAATGTGACTCGACTGTGTATTGGTTTAATTACATGCAAAATGGCCAACTGTCCCTACTTCGTAAGGACAGTCCCAGGTTTTGCAGTTTTATCCCTGGTACTGTCCTTGTGTTTCTGAACTGGCCCAGTGAGCAGGACATTGCTTCTTTATGTATGGATTGAATGCATATTCTTATTGCCAGTGCTGTATAAGTGTCAATATATAAGACACTGTAACAAGCTGCGAAAAAAAAGGATTTGCCCCCAAATGGTTACAGCCCCATGTTTTTCAGCATGTGGCCGGTAGCCTCTGAGCTGTGGGATTCGGAGTAATTAATAAGATTACACCATTGGAATGGCAACTTTTCCACCCCAGTGGACTCAGTAAAGTACGCAAATACCACTGTCCATTATACCAAAAGAGTAAAAATAAATATCACACAAATGATTTTAAAATAAACTTTAATTAAAAAGTTTTGTTCCTGTTCACTACTTTACTGAACAGAAAGAAAAAATCTCCTTTATTTACGTCTTGATTCAATGTAGTATAAACAAGGAAAAATCCCCATAATAAATAGCTAATGCCCTTATTATGAAGAACCACCACCAAATAATCAAAGAGTGGTCCTTCACCAAATAATCAAAAATTGTCTGACACCTAAGGGGAGCCAATCAGAAGCAACCAGAGCAGAAAACCATTTGTGATTGGCTGGGAGGGGAAGGGAATCTCAGTCACTGGTGGAAACACTCATCTAACAGCTGTGGTTTAAATCTTTTTGTCCAATTTTTAGGGCCAATGCAATCAATTGTAGCAATTCCCCGTTTTTCAGATGATTGTGTAAAATATCTGCAATGTATAGAGAACCTGATTCAGACCCGCTCGCTAGCAAAGCGGCCGCTCGTTGCAGACGATGTTCGCTAATGTGCGCATGTGTGTAGTTCGCAGTGCGCGTACGCAAACTAGTACGAGAGATCGGAATGTGCCCTGCAAAGACAGCCCAGTGGAATGAGGGACAGGAGAGGCCGTTTGTGGGTGGTAACAGGGGCAGGCCAGTAGTAACGGGGGAGTGGAGTTGTGGACGCAGGCGTGCCAGAGTGTTTTCACGCCGTTTCTGGGGCGTGCATAATTAACAGGCAGCGTCATAGTACACGTCACCTTTTTGAATAATACACTGAAGTGCTCGCAGTACTTGCGGTAGGGTACAGTCAACTGCAATGGCTGCGGTCAGATCCGATGGAACCCGATGTACCAATGGTTGTATATACTTCCTGGAGATAACGTACGCTAGTGGGTGGCTAAAGACAAGCTGGTGGGCACCTGTAAACACAAAGAGATCACTCGCCAAGGCATAGTGGGCGTGCTTATGCCTTGCCGTGCGAGTGGCTGCCTTGTCGTCACTTAGCTGAATTTCCATATGCTGGGAGCGAGCGGCTGCATCTAGCGAGCGGGTCTGAATCAGGTCCAGAGTCCACTGATTGCCTATTCCGACCATAAAGTGATCAGAATCGATAAATCAGGTTGTCCAACATGTTGGATTTCACCGACCAATCGGAGCTGTAGACTGCTAGTGCATGGTAATGATCAGCTGAATTTCCCTTTACTGCAATGTCCAAAAGTTCTAAATGTGGTAACAACAAATAAGCCCCGAGCTAGTTTGTTTCCGTAACATCAGATTTTCAATTACAGTGCAAAATATAAGTCCCGTAATTTTATAAAAATTACGTTTTCCTAACACAATGGTTCCTTTAACAGGAAGGACTGAACTACTGTACATAACAATAAAAGAGAAATAACAGAATAAAACAAGTCCCCTACCTTTCCAAAAGCATGAGCCATTTCTCCTTCTCCCCTGGAGTACTTCAAGAGAAACATAAAAAAGGAAGGTGTAAGTGAAGGATCTTATCCTGTCATACATTATGACATGCAATACATTAACACTAACAACGTGACGAGAAGCAGTTCTGGTGCCCAAGGCAACTGCTTCCACAATCGTGTTAGCCTCACACCTCAGCAGGTTTCATATTACATTTATTGAAGTCAGTTAGATAAAACGCTATGTACAGCCCATACTTACCTATTTTCCTGGAAAGTCAGCGAGATTTACAAATGTTTGATTCACATACTCCTGAGACATCAGGTCACTGTCCCGCATCCCACCTACTTCCAAGTGAATTGGGCGAATGAGTGGCTTAATGATCCAATTCTCAGCAAATTGGGCCAGCTCATGAGTGTCAAGATGGGGGTACGGGTACAAAGTACCCTAGCCTATGTAAGGCTTGGTCAAGCCCCTCCCATCCCTGCTGCGCCATGGGAACTTATAATACTATGGGACATATCCATGCCCCCTCTGGAGGCCACACATGGCAGACAGCCAAGCCCACCCAATGTTTACAATGGCCCTGGCCCCACCCCCACCCTGTGATGTCATGATTCACAGTATAAAACTTGGGCGGAGCCATAATGATGCGACTCGCACTGGCCTGCCCCATTCCCCTAAGTTGTCACTCTATTACCATTATTATGGTCCTGCTTCTCTTTTGGAATGTTGTATAGCACGCATAAATATATTATATATGTGTACGTCCCAAAGCAAAGGATTTAGCAGCACAGATCAGCTTGCTGCACGTTTTCAGACCGCAGTACAACTGGAAGGAGATCAGGGTTCTCTGGTGTGTTATTTTAGGAAACAACACTCTCCTGCCAGTTTTCCAGCTATAAGAATGGACTCTTGATAAACATTTGGATTTTGTCACATATGCTCCTTAGCAGGTGTGGTTGGCAATAAATCTTTACCTAGTATTGCTCTTTGGGTATTTTAATATATTTGCACTAGTTTGTCATTAAATCATTGCATTGTATATCTGTGTCTTGTACATTATTTCAAGGCTTGAACTATAAATTTCACTTAAAGGGAACCCCATTGTTAAAAAAAAATTTTGTTTTACTTTTAAAGACACTGGGGTAAATTTAAGGTCGCTATTAAGTTTCATTTTATTTTGTGGTGATTTTGAGGTGGATTAGTGGTGATTTTCATAGGCAAATGCAGGAGGGGTTTCCGGATGCCAGTTCTATTTGATTTTAAATCATGTAGAAATGTATGAAAACTACTCAATATGGCATTTAAGGCATAGCAATGATTTTAAAAAAATCATGGGATGAACTGGGATGAACGTGTTTGTGGGCAATACAGTGCATGTGACATGTTTTGTCCAATAGGAATGTTTTTTTTATAATTTTGGGTTAATTTTGGGTTGATTTTTGGTCAAGAACACATTTAGAACTTCAAATAGAACTTCATGCACCATCAAAATCAGAATGGAACCCAAAAATCGACTGTTAGTAAATGATCTATTTTGAATAGAAATACTGTGGTCGGTTTTGTGGGGATGTTGGTTCTATTTTGGTAAAATTTAAACAGAACCAAAATTGACTTTTAGTAAATCTACCCCATGGAAACATTGTATGATCAGTATAAAAAATGGTAAGTTTATATTTTTCTATTAGCTTTATTGATTAGGAATCATCATGTGTCGGTCAGATTCCGTGCCTGTCATTACTTGGCCCCAGTACAGTAACGTGGATTACATGGAAAAATCAATCACTTGTCTGAAAACAATTCTCTATTGTTAATGTCTGAAGTTTACTGGTGGGCTATGCAAATCACAGTTCAGTTGTGCATTGTGGCGCAAGGTTCAATAGAAGCATGTGTCTTTGTAAGAGAGAGGCGGTAATCTAATGACGTTTTACCTCTATTAGACGCCAGCAAACATTTATAAGTTTGCCATGTGACGCATTTATCCAGAGAAGTCCTTATTTTTCCATTGGAAAGCTTTAACTTACAATGGTTATTTTTATAGGTTAACATGACAAGTGGGTTCCTACACAGGATATGAGTGTAGAGTTTATTTTATGGTTTTCTCAAACTATAGATCACATGGTTTTGTCAATGCAAATTATGGAAACTACACATTTAGCCTTTCTGGCGACTGCTCACGGCTAATTGTATCTGCCCCTAGGTGTCTGCAGTAGTTGCAGACTTGAGTCAATGTAGAGATATAGGTTAACATAACAAGTGGGTTCCTACACCAGATATGAGTGTAGAGTTTATTTTAGTGTGGTTTAGCAAATTTATGGGAAGTACCTAGGAGCTGCCCCTAAGAGGATCATCAGGTGCTTATCTCTCATTGGGGGAGATATATCAAATCTACTAAACAGGACAAATGGTTAATTAGCTTTTAGCTATTATTTATCATTTACACGCTATAAAATGAAAGCTAGCAGCTGATTGGTTGCTGTCCTCTTCAGTAGGTGTGATACGTCAACCCAATGGTTGTATTCTTGAGAAGTTGGGGTCAGTGACACCAAACTGCCTGGTGCGCTTAGCATGTGTGATAGGTAGGGCAGTTGGAGGCCTTTTGTTCATTGCTGATGTCAATAGGGAATTTGGTATATTTAATTTCCCTTGGAAGATTGATTTGTGTTAGTCGAGTGGCATTACTGATAGCTGGCCATTCTTTCAATTGCTGCCATACTAGTTTTAATATATTTAAATAAAAGCTGACCAAATATTACGCCAGCAAATGTATCATGTCTTTATTAAGTGATGGGATTTCCAGCTGCCTGGGATACAGGTTTTGGCTTTATTTGTGCAAGCTTGGTACATGGCTCCTAGGGTTGCAGCTCTGTGTCCAGTAGACATATTTCCATGTAAGTAGTGCTGCAATGAGCTAGCAGATGGCCACTGGTAAACCTTCCTCTATGTAGGTACGACAGAATGGTAATGAAACAACATCCATCCATCCAGGGCAGCACAGACAGTGTAATGATTAGAATTACTGCCTCACAGCACTGAGGTCATGGGTTCGATTCCCACCACGGCCCTACCTGTGCGGAGTTTGTATATTCTCCCGTGCTTGCGTGGGTTTCCTCCGGGTATTCCGGTTTCCTCTCACACTCCAAAAATATACTGGTAGGTTAATTGGCTCCCAACACAAATTAACCCACCCTAGTGTGTATGTGTGTGTGCATGTGGTAGGGAATATAGAGTGTAAGCTCCACTGGGGCAGGGACTGATGTGAATGGCCAACTATTCTCTGTAAAGCGCTGCGGAATATGTGTGCGCTATATAAATAATGGGTAATAAATAAATAATCCATATGTAGACTGGGACAACATAACAACAAGACTAGAGTATAATTCCTTAAATCCAGCCTGACAACCTTAATAAGGTTCCTATTCTAGCAAAGATAAGCAACTTGGTCTATGACTGGTCGTAGTTCCTTTTCTGTAGCATGCGGTGCCATACAACAGAGTTGCTCAAACTTTTTTTTTCACAAAACTCCAAAACAGATTTTGAGACCCTACTTGGGGTACTAACAATTAGGGTGTACACCTCTGTTCTATGACAGAGAATATAAATATATTTTACTCGTATTTGAATTTGATCTCATTTGTTGTTTCTATTTTTAACCTTCAGTATATTATATGATTGAAGATATGCCACTTTATTAAGTCATTAAAAATTAGGAAGTAAGGTCTCTCTACAGTGAATGCAATTCAAATCCAGTGTTTACCAAGATACCTGGATCACAGTTCCTCATTATCGATCGCGTCCTGGACTTTAATCACGTACAGAACTTTGGATGAACTCTCACCCAGCTATAAAGCCTTGATCTACACACCATATGTGTTCTAGTTTACTTGACAATGTTTTGAGCACAGACAATGCAAAGAGCTGCAACTGCTATATACATTAGAGCTGCTGCATTTTATTTGCCATATATATTTAAATCTTTTCATTTAATTATTAAAAGGCTGGGTTATTTACAAACAATGGTACAAATCTACAGTAAAACATAGCAACCAGTAAATGATTAACTTTAATTGGTTGAAGATTAATTACAACAAATGTTTGATTCATCAAAGTGTAACCTACACTCAGAGATCAATTTGAATGTTCTACTGTATTAAATAACAAAGTGTAATGGAGTACTTCCAGAGCTCCATCCACAGCAACACCAATGGTACATTCCACAGCTTCACAGCCAATAACTGAAATATTGCTGACACGGGTCAAAAAGCTCAAATGGCAAAGAGCAGCATGATCCATCAAACTTCCACTGACATTACACCAACTTGAATTTGAAAATACCACTCTGCACAGAACATCTTTTACTTAGCAGGCTCCAGAACACTGAACGTTATAAAAATGATGACTCACATTGGATCTCATTGCGTTGGACGCAATTTACATCTGAGCCAATAAAATGGCACTTTGGTATCTATGCAGAGTTGGCCACAAATGTAAGATGCTACCAACCTTGCACAATTAGCAAATGTGACTCCTTCCCCAAACAACACGTCCAACTCTAAATGAGGTTCATTACGTTCATTGCCGTCCATTATATAACAAGTAAACACTAATTCCAAATACCCCATCTAATAGCATTGCAAAGAGAATTCCATGGACAGAAAGTCGCTGTTGGACTACATCAGAGGTTAGTTAAGTATAAACACTTTAATTATTTCAGAGAGGTTATTTAGCTCCGCAATGCACAGCCTTGGATATACATACTGTATATTAAGATTCTATAGTGGGTCTACTTGCTCTGTAATTACATTAATACGCTCATAGCTCCATTTTAGTAATAAATAAAATGAAATGTTCAAAATAGTAATGATAGTAATAATGCTGCATACGTGTAACATGGCACGGCAGCTGGTGAGTCAAGTAACACGTCCTCCTTACTACTCCATGCGATTCCAAAATGTAGCTTCAGCCAAAATATTGTTTGTCAGGAGAATATTAACATATGAACGTCTGCAGAACTTACACAAATGAATTCCTTAAATACCAAATTGTTAACATTTAATTAAACATCCATATATATATTTTATGTGGACAGAAAAGCTAATCCAGTATTTTATCCTGAGCAGTTGTTATTGTATATCACATTCCTAAAGTAACTGTAGGCCTGCAATGTATTTAAAGAATAAGCATATTGAGTCTCCCGTATCCAAAATACTTGGGACCAGGGGTATTTTGGAATATTACGTATTTTGGAATATTTGCATACCATAATGAAATATCTTGGGAATGGGACCCAAATCTAAACACAGAATATATTTATGTTTTATATACACCTTATACACACAGCCTGAAAGTAATTTTATACAATATTTTCATGAATTCTGTGCCTTAAACAAAGTTTGTGTACATTAAACCATCAAAAAGCAAAGGTTTTACTACCTAAGTCATGCAAAAAATATTCAGTATTTCGGAATATTCCATATTTCGGAATATTTGGATATGGGAGACTCAACCTGTATATATACAGTTTATGTATATATATATATATATATATATATATATATATATATATATATATATAATAAAAAAATAAAAAAATAAATAATAAATATATATATATATATATATATATATATATATATTTTAATTATTATTAAGTAATCTTGACACATACATTAAATAAAGTTAAATAAGTATATATTTTTAAGTAAACAAGCATCACTTTATTAAATTGTATTTAGTATTATACAATGAAAAAAAAAATCTTGACACATACATTAAATAAAGTTAATGCAGTTATCGCAATTAGGGCCTGATTCTGAGTCACATTGCTGTTCCGAATTCAGCTGTATTTAACGAATTTTAGTAAACTGTATGTGCGCCACAGCAAACAAACGCATCTTTGCCTATCTCCCGGTGATTCTGAGTCGAATGGATCTTGGGCGTTTCTCTCCGTACATGAGATTAGCTTTTCAGGATGTCAACTCAGTGGTAACTAGGTGCAAGTACAAGTGCCCATACTAGTGATGATGGCTGTGCTAGAGACAGAAAACAGTGGGGTGGTGCGATGCGTACACATGAAGACCTACATACTGTATAGTAGCTTTAACATTCCGTAAGCAAGATGCCTGCATTCCGGATAAAGACGAACAACAGGCCCCTAGTTTTCACCAGGGAGCAGCACATTCTGTTCTACAGATGTGACCTCATACATCTAGTCTCAATACGCCATGTTGTGCGAGATGCCTGGTGCAAGTGAGCGGCCAGGCCCTGTACAACTCTCCTAGCATCGCTGCATCCTAGTCGCAATGCGCTTGGGCTAGGACGCATCAGGAGACTGATTATTTATGTGACACCTGTATACAGTATCTGTGTGAGACTGAGTTTGTATACCATAAACTACGGAACTTGACGTGGAGAAAAGCTGCGGCCACTACATTATAGCACTCTGTATACTGTTTCAGAGGCTCAGTTGCACACAGATATACAAGTGTCGCATATCAAATTAATCAGCACAGTCTGCTGGTGTGTTCTAGTTGCATCGCATTGCAACTAAGATGCATTTTCAGTAATTAAAGATGCCTGGTGCTAACAAAGTCGCACAGGACCTGGTG
The DNA here is from genome assembly GCA_031769625.1 of Taudactylus pleione. NCBI lineage: Eukaryota > Metazoa > Chordata > Amphibia > Anura > Myobatrachidae > Taudactylus > Taudactylus pleione. Next base: position 6,750,198 of record JAUIMM010000841.1, on the reverse strand, counting down.
CGCCGAGAGGGGCTGTTTGGCACAACTGCAGCAATGATGTATGAGGACACATCTGCATAGTCAATAATATCACTTATTCCCAGAAATTCACAGCATGGCTACAAGTTTGGGGACCACTTTGAAAATGCCAACAATAAGGGGGAGATGTACTAAGCTCTGGAAATTGATCAATTGGGAGTGATAAACTACCAGACAATCAGCTCCTCTCATGTTACAGGCTTTGTTTGTAGTTTATCAGGGGCCTATTCATCAACACTAAATGGCCCGGTAACCATGCGGAAACGCTAGTTTCCGCATATTTTAGTTTTCGGGCCATTCATCATCAGGGGTCCGAAAAGGATCCCTGATATTCAGCAAACTCCGAAAACTGAAAGTTTTAGGAGTTTGCTTCCGAGAACAAGCGCCATCTTCACATGGCGCTTGTTCTTGGATCCCCGCTCCTTCCTATGGTAAGGAGTTCCGGGGTGGCGAAGAGGGATCCGAGCGGCTCCCTCCACCGGCTCCTCACTACCTCCCCGGCGGCCCTAGCCGGGATGACGGGGAGGAGGTAAGTAACACAGCTACATCTGTAGCTGCAATACTATGATGAATTGCTCCGGTGTAATCTATCTCCCGCTGCGAGTTGGATACTTAAGTATTCCTCGCAGCGAGTTCAATACTTTATCATCGGAGGCCATACGGCCTTCGATGATGGATAGGCCCCTCACTCTCCAATTTATCACTTTCCATAGCTTAGTACTTCTGCCCCTAATGGGCCTATTCGTCATCACTTAATTTTTACAAAATGTTCATTTTCACCTGCAATTATAAAAATTAAGTTATTGGGCCATTCATCAAGAAGGTAAAGCAGGAGATATCTCAGATATCTCCTACTTACCTTCCTCTTGTGGAATGGCCCGCTGTCCCCATACACTAGTATCACAGATATCTCCTGCTTACCTTCCTCTTGTGGAATGGCCACCTGTCCCCATACACTAGTATCACAGATATCTCCTGCTTACCTTCCTCTTGCGGAATGGCCCACAGTCCCCATACACTAGTATCACAGATATCTCCTGCTTACCCTCCTCTTGCGGAATGGCCCGCTGTCCCCATACACTAGTATCACAGATATCTCCTGCTTACCTTCCTCTTGCGGAATGGCCCGCTGTCCCCATACACTAGTATCACAGATATCTCCAACTTACCTTCCTCTTGCGGAATGGCCCGCTGTCCCCATACACTAGTATCACAGATATCTCCTACTTACCTTCCTATTGCGGAATGGCCCGCTGTCCCCATACACTAGTATGGGGACAGGATTCATCAAGCCCCGAAAATATAATATTTTCGGAGCTTGAGTGCGGGAATGGGAATGGGATGGCGAATGCTCCCGATACCCGCTCCTTCCCTATGGGAACAAGTCCCGGGTCGCAAAGAGGGATCCTTTGGGATCCCTCCGTCCCTATCCTGCTCTTTCCACCGGACATCGGGGCTCCTGTGTGCATGCATGACGTGTAGGTCACGCATGCGCACTCCCATCACTACTCCGAAGGGAGCAGTGAAGCAGCTCGCGGGGAAAACTGATTTTGCATCAGCTGTCACCGCGCCGGAGCAATGATGAATTGCTCCGGAATCCATGGCGAGTTAGAATGTTAATTATCGGGGTTCATTTAACATCATGAATAGGCCTATAAATGTGGAAGTTTTCAGAAAACTTTGCCAGCTATGACGCATGTACATTTTCAGACATTTTAAACTGTTTCTCCGCCCAAAAAGTCACAGTAAAACTACATACCTGAACGTTGCAACGCAGTTGGTGATTGGCCAGCCTATGACAAACGACCTCTCGGGGAATGTGCTGCCCTCACAGACTTCCTCCATGCAGGACGCGATCCACATCTCACCCACACGCACATGGTGCTTCAGTTTATAGTGAGATGGGGACCTACAAAACAAATGGATCAACGTGATAACAGAACAGAGGAACAGCACATCATACACAGTATATCTTCAGGCATTTATATTTCATAAGCTTAGCCAGTGTATATTTATTGGATAGATAAGTGGATACATGAGCTATATTCCATGTACGGGTGTTTTTGCCACACATATCTTGTTGTTGTTCTGTGTTGCTCTGATTGGATACAAGTTAATTCAGCCCTGCTCTGATTGGATATAAGTTGGTACAGCCCTGTGACTGTTCTAATGCTTCATGTACACGATGAGGCCCCAAAAATTTGTACCACCCCCTCTCTGCACTTCTGCTTGGTTTAGCCCTAGGATCCTTCTAACGCTCTAATTGGCTATAGCTTGTCTAACCTCATGAACATTGCCCTGCTGTGATAGGCAGGATTTACAACCTCTGAATATTCTGCAGGCTTTAACACCTCCCTGTACACAGAAATAACATTTACATGGCCCATAGGTGGCTGACATGGGGGAGGAGACATTCCAACTTTACGATTCACCAAAATAATGATATTATATGATGTTCTTAAAAAGTGTACAGCTTGTACCGCAGTGCTGAATGTCTGCAATGTAACCTGTCACGTGGTGCAAGAAATTGTCATACCAATAGCATGTCTTCATTTATTTGTAGTTTAAACAGTTTTTCTCGTGGAATGTGTGACAGGGGTGAATATCTGTGCTCCACAGCCCCCAACTCCAGAACCTGACTAACCTGACTATGCATGACTAATACTGTATAGATTGGATCTAACTGACTAAGGGAAGGCGCCAAATTCAATCTCAATAGACAAGATATCATCAAAATGATGGATTGATTTTTGTAATAAAGGTAAATTGTCCAGATATATGCTGTGCTTTTCCATTACAGAGACCTGCCAAACAGCCAGAACAAGAAACAAGTGCACATATTCAGTCCAGTTCATCTAATTACCAGCAGACTGCTCCTCTGCTAGGGAAGGGAGTATTATATTCACTGCAAGAACAGGCAGTAACTTCCTTTCATTTCCAAGGTCGCATTTATTATATGAGGTTTATAAATAGTGACCAAGACAAACAGCAACATCATATCCTCTCCCCTTAAAGAGTTTGTAATCTTCAATAAAAATCATTAGCCTGGCACAGCGGCTCCTATCAGAGTAACAGACTCATCTACATGTTGCGGTTTCTCAATGAGCTGGTCAGTCATGCGTTACTGTTTACATGATGGCCATTATTTCATACACAGAGCTGGAAAGATGTTTGACCAGGTTCCATTGTTCCTTTTCCTGATGATTCCCATTAGAAAAGATTCTAACGCATAAAACAACGTATCAACTTCCTGAAAAACAAATGGCCCTGCCATGTTGTACTTACATAAGAAGGAAAAGTTTGCCTGGCAGCGTTGTAGAGACCCCCCCTTCCTCATCCACAATGTAATCATTGTGACAACCAACAGAGGACAACAATGATTTTTATTTAAGGTCATTATATCGTTACATAGTGTATGCAGAAGTCCAGTTTTACCTTTAGAGTGGCAAATGCGTTACAATATTTAGCTTTTATAGGACACTGCTCACACAATTCTAGGACCTTATTCACATTAATACAGTAGGATGATTTACTAAAGGTCAAGGTGCTACGTCAGCTTGGCAGAACTGTACTCGGTCCTAACTAAAAATGAGGTAAAACTTACATATTTATAATTACTATTATTACGATGATCTTTTATTTATAAAACGTAAACATAAACCCATCAACCAGCAGCGACTCCTACCCTCTTACCTGAGGGGGGGTTGCCGCTGCCGCTGCTGCTGCTATGGCCGTGGCCATCTGGGTCCCGGTGCCTGCATAATGTATCTGGCAGGTGCCGGGACCGGTGCATGCGTGGCAATGGTGCCGCGCATGCGTATAACAACAGCTACTAGGGACTGTATTGGCTGCAGCCCCTAGAAGGGGTAGGGCTGCCCGAAGGGCAGAGCAGCGGAACACTCTCTGCTAATTGCAGTCCGGACTAGGGGCACCTGCCCCTGGGGCTGTCTGTCTTTTGCGTGACTGACAGGTGGCGCTTCCAATGGGAAGCCACCTACAGTCACAGTCAGTATATCCAGTGCAGCCAGGGACTTTAACTGGTTCACTGAAGTGGCCCCGCAGCCACTGCCATCAACCATAACATTAAAACCACTGACAGGTGGATAACATTGATTATCTTGTTACAATGGCACCTGTCAATGGATGGGATATATTAGGCAGCAAGTAAACGGTCAGTTCTTGAAGTTGATGTGTTGTAAACCTGAAAATTAGGCAAGTGTAAGGATCTGAGCAACTTTGACAAAGGCCAAATTGTGATAGTTAGACTGGGTCAGAACATCTCCAAAAAGGTGGGGAGTCCCTGGTATGCTGTAGTTAGCACCTGCAAAAAGTGTTTCAAGGTAAGCCAACCGGTGAACTGGCAAATGGGTCATGGGTGCCCAAGGCTCATTGATACGTGTGGGTAGCAAAGGCTAGCCCGTCTGGTCCTATCTCACAAAGAGCTACTCTAGCACGAATTGCTGAACAAGTTAATGCTGGCTATGATAGAAACATGTCACAGTACATACACAGTGCATCGCACCTTTCTGTGTATGGGGCTGTGTTGCCGCAGACCCCTGCCCACCTCTGAAAGCGCCTACAAAGGGCACCTGAGCATCAGAATTGGACCATGGAGCAATGGAAGGAGGTGGCCTGGTCTGATGAATCACGTTTACTCTGACAACATGAGGATGGCCGGATCATTTACCTGGGGGAACAGATGATACCATGATGCACTATGGGAAGAAGGCAAGCCTCCTGAGGCAGTGTGATGCTATGGGCAATGTTCTGCTGAGAAACCTTGGGTGTTACTTTGACATGTACCACCTACCTAAACATGTTGCTGACCAAGTACACCCCTTCACCGCAGCGGTATTCCCTGATGGCAGTTTCCTCTTTCATCTTCCAGCAAGAAAATGCACCCAGCCACAATTGTTCAGGAATGGTTTGAGGAACATGACAAAGAGTTCAAGGTGTTGACTTGGCCTCCAAATTCCTCAGACCTCAATCTGATCGAGCATCTGTAGGATGTGCTGGATTTTGACTTCCATCAAAACGCTCAAACATTTGTTTATTTGTACTATACGAATGATATGAAATTATATATTGCTAAAGTCGTTATATGGATAGTAAAGGTTAAGCAGGCTTGGCAGGATTTCCAAAAATAAATTATTTAATTATACGGTTATTTCCGTACTCTGTAATCTCCTCCACACTTGCCTATAAGGAGATGAGGAAACCAATAGGGGTTCTGTATGATTATTTATGGCTCTTATGGTCTGACCCATATCTCAAAGTGTATCGCAGCGGAAGACAAGAACAAGAACATGCGGTTACCACATGATCCATTTATATAACTTATATATAAATAGAAAATGAGAAAATCACATCAGCAGTCCTGAACATTCAGCATAATACCGAGCTGTGTGCTTTGCTGGTTTATGAAAAATGTGAACAATGGAGATAAGGTTAACAAATTTCCGAATTAGATTCCTGGTCACGGGAATATCAAATGAGCAATTAACATATGAGGATATTGAATTATAATAATGTCCAGCGACCAGAGATGTTGTATAATACAGTGGGGATGTGTAGCAAGGTGAGAAATGCGGACAAAACCCCGAAAATGCGGGTTTGACCACATTTCTCATATGCACCAAGCCCCAGGATGCGATGCACTGCGGGGCTTGGTTGCGGTGGGTAACGCCATCTTCCTAATGGCAATACCCATAGAAGCCTATGGGGTTCTTTCCGCAGAGTGCTGTGAGAGGGATCCAATCGGAGGGGCTTCTGTGTCATAGACCTGGAAGTCCCTCCATCGCAAAGGGCTGCTCTTACCGAGTGAGCGGTCCTTTGCGGTGATCGTCATGCATACCGGTGTTACCAATGCCGGCATGCATGCGAAGACCAGCGTGATGCATCGCATCCCAAGTGCGATGCATCATGCATCCCGCCCAATGTCTTAAGTCCACATGGAGTGTGCAATGTGACTTATATTGTAGAATATTTGCCTCTATCCAGGAGCAACTTCTTCTAGGGTATTCATCCAACCCTACAGGAATAATGGGAAGTATCTTGAAAGACTGTGGGGTTAAGTATTTAGCCTTGGAGAGAGGTAAAGTGGACGGAGATAACCCCAGTGCAGTCAGGGGAGGGACTTATTTGTCCTAAATTTTCCTATAATAAATTTACCTTAGTTGTAAACCAAAAGGAAATCTAGGGAGTGTTTCATAAGTACTGCTTCAGCCCACAAAATGTCTGCCTCCATTGTTTATAAGTGACAGGTGCATTTTAAGATAAACCTCAACCCCATTATTGTATAACATCGTTCATGGTTCTGGTTGTGAGGTAGATACAGAAAGTAATTTCTGTAGCTGTGTTTTCTATCCTTTCATCAGAACCCCCTGGCAGGAGGGAATCGGTATGTAGCCGCCAGATCAAATACTGACAGCGGCAGCCCGACGGATCGAAATCCTGACTGCAGCAGGTAAGTACCGTTACCCTCTCCTCTCCCTACCCTAACCATCCCTTAGTGGTGCCTAACCCTAACCTCCCCCGCTAGTGTCTAACCCTAACCTCCCCCCGTTAGTGCCTAAACCTAACCCCCCATCCCTGCACCCTAAGCCTGACCCTCCCGGGGGGGTGCCTAACCCTAACCACCCCCCAGGGGTCCCTAAACCTAACACCCCCCTGCAGCTAAACGCTAAGGCACCCGGCTTACCTTCGTTCGGTATGCCGGTGTCGGGATTTTGTAGTGGGGCTGATGATGGGCGTCGGGATTTGGAGTCGACGCCTACCTTTAGTCCCATGTCGGGATGTCAGTGTCGGGGTATCGTTGGGTGGGATAGTGCCCACCAGTATCCTGACTGCATCCAGGCAGGGGCTATCCATTAGAATGCTGCTAGACTTCATAAATCAGTCTCATTTGCATGCCACAGACATACAGTAGTCAGGAGACAAGAAACAACAACATTAAAGAGAAGAGGCAGATTAAGGAGTAAAACATTGCTGGGACAGGTACATATAAGTACGAAACAAATGATACTGTCTCAATGGATCATTGTATATCACAGAGCCGGCGCCAGGAATAGACAAACTAGGCAAATGCCTAGGGCATTTGGAATGCCTAGGGGCATGCATTCCAAGTCTAGGGCCAGCTCAGCTTGACAGCGGGCAATGGTGGGACGGCACCTCTGCTCTTGCTGTCCTACCGCGATTGGAGCTCTCAGCACAGCTCTGATTGGGTGGCAGCTCATACAGCCTGCAGCAGCAGGACCGGAGAGCAGAGACAGTGGGGGCAGCGGGCAGTAACAAAAATCGCCGCTGGATGAGGGCTGGTGGGCATGCCCAGCCACAGCAGCTCCTCCTCCCATGGACCTTTGTGGAGTCCAGCAGGCTGGGCCTGTCTGCAGGGAGACAAACGGGGTGGGGCGCCCATGCTCTTGCTGGCACAGTGCACCAAAATGTCTAGTTACGCTCTGTGGATGAGTATTGCAATGGGTGAGGGGTGATGGATGTTGCTTGCTGCTGCTGTGATCTGTGCTGCTGGTTGATTGGTGCTGTGCTGGTAGAGGGCTGCCGGGTCACATGTGGAACTAGGGATGGTGCTAGAGGGCACCACCCAAAATCTTGCCTAGGGCATCAAACTGGTTATGGCCGGCTCTGGTATATCAGAAAAGTAGGGGAAATTCATCCCCGCTGACCAGAGGCAATATCCTCCCCACCTGCATTTATTACAGGCTTGCAGTTACAGAGGACAGCAGGGAGCACAGGTGCACCTAAGCAGTGCAGCACGTGTAAATGGCAGCAACAGCGCTGTCAGGTTCCCTCCGTCAGGTAATATACCTGTCCCAAGCAGGATAGATGACCTCCTGACCAGACCATTATCAGGAGGCCCACTGGGATAGGGGCTTGGAGGTAATTTAATTTCTAATGTCTTGTTTGTCTCAGCTAGATCCATCCAAAACATAATTTTCTTATTGAATATAGGACTGCACTTTTAGAGCATGTGGACTAAATGGTTCAGGGATTTGTACAGCCCTGTCCTAACTGCTGCATCCATCTCTGTATTACATAAAGAATGGACGAGATTGCAAAAAGCAATGATCCCTCTAGGCTCAGCGTCCTGGAAATACATTACAGCCTAATCTAATGAGACTCTGTCGTGCAACCCTGCACCATATATTTTTCCTGACAAGTTCTATTTTTAACGCTGTCGTCTCCAAATCGTTCCACTTAGCGGGGACAGTACAGGCGATCCTACATCTTACACCTGATCAACGAAATGTTTATAGTCATTTTAAAGTTTATATTCCATTTATTTTCTATAATAGCACTTTAGTATAGTTTTTTAGATATAATTCCGAAGAGTGTAATCACCAGCTGTTATTGTTCTTGCACACGGCATGGCTGTGTGTGTACAGTAGCTGCTTTTGCAATGCACAGAGGCAGGAATCAGGCAGATGCTGAGGCAGGTTGCAAGATACATTAGGCCTGACAATTTCTGAGTTGGACAGACTGCCGATATCGGACGCAGTTGAGCAATTGTTTTCTACTGCTTATGGATCCAGAGTCTGTGCGTACAGAGTAGCAGTGGCAGTCTCATAAATGTTTTCAAAATGTGCGTTCTTGGGCAGTGCTATGCAGATACACAGAGATGGTCTGACTTATAAGCATGTTAGGGGGTGGCGCAAGCATGTTACTCCCCATTTTGCATGCTGCGCTATGCGATGTTTTCTTAAAATATGCGTCTAGCTCTGCTTTATTTATTTTATACCAATTCCTTTGAGACAAAAAATACCAATCCTAAGTACTTAGGGCCTGATTCAGACCCAGTCGCAAGCGCTGAGCACTCGCAACTGGGTCGATGGTGGCCCAGAGCGCATGTGCACGACGGAGTCGGCTCCATCGTGCGCATGCGCGAGACCCGGATAGCGACAGGCAGTCCGTCGCACCGGGTCTCGCACCAAAGGGGGCATGCTGTCAATGTTGAGTGACAGCACGCCCCCTTTTGTGGGCGGGCCGGGGGGGTGACTGCCCAGACGGACGCGTTCCCATGAGAACGCCTACCGTGTGGGGGCGGCCCCACTGACATCACAAGTGATGTCAGTGGGAGAGTTTTCGGCTCTGTGGAGCCGAAAGCTCTCTGGGGCTTGCGGCCACGAGACCCTACCACAAGGGTCTCGTCACAAGCCCGATGGTCGCGATGGTCTTGACCATCGCGACCATCATCCTGGCCGCTTGCATTAGCTGTGGGTGGCAACTCACAGAAATGCGAGCGGCCAGGAGGCCGATCCGTAAAAAAAAAAAGACGCCCTGATTCAGAGCGAGCGCTCTGTCAGAGCGTCCGGCTCTGAATCAGGGCCTGAGGGTCTTATTCAGAGATAGATGGAATTGCAAAGCCACACACAAGCAGCTGCGCAATTTTGTCCATCGCAAATGTAGCAGGAGGCATCTAGACAACTCCTTGCTGCATCTGCGATCCCAGCGCTGTGACCGGGATCACAGCCTGGGATCACCAAGGCGACCACTGCGACCAATGGTCGCAATAGTTGCTCCTTAGGCCAGGTTGTGGGAGTTGCAACTTGCCACAGTCCGGTCGGGTCCTGGCAGCTGCAAGGCCAGGAAGACTGCGTCCATGGACCCAGACCCTGGCCTCAGCACTCCCAGAAAATGGGGGGGTAACATGCCTCTAACTCTGGGAAATCAGGCCGCCCCCCGCATCCTGTCTGTCAATGAGGCAGGGCTTTGGGAGAATTGTGTGCGAGACCATTTTGAACGGGTCCTGCACAGGCGCAGATTCTAAAACATCAGAGATGTGTGCGCTAACCATAGGGTTAGCGCACATCTCAGAATCAAGCCCTTAGTACACTATTAGTGCTAGCGTATTACTAGTGAATTAAGGCGCCGAAAAATAGGCAATCTGGGTAGTAAAGCAAAAGACAGAGGTTCTATATGAGAGACTTGCGATATGCATCGTTATGCTTAATCTGCTACTTTATACCAATTGCTTTGATGGAAAAAATACTAATCATACGTACTTAGGGCCTGATTCAGACCCGCTCGCGAGCACGAGTCTGATGTGAGTCGATGAATTTTCACTCGCTGCGGGACTCACTACAAGACGGGGCGGCTGTCGATTGTGATTGACAGCTCGCCCTGTTTTGTAGGCGTGCAGGGGGGTGGCTGGACAAACGGAGGCGTTCTTGAAGGAATGCCTGGCGTTTGTGGGCGGCCCTACTGACATCACTAGTGGGGCTTGCGGTGGACGAGACCCAACCACAAGGGTCTCGTTGCAAGCCCGATGGTCGTGACCATCACCAGGCTGCCCGCACACGCTGTGGGTGGTCACCCACAGCTGTGCGAAAGGCCTGGAGGCCAATCGGGAAAAAAAACGTCCCGCCCTGATTCAGAGCGAGCGCTCGCAAATAGCATGCGCCTCTGAATCAGGGCCTTAGTCCACTATTAGGGATATATTTACTAAGCAGTGTTAGGAAACAGAGTGAAAAGTGATAAGGTACCAGCCAATCAGCTCCTAACTGCCACCTCACAGGCTGTGTTTGTAAAATGACAGTTGGGAGCTGATTGGCTGACACCTTATCACTTTTCACTCTGTCTCCTAACATTGCTTAATAAATAGACCCCTTAGGGGTCTAGGGGTCTATTAACCAAACAGTGTTAGGAGAAGTGAAAAGTGAAGAGTGAAAAATGATGAGGTGCCAGCCAATCAGCTCCTAACTGCCATCTCACAGGCTGTGTTTGAAAAATGACAGTTGGGAGCTCCTAACATTGCTTAGTAACTAGACCCCTAGACCCATAAGGGCAGTGTTAGGAGACAGAGTGAAAAGTGATAAGTCTCTGATAAGGTGCCAGCCAATCAGTTCCCAACTGTAATTTTTCAAACACAGCCTGTGAGATGACAGTTGGGAGCTGATTGGCTGGCACTTATCACAGACTTATCACTATTCACTCTGTCTCCTAACACTGCTTAGTAACTAGACCGCTTCTTAGAACACTATTAGTGAATATAGAGGTCTATTTACTAGGCAGTGTTAGAAGACAGAGTGAAAAGTGATAAGGTGTCAGCCAATCAGCTCCTAACTGCCAACTCACAGGCTGTGTTTGAAAAATGACAGTTAGGAGCTGATTGGCTGGCACCTTATCACTTTTCACTCTGTCTTCTAACACTGCTTAGTGACTAGACCCCTAAGACATAAAATTCTGGAAAAAGTACTCTACCGTGGGAATCACTACCCTTGGTGGAGCATTATTCGTCTCATGCCATATTGATCAAAGAGGATAGGTGTATAAGGACATACTGTATCTGTACAGCTGCTTTATATGTAACGTTAGTATCAGTGCGCATCTCTGCTTTCCTCACAATGTACCTCTGTAAAAATCATTTTACACCAGAGCTAAAACCCGGGTTACTGCAGGGTTAACCCGGGCAGCTCCTTGGTGTAAAAGGGGAGAGGGTTGGATTCCCGGGTGGAGTGACCCGACAATCCAACCCAGGTAACTTGCAGGGTTTAACAAGGGAATAACCCGTGAAACCTTGCAGTGTAAACTGCGCAATCCGGGTCACGGCGCGATGACCTGGAGCGTGCCGCATTACGTAATCTCCAAGCGTCCACTTCCACACCGGAAGAGCCAGGTCACTGCAGACCCATCTCCGGTGTGAACGTCGCCGACAAGGGAATATCCTGGGTCGGCGCCAGCTAAATTCCGGGTCTGATCCAGTTTGGAACCCTGTTCCAACCTCCGGGTCAGACCAGGAATTTAGGTACAAAAGCGATATAACATATATATTATGCCCCTGTCATACACTGTCTATAACCCCCTTCAGCATCACTTAGCAGGGAAAACAAACTAGTAAACTAGAATGTCCTGAGTAAAATACATTATGTTGGAGTATAAGAATGTATAAATAGTGCGGTGTAAGTATTTGCACTGTAGTCATAGATTGTGAACAGATTAATTGAATCATTTTTAATACAGTTTAAAACACTGGATGATCCAGGTTATTAGAGCTGTCAGCCTTCTATGATTTATTCTACTACTCTGCAGATATTAGTGATCTCTTGAAAATGTTTTGCTAGGCGCCATTAACGTCACATGTACGCAGTGCACCAGCCGCAGCCCTGGGTCACACTGTATATCTACGGATTGGTTGTACTCACTTTGACTTTGCAATGATCAGGATGTCTGTAAAGAGGAACAGGTGTCGGTCCTGGGTCTGCAGACCAGTCTTCAGCTGGACATGGCTGTGTGTTATGAACGATCGGCTGGGGCAGCTGAATGCCTGGATAAGTGGGCACGATTCTGGACTTACAGGCGAAAAACAACCATCTCTGCAATCACAGGAGAAAACTTATTACCAAACGCTCGATCAATAACACGTAATGCAATATAAACAGCATTGAGCTTTATTGCCATGGTAATAGGAGCAGCAATATGAAGTTATAAGATTACAAATACAAATATATAAATATGAGAGATGACCACCTCACTATGGGGGAGATGCATCAAGCCTTGGAGAGAGATAAAGTGGAAAAGATGCCCAAAGCAACCAATCATTTATCTAGTACAGTCTATGATATGACAGATAGAAGCTGTTTGGTTCCTTTGAGCAACTTCTCCACTTTACCTCTCTCCAAGGCTTGATACATCTCCCCATATAACCTGAAGGTAATTTATGCTAGGATGGACTAAAGCAGTGGTCTCCAACCTGTAGCTCGCGGTCTTAATTTTGGTAGCTCACCTAGCTACAGTCCTACTGAGTCATCTAGGAGGAAGTGACCTCTGATGTGTGCTCCCCCGTGACGTCGACGCCATTGGTGGAGCCACAGGGAAGCACGTCAGGTGATTGCCGCCACCTCTACAGCAATCACCTGAAGTGCTTCCCCGTGGTTCCACCAACAGCATCTACGCTAAGGCGGAGCGAGTGACTCTCACCCAGCCCTGCCAGAAAGTGAAACAGCGGCCCTGCCTATATCTTTTGCTCTTCTACTGCCCGTACCTCCTTGGAGCCAGTAATTAACAGTGAAATGTGCCTGTGCTTAAATTTTATTTGCAATCTACAACAATATCTCTGTAATAATTAAATGCATTGTTATTTTCTATGAAACATTTTTTTAATTTTCATTAAATGACCTTCAGTTGTTCAGTTATTAGCCAGATTTTATTTTTTTCTACAATGTTAGTAGCTCTTCTGGAGGTTTCATTTCTCTAAAGTAGCTCACACCTCAATTAAAGTTAGCGACCGCTGGACTAAAGCGTAATGATGGGGGGCTTTAGTAGAGCAGACGTCAGTGCTGTATCTCCGAGCCTCTGTCTTTTAAATCCCTGAAGCTTACTATAGAATGTCACATCTGCTCCCCTTGGAGAGATAAAGGGGCTCATTCAGTGTTGCGCACATGTCAGTATCACTATTTGTTGTACTGCACATGCACGTAACTCCAAGCAACCACGGAGTTGGACAACTCATAATCATATGTATTTCAGCCGCTTCTCTACCCATAGAGCACCTAGGGACGAGCAGTCAGGGTAGGCAGGGGATACCCTGACTGGCTGTATTGTTATCCATATAAACATCCTCGCAGACACCAAACCCACAGAAACCATATAAACTGAATATGTGATGATACATATATTAATGCCATACTCCCCTGTAATATTCCTGAGATTTGATATAAAAATGATTAGACTAATACAAAGAAGATATTTATAGCTTATAAACATCTTCTTTGTATATTGTAATCATTTTAATACTCACCAGCTTTGTGGAGCTCCCTGGGACTGCAGGGAGAGGAGAGATAAGGCAGCAACAGCTCAGCCTCATTTCTGTATAGTCAGACACTGCTTGCAGAGCTGGGGGAGGGGCCACACCACGGGCAGTAAGCTGCACAGAAAGAGAACTAATAGAGGCATGCCTCTGCATATGGGGGGTGTGCTTTGAGTACTGATGGACACCTTGGATGTGTCATGTGACCAGGAAGTGCACTGCAGTGTTTAGAGATTGGAGCTCAATCAGCAGCAGCATAGTGATGCAGGTAGGATAATCAATGGATACTGAAGCTTAGTGTAGTGAGGGTAGATTTACAGTGAGTAGGGAGTGAGACAGGCTCCCAGCACTGAGATTCATCTCCACGTGTGCCTCCCCAGCCACTGATCTCACCGCACATCACTGAGAGCACCCTATATACATCTAGAACTACCTGTGTGAGTGGTAGGTGGGAGGTGGGAAGAGAATCCTTGGCATCTCAGACTGCGCCAAGCAGAGCACTCCCAGTGAAATATTGTTGTGCAGGGCTGCCAACCCTATACATATACATTGTAATAGACTGTATTGCAAGGTTAATTATCATTACAACACGGTTAATAGTGGTAGAAAGTAACATGCGGAGAAAAGATTCCTGTTCCCTGCTTATGTAGCGGTCACACATCCTGCACTTATCACAGTTCAGCCTTTGAAGAACATCTCTTTCTCTAACTACTTTAAAGGACACTAAACCCTGAAATTGAAACGTTCATATATGAACCATGGATGTAAACTCTGTTCTGTGTTTCGTGTGGGGGCGGCCCCACTGACATCACAAGTGATGTCAGTGGGAGAGCTTTCGGCTCTGTGGAGCCGAAAGCTCTCTGGGGCTTTCGGCCACGAGACCCTACCACAAGGGTCTCGTCACAAGCCCGATGGTCACGATGGTCTTGACCATCGCGACCATCATCCTGGCCGCTTGCATTAGCTGTGGGTTGCAACCCACAGCAATGCGAGCGGCCAGGAGGCCGATCCGTAAAAATAAAAAAGACGCCCTGATTCAGAGTGAGCGCTCTGTCAGAGCGTTTGGCTCTGAATCAGGGCCTGAGGATCTTATTCAGAGATAGATGAAATTGCAAAGCCACACACAAGCAGCTGCGCAATTTTGTCCATCGCAAATGTAGCAGGAGGCATCTAGACAACTCCTTGCTGCATCTGCGATCCCAGCGCTGTGACCGGGATCACAGCCTGGGATCACCAAGGCAACCACTGCGACCAATGGTCGCAATAGTTGCTCCTTTGGCCAGGTTGTGGGAGCTGCAACTTGCCGCAGTCCGGTCGGGTCCTGGCAGCTGCAAGGCCAGGAAGACTGCGTCCATGGACCCAGACCCTGGCCTCAGCACTCCCAGAAAATGGGTGGGTAACATGCCTCTATCTCTGGGAAATCAGGCCGCCCCCCACATCCTATCTGTCAATGAGGCAGGGCTTTGGGAGAATTGTGTGCGAGATCGCAGGACCCGTTTTGAACGGGTCCTGCACAGGCGCAGATTCTAAAACATCAGAGATGTGTGCGCTAACCATAGGGTTAGCGCACATCTCAGAATCAGGCCCTTAGTACATTATTAGTGCTAGGGTATTACTAGTGAATTAAGGCGCCGAATTCAGGAAAAATAGGCAATCTGGGTAATAAAGCAAAAGACAGAGGTTCTATATGAGAGACTTGCGATATGCATCGTTATGCTTAATCTGCTACTTTATACCAATTGCTTTGATGGAAAAAATGCTAATCCTACGTACTTAGGGCCTGATTCAGACCCGCTCGCGAGCACATAGCGCTCGCAAGTGAGTCGATGAATTTTCACTCGCTGCAGGACTCACTACAAGACGGGGCAGCTGTCGATTGTGTTTTGTAGGCGTGCAGGGGGGTGGCTGGACAAACAGAGGCGTTCCTGAAGAAATGCCTGGCGTTTGTGGGCGGCCCTACTGACATCACCAGTGGGGCTTGCGGTGGACGAGACCCAACCACAAGGGTCTCGTTGCAAGCCCAATGGTCGTGACCATCACCAGGCCGCCCACACACTCTGTGGGTGGTCACCCACAGCTGTGCGAAAGGTCTGGAGGCCAATCGAAAAAGAAAACGGCCCGCCCTGATTCAGAGCGAGCGCTCGTAAATAGCATGCGCCTCTGAATCAGGGCCTTAGTACACTATTAGGGATCTATTTACTAAGCAGTGTTAGGAAACAGAGTGAAAAGTGATAAGGTACCAGCCAATCAGCTCCCAACTGCCACCTCACAGGCTGTGTTTGTAAAATGACAGTTGGGAGCTGATTGGCTGGCACCTTATCACTTTTCACTTTGTCTCCTAGCACTGCTTAGTAACTAGACCCCTAGACCCCTAAGGGCAGTGTTAGGAGACAGAGTGAAAAGTGATAAGTCTGTGATAAGGTGCCAGCCAATCAGTTCCCAACTGTAATTTTTCAAACACAGCCTGTGAGATGACAGTTGGGAGCTGATTGGCTGGCACTTATCACAGACTTATCACTATTCACTCTGTCTCCTAACACTGCTTAGTAACTAGACCGCTACTTAGAACACTAGTAGTGAATATAGGGGTCTATTTACTAGGCAGTGTTAGAAGACAGAGTGAAAAGTGATAAGGTGCCAGGCAATCAGCTCCTAACTGCCAACTCACAGGCTGTGTTTGAAAAATGACAGTTGGGAGCTGATTGGCTGGCACCTTATCACTTTTCACTCTGTCTCCTAACACTGCTTAGTGACTAGACCCCTAAGACATAAAATTCTGGAAAAAGTACTCTACCGTGGGAATCACTACCCTTGGTGGAGCATTATTCGTCTCATGCCATATTGATCAAAGAGGATAGGTGTATAAGGACATACTGTATCTGTACAGCTGCTTTATATGTAACGTTAGTATCAGTGCGCATCTCTGCTTTCCTCACAATGTACCTCTGTAAAAATCATTTTACACCAGAGCTAAATCCCGGGTTATTGCAGGGTTAACCCGGGCAGCTCCTTGGTGTAAAAGGGGAGAGGGTTGGATTCCCGGGTGGAGTGACCCGACAATCCAACCCAGGTAACTTGCAGGGTTTAACAAGGGAATAACCCGTGAAACCCTGCAGTGTAAACTGCGCAATCCGGGTCACGGCGCGATGACCTGGAGCGTGCCGCATGACGTCATCTCCAAGCGTCCACTTCCACACCGGAAGAGCCAGGTCACTGCAGACCCATCTCCGGTGTAGACGTCGCCGACAAGGGAATATCCTGGGTCGGCGCCAGCTAAATTCCGGGTCTGATCCAGTTTGGACACGTGTTCCAACCTCCGGGTCAGACCAGGAATTTAGGTACAAAAGCGATATAACATATATATTATGCCCCTGTCATACACTGTCTATAACCCCCTTCAGCATCACTTAGCAGGGAAAACAAACTAGTAAACTAGAATGCCCTGAGTAAAATACATTATGTTGGAGTATAAGAATGTATAAATAGTCTATGATATGACAGATAGAAGCTGTTTGGTTCCTTTGAGCAACTTCTCCACTTTACCTCTCTCCAAGACATACTATAGAATGTCACATCTGCTCCCCTTGGAGAGATAAAGGGGCTCATTCAGTGTTACGCACATGTCAGTATCACTATTTGTTGTACTGCACATGCTTCATAGCCAATCATACAGTACGTAACTCCAAGCAACCACGGAGTCGGACAACTCATAATCATATGTATTTCAGCCGCTTCTCTACCCATAGAGCACCCAGGGACGAGCAGTCAGGGTAGGCAGGGGATCACCCTGACTGGCTGTCATGTTATCCATATAAACATCCTCGCAGACACCAAACCCACAGAAACCATATAAACTGAATATGTGATGATACATATATTAATGTCATACTCCCCTGTCATATTCCTGAGATTTGATATAAAAATGATTAGACTAATACAAAGAAGATATTTATAGCTTATAAACATCTTCTTTGTATATTGTAATCATTTTAATACTCACCAGCTTTGTGGAGCTCCCTGGGACTGCAGGGAGAGGAGAGATAAGGCAGCAACAGCTCAGCCTCACTTCTGTATAGTCAGACACTGCTTGCAGAGCTGGGGGAGGGGCCACACCACGGGCAGTAAGCTGCACAGAAAGAGAACTAATAGAGGCATGCCTCTGCATATGGGGGGTGTGCTTTGAGTACTGATGGACACCTTGGATGTGTCATGTGACCAGGAAGTGCACTGCAGTGTTTAGAGATTGGAGCTCAATCAGCAGCAGCATAGTGATGCAGGTAGGATAATCAATGGATACTGAAGCTTAGTGTAGTGAGGGTAGATTTACAGTGAGTAGGGAGTGAGACAGGCTCCCAGCACTCAGATTCATCTCCACGTGTGCCTCCCCAGCCACTGATCTCACCGCACATCACTGAGAGCACCCTATATACATCTAGAACTACCTGTGTGAGTGGTAGGTGGGAGGTGGGAAGAGAATCCTTGGCATCTCAGACTGCGCCAAGCAGAGCACTCACAGCGAAATATTGTTGTGCAGGGCTGCCAACCCTATACATATACATTGTAATAGACTGTATTGCAAGGTTAACTATCATTACAACATGGTTAATAGTGGTAGAAAGTACATGCGGAGAAAAGATTCCTGTTCCCTGCTTATGTAGCGGTCACACATCCTGCACTTATCACAGTTCAGCCTTTGAAGAACATCTCTTTCTCTAACTACTTTAAAGGACACTTAGGGGCCCATTTATTAAGGATCGCATTTTGCAATGCGATCAGGGCATGCAGTACCGCCCATGATCGCATTGCAAAATGCGATCATACCGGCCCAATGTATCACCCGGCACATGCACAGAGAAGGGCTCCGAAAAGAGCCCGTCCCTGCGATGTGGCCGGAGCACATTCCGGGCTGCTGCGCATGCGCTGTCCCGCGGACTGCACATGAGCGGCGCCCATTGCCGGCGGAGGGATCTGGGAGATCCTTCCGCCGGCTGAAAATGCGGTAAGTGCCCATCGGACACAGCGGCTAATGCTATCCGCATCCCGATATTGATACATTTGGCAGCATCGCATCCCCCATAGAAACCTATGGGGGAGGCGGCTGCCGGCGGCAATGGAGGGATCGCAGCAGGTATCTCCGATACCTGCTGCGGTCCCTCCTTCATACATTTGGGGGATACTAAGTATTTGAGGTAAACCCCCGAAAACAGGTGTTTTCAGGGAATTTACCTCAAATGATCTTTGATAAATGGGCCCCTAAACCCTGAAATTGAAACGTTCATATATGAACCATGGATGTAAACTCTGTTCTGTGTTTATATGATATTGTACCGTAGCTCTGTAAAAAAAAAACATTACTTTCCATCCCGCTGCAGTCAGCTGAAGCCACGATCCCATCTTTAGGACATAAAAGCAAAGACTAAAGAGCGGGCATTTGAGTTGCTGTGACCAAAGTCTATTTACTAAAGCCGCATATCCAGGGCCGTAGCTAGGGTAGTGCGGCCGGTGCCATCGCACAGGGCACCACAGGTCAGGGGGCGCTGTTTGGGCCTGTCAAATTTCTGTTTATTATCATTCTCACTTATAACTTCCTCTTATTTCATCCCCAGCAGCTCCTGGCCTCCCCTATCTCTTCCCTGGCCCTTCCCCATGAGGCAATTCCCCTTTTATGGGTGTATTATGTCCCTTTGAAAAATGAGGGGGGCGTCAATGCTCTTTCTGGCACAGGGCACCAAAAAGTCTAGCTACGGCTCTGCGCATATCCACTACACGACTATTGAACGATAACGACATCATTATCGTTCAATCGCTCCTTATATTGTGCAGTGGATAATGTGCCCACACTGACCAATATGTTGTTCAGTGCAGACACCCTCCCTCATTCCTGAATGATATCGTCAGATTGGGCAGTACGTCCAGGCGATGGCAGAGGCTGACAACAACCAGCAGCACGCTTCGCTGGTCGTTGCAGGTATATTTACTGCACGATTAATGAATGATAACAATGTCATTATCGTTCATTTATATTGTGTAGTGGATATGTGCCATAAGCTTTGGATGGAGATAAAGTCTCAACCAATCATCTCCTAACTGTCATTTTTCAAACACAGCCTGTTACATGGCAGTTAGGAGTTGGTTGGTTGGAACTTTATCTCCGTATACTTTATCTCCATCCAAGGCTTAGTAAATAGACCCACAGGGCCGGCCCAGAGGAAGTGGACATGACCTAATAGAGGGAGGCGTGGCCATGCCCACTTAGAAAAAAAAAGAAAATTGGCGCTGCGCACTGGGGAGGGTGGTGCTGTGATCAGTGTGATCACTCCCCCCCACAGGGGGAGTCTCCCACAGTGAGCAGTCTCCCACTGCAGCCCAGCTCACAGCAGCGTGTGCTGGGCTGCTGACAGGTAAGAGGGAGGTGAAGGGGGCGGCGGCGGCGGATCCGGGCCCCTCCAACAACACCGGACCCGGATAATTAGTACCTGCCCTCCCTCCACTCAGCGACCTGGCTGTGACATCACTGCCCCACCTCTGAGTATGAATCCACCAAATCTCACAGTGAATATTCTGCAGTACATAGAAAGTCTGCAGAGCTATCAGTCATACTCTGCAGGTTTATAGAATACCTCTCTTCCAACGGAATGGATATGAAATACCGGCGGCTGAGTAGCTGCCGGTTCATATCCCGTCAGCGGCATCCCGAAGGTTCAACATCCGGACAGGGGCTCGTAAGTATATTAACCCTCCCCTCTCCCTACTCTGACCCTCCCTTAGTGGAACCTAACCCTAACCTCCCCCCCGGTGGTGCCTAACCCTAACCTTCCCCCCGGGGTGCCTAACCCTAACCCCTCCTCTGGCTGCACCCTATACCGAACCCTCCTGGGGGGTGCCTAACCCTAACCTCCCCTAGGTGGTGCCTAACCCTAACCTCCCCCCAGTGGTGCCTAACCCTAACCCCCCCCTGGCTGCACCCTATACCTAACCCACCTGTGAGGGGTGTCTAACCCTAACCTCCCCTAGGTGGTGCCTAACCCTAACCCACCCTCCCCGAAGCCTAACCCTCCTGGGGGGGTGTCTAACCCTAATTTCCCCCCGGGGGTACCTTAACCTAAACCCCCCCCCTCCCCAGCGCGTGGCTAACGCTAACCTGTCCCTGCTTACCTTCGTTCGGGATGCCGGCTGCCGGGATTTCGGCATCGGGCTAAAGATAGGTGTCGGAATTTCAATTATACAGAAAGAAATAATCCCGCACCAGTACAACTATGTATTTCAAAATGTCAAAAGTCTTATCTCAAATACTGCATCTACTTTAGGAATAAACTTCTCAGTCTTTAGATGCCTATGAGGTGCTACCCAATACTCCACTGAGACCATAAACACCAACATAAGAAAAAGAAAGTATCTGTGTGGGGCACCTACACACAGGGGCTTATCTATAATGGGGGCAGGGTGTGTGGGGCACCTACACACAGGGGCGTATCTATAATGGGTGAAGGGTGTGTGGGGCACCTACACACAGGGGCGTATCTATAATGGGTGCAGGGTGTGTGGGGGGCACCTACACACGGGTGTATCTATAATGGGTGAAGGGTGTGTGGGGCACCTACACACAGGGGCGTATCTATAATGGGGTCAGGGTGTGTGGGGCATCTACACACAGGGGCATATCTATAATGGGTGCAGGGTGTGTGGGGGGCACCTACACACAGGGGCGTATCTATAATGGGTGCAGGGTGTGTGGGGCACCTACACACAGGGGTGTATCTATAATGGGGGCAGGGTGTGTGGGGAACCTAGACACAGGGGTGTATCTATAATGGGTGCAGGGTGTGTGGAGCACCTACACACAGGGGCGTATCTATAATGGGGGCAGCGTGTGGGGAACCTACACACAGGGGCGTATCTATAATGGGGGCAGCGTGTGGGGCACCTACACACAGGGGCTTATCTATAATGGGGGCAGGGTGTGTGGGGCACCTACACACAGGGGCGTATCTATAACGGGGGCAGGGTGTGTGGGGCACCTACACACAGGGGCATATCTATAATGGGTGAAGGGTGGTGGGGCACCTACACACAGGGGCGTATCTATAATGGGTGCAGGGTGTGTGGGGCACCTACACACAGGGGTGTATCTATAATGGGTGCAGGGTGTGTGGGGCACCTACACACAGGGGCGTATCTATAATGGGGGCAGGGTGTGTGGGGCACCTACACACAGGGGCGTATCTATAATGGGGGCAGGCTGTGTGGGGCACCTACACACAGGGGCGTATCTATAATGGGTGAAGGGTGTGTGGGGCACCTACACACAGGGGCGTATCTATAATGGGGGCAGGGTTTGTGGGGCACCTACACACAGGGGTGTATCTATAATGGGGGCAGGCTGTGTGGGGCACCTACACAGATACTTTCATTTTCTTGTGGTGTCGGTATTTCGATGGCTATCTTTAATCCCGAGTAGGACTTTCAACGTCGGGATTCACTACTTCCCCTTCTAACATACTGTAGCATCCTGCTGCAAAGTGACACACAGCATGGTGGTGGATATATTTAGTTAAATATTAAAAATTCAGTTATGTCATGTACATTACTTAGCTCAGTAATATACAGTATGGCTTTTTATTAGGGGTGTGCACCGGCCACTTTTCGTGTTTTGTGTTTTGGTTTTGGATCTGGATCTTTCTTCGTGTTTTGGATCTGGATTGGTTTTGCCAAAACCACCCTTCCGTGTTTTGGGTTCTGGGTTTTGTGTTTTGGATCTGTATTTTTTTTTAAAAAAGCATAAAAACAGCTAAAATCACAGAATTTGTAGGTTTTTCTGCTCCTATGCTATTATTAACCTCAATAACCTTAATTTCCACTCATTTCCAGTCTATTCTGAACACCTCACACCTCACAATAGTGTTTTTATGTCCAAAACGTTGCACCGAGGTAGCTGGATGACTATGCTAAGCGACACGAGTGGGCGGCACAAACACGTGACCCATCTAGGCGTGAAACTGCAGTGGCAGACAGGATGGCAGTTTGAAAAACTAGGCCCCAAACTGTACATAATGCAAAGAAAAAAAAGAGGTGCAAGATGGAATTGTCCTTGGGCCCTCCCACCCACCCTTATGTTGTATGAACAGGACATGCACACTTTAACAAACCAATCATTTCAGCGCCAGGGTCTGCCACACAACTGTGGCTGAAATGATTGGTTCGTTTGGGCCCCCACAAAACAAGCTGGCAATTAATGTGTCCCTGCACAAACTGGCTCTATGGAGGCAAGATGTCATCCTCATCCTCCTCATCCACCGATTCCTCACCCTCTTCAGTGTGTACATCCTCATCCTCACAAAGTATTAACTCGTCCCCACTTGAATCCACCACCACAGGTCCCTCTGAACCTTCTGGAGGCTGGTCTCCCTGGAAGAGCTGATAATTCATTTTGATGAACATCATCTTCTCCACATTCTGTGGAAGCAACCTCCTACGCCTTTCGCTGACAAGGTTCCCGGCTGCACTAAACACTCTTTCGGAGTACACACTGGAGGGGGGGCAACTCAGGTAAAATAGAGCCAGTTTGTACAGGGGCCTCCAAATTGCCTCTTTTTCCTGCCAGTACAGGTATGGACTGTCTGCCATGCCTACTTGGATGCTGTCACCGATGTAATCCTCCACCATTCTGTCAATGGTGACAGTATCATATGCAGTGACAGTAGACATGTCAGAAATTGTTGCCAGGTCCTTCAGTCCGGACCAGATGTCCAAACTTGGTCCTGCCTGCCCTGCATCACCGCCAGCGGGTTGCTTAGGATACCTAAGTTTTTTCCTGGCAGCCCCAGTTGCAGGAGAAAATGAAGAAGGAGCCGTTGACGTGTCACGTTCCGCTTCAGCTGACATTGTGTTCACCAGCAGGTCTTTGCACCTCTGCAGGCTTGTGTCGGCCGGAAAGAGAGACACCACATAGGCTTTAAACCTAGGATCGAGCACGGTGGCCAAAACGTAGTGGTCTGATTTCAACAGATTGACCACCCTGGAATCCTGGCAAAGCGAATGAAGGGCTTCATCCACAAGTCCCACATGCCGAGCGGAATCGCTCCGTCTTAGCTCCTCCTTCACTTTCTCCAGCTGCTTCTGCAAAAGCCTGATGAGGGGAATGACCTGACTCAAGCTGGCAGTGTCTGAACTGACTTCACGTGTGGCAAGTTCGAAGGGCTGGAGAACCTTGCACAACACGGAAATCATTCTCCACTGCGCTTGAGTCAGGTGCATACCCCCTCCTTTGCCTATGTCATAGGTGGATGTATAGGCTTGTATGGCCTTTTGCTGCTCCTCCATCCTCTGAAGCATATAGAGGGTTGAGTTCCACCGCGTCACAACCTCTTGCTTCAGGTGATGGCGGGGCAGGTTCAAGAGTGTTTGCTGGCGCTCCAGTCTTCGGCACGCAGTCGCTGAATGGCGAAAGTGGCCAGAAATTTTTCGGGCCACCCAAAGCGTCTCCTGCACGCCCCTGTCGCTTTTCAGAAAATTCTGCACCACCAAGTTTATTGTGTGAGCAAAACATGGGACGTGCTGGAATTTGCCCAGATGTAATGCCCGCACAATATTGGTGGCGTTGTCAGATATCACAAATCCCCAAGAGAGTCTAAGTGGGGTAAGCCACTGGGCGATGATTTCCCTCAGTTTCTCTAAGAGGTTGTCGGCGGTGTGCCTCTTACTGAAACCGGTGATACACAGCGTAGCCTGCCTTGTAACGAGCTGGCATTTCTGAGATGCTGCTACTGGTGACGCTGCTGCTGTTGCTGCGTAAGGTGATACATCTACCCAGTGGGCTGTCACAGTCATATAGTCCTTAGTCTGCCCTGTTCCACTTGTCCACATGTCCGTGGTTAAGTGGACATTGTGTACAACGGCATTTTTCAGGACACTGAGGACACTTTTTCTGACGTTTCTGTACAGTCTCGGTATCGCCTGCCTAGTGAAGTGGAATCTAGACGGGATTTGGAACCGGGGACACACTACCTCCATCAATTGTCTAAATCCCACTGCACTAATGGCGGATACCGGACGCACGTCTAACACCAACATAGCAGTCAAGGCCTCAGTTATACGTTTTGCTTCAGGATGACTGCTGTCGTACTTCATCCTCCTCGCTAAGGACTGTTGGAGGGTCAATTGTTTAGTAAAAGTAGTGGTGTTCCTACTTCCTCTCTGGGATGATGAACGACTCCCAGCAGCAGCAACAGCAGCAGCGGCAGCAGTAGGCGTAGCAATGCAGGATCCTCCGGAGGAATCCCGGATAGGAGAGTCAGTCATGCCAGTGACATGGCCTGCAGGACTACTTCCGATCCTAACTAAGGAGGAAATTGACGAGGAGGGAGTTGACGGTGTGGTTTGCAGGCGCTTGGATACAACAGGACAACGGGATTTAGGTGTCCCTGGACTGCTTACGGTCTTAGCCAAAGTTTCTGAACTTGACAGTAACTTTTTATGAACGCGCTGCAGGTGCCGTATAAGGGAGGATGTTCCTAGGTGGTTGACGTCCCTACCCCTACTTATTTCACCTTTACATATGGTACATATGGCAAGACAGTTGTTGTCCGGATTTGGATAGAAATATTGCCAGACCAAAGAGGTGGAATGTTTGGTCTTCTGCCCAGGCATGACCGTGATGGGCTTTTTCATCCCACGGACAACAACTGTCTCCCCCGGAGCCTGATTTAAACAAACCACATCACCATCAGAATCCTCCTCGCCAACTTCCTCCTCAGCGCCAGCTACACCAGTATCCTCATCCTGTTGTACTTCAACAGTGACATCTTCAATTTGCATATCAGCAAGTGGACTGTGGGTGCTCCTTTCAGCACTTGCAGGGGGCGTGCAAATGGTGGAAAGAGCCACCTCTTCCCGTCCAGTGCTGGGAAGGTCAGGCATCGCAACCACCACCACACTTGGACTCTCCTTGGGGATTTGTGATATCTTCTTAGAAAGCACAGTTCTTCGCTGTGCTTTTGCCAGCTTAACTCTTTTGATTTTTTTAGTGGGAGGAGGGCTTCCATCGTCATGTGAAGCTGAACCACTAGTCATGAACATACTAGGGATCGACCTTAGCCGTTCCTTGCCACTCCGTGTCGTAAATGGCATATTGGCAAGTTTACGTTTCTCTTCAGCTGATTTAAATGTCTTTTTCAAGGTCATTTTCCTGAACTTTGCCATTTGGGATTGTATGTGCCCTCTACTATGACATTGGGCATCGGCCTTGGCAGACGACGTTGATGGCATGTTATCGTCTATGTCATGACTAGTGGCAGCAGCTTCAGCACTAGGAGGAAGTGGTTCTTGATCTTTCTCTATTTTATTTTTATCGGAGAAAGTTTGGTCCTCCATTTATGTTATATCGATTTGATATATACGTGCGGCTAAACACAGAAAATAATTTTTTTTTGGGTTTGGACTGGAGTGTACTTTGTGGGTTACAGCACCCTTTAACGGTCAAGCCAGCCGGCCCTTTACTTATGACACAGGCGCACGCTTGGCACTACTTTGTTGATGCACGTGCGGCTACTGCGCACACAATTCACAAACACAGAAAATAATTTTTTTTTGGTTTGGACTGGAGTGTACTTTCGGGGGTTACAGCACCCTTTAACGGTCAAGCCAGCCGGCCCTTTACTTATGACACAGGCGCACGCTTGGCACTACTTTGTTGATGCACGTGCGGCTACTGCGCACACAATTCACAAACACAGAAAATAATTTTTTTTTGGGTTTGGACTGGAGTGTACTTTCGGGGGTTACAGCACCCTTAACGGTCAAGCCAGCCGGCCCTTTACTTATGACACAGGCGCACGCTTGGCACTACTTTGTTGATGCACGTGCGGCTACTGCGCACACAATTCACAAACACAGAAAATAATTTTTTTTTGGTTTGGACTGGAGTGTACTTTCGGGGGTTACAGCACCCTTTAACGGTCAAGCCAGCCGGCCCTTTACTTATGACACAGGCGCACGCTTGGTACTACTTTGTTGATGCACGTGCGGCTACTGCGCACACAATTCACAAACACAGAAAATAATTTTTTTTTTGGTTTGGACTGGAGTGTACTTTGGGGGTTACAGCACCCTTTAACGGTCAAGCCAGCCGGCCCTTTACTTATGACACAGGCGCACACTTGGCACTACTTTGTTGATGCACGTGCGGCTACTGCGCACACAATTCACAAACACAGAAAATAATTTTTTTTTTGGTTTGGACTGGAGTGTACTTTCGGGGGTTACAGCACCCTTAACGGTCAAGCCAGCCGGCCCTTTACTTATGACACAGGCGCACGCTTGGCACTACTTTGTTGATGCACGTGCGGCTACTGCGCACACAATTCACAAACACAGAAAATAATTTTTTTTTGGTTTGGACTGGAGTGTACTTTCGGGGGTTACAGCACCCTTTAACGGTCAAGCCAGCCGGCCCTTTACTTATGACACAGGCGCACGCTTGGCACTACTTTGTTGATGCACGTGCGGCTACTGCGCACACAATTCACAAACACAGAAAATAATTTTTTTTTGGTTTGGACTGGAGTGTACTTTCGGGGGTTACAGCACCCTTAACGGTCAAGCCAGCCGGCCCTTTACTTATGACACAGGCGCACGCTTGGCACTACTTTGTTGATGCACGTGCGGCTACTGCGCACACAATTCACAAACACAGAAAATAATTTTTTTTTTGGTTTGGACTGGAGTGTACTTTCGGGGGTTACAGCACCCTTAACGGTCAAGCCAGCCGGCCCTTTACTTATGACACAGGTGCACGCTTGGCACTACTTTGTTGATGCACGTGCGGCTACTGCGCACACAATTCACAAACACAGAAAATAATTTTTTTTTTGGTTTGGACTGGAGTGTACTTTCGGGGGTTACAGCACCCTTAACGGTCAAGCCAGTCGGCCCTTTACTTATGACACAGGCGCACGCTTGGCACTACTTTGTTGATGCACGTGCGGCTACTGCGCACACAATTCACAAACACAGAAAATAATTTTTTTTTTGGTTTGGACTGGAGTGTACTTTCGGGGGTTACAGCACCCTTAACGGTCAAGCCAGCCGGCCCTTTACTTATGACACAGGCGCACGCTTGGCACTACTTTGTTGATGCACGTGCGGCTACTGCGCACACAATTCACAAACACAGAAAATAATTTTTTTTTGGTTTGGACTGGAGTGTACTTTCGGGGGTTACAGCACCCTTTAACGGTCAAGCCAGCCGGCCCTTTACTTATGACACAGGCGCACGCTTGGCACTACTTTGTTGATGCACGTGCGGCTACTGCGCACACAATTCACAAACACAGAAAATATATTATTTTTTTAGCACTTGGGGGGAGCACCCCTGATGGACAGAGCACCCCCTGGACAACACTACAGCACTCCTTTAGGACTGGGACACTGCACAGGACTTTGGAGTGGACACAGCCCCTATGGAGAACTGACTGCACAACACAGTCCAGCCAGCCCCTATGGACTTTGAAGTAGTGGACACAGCCCCTATTAACAACAGCAGCACAGCACAACACAGCCAGCCCCTATGGACTTTGAAGTAGTGGACAACAGCAGCACTACACTACACTACACTACACTACACTACACAGCCCTAACTCCCACCCTCCCTCTTCACTGTCCACAGCCGAGTGAGAAAATGGCGCCGACGCGGGTACCTTATATAGGATCCAAAACCCGCGAGACTCGGAAGGCGGGATGATGACGTTTTGCCTCGATTTCAGATCCGAGTCAGGCGGGAAAAGTCGAGCCTGACTCGGATCGGACTCGGATCGGGGGGGCTCGGGGGGGTTCGGATTTCAGAAATCCGAACCCGCTCACCCCTACTTTTTATATGTCTTCAAAATGTGGCCTTTCATTTTTCATTAAGAAATATGTATAAAATATATTCCCAAGAATCCAGCTATTTAGGAATAAGTGAAAGAACAAATATTTCCACTACAATGAACCACATCCAAATCCTCATTTGTAACTTTCTTCTATAAACAAAAGCTGCATCAGTCACTGTCTGTATACTCAGAGTAAATCTCCCCTAAGGTGTAATATAACACGCAGTGAATGGTGAGATGCAGCGGGTGACATCTGCGAGTCACTACCACCGTCCGTGAAGAGACTATTTTTCTCCTCTTGGCTGGCTTAAACATAATTTCTAAAAGCATACTGGAGTAAAAACCAATATGTAGTAGTCAAATTAAATGAGGTCATGTTATCACCCTGACTGGCTGTCTAGTTATCCATATAAACATCCTCGCAGACACCAAACCCACAGAAACCACAAAAACTGAATATGTGATGACACATATATTAATGATCAAATAATAATGACATGATTGTGGAAAAAAAAAAAAAAGACTTCTGCTGGTGACAAAAAAACTATAGGACTCAAGCTCGTTTGCATGATCACAGTCCTCTTTGGTT
Organism: Taudactylus pleione; assembly: GCA_031769625.1. Classification (NCBI taxonomy): domain Eukaryota; kingdom Metazoa; phylum Chordata; class Amphibia; order Anura; family Myobatrachidae; genus Taudactylus; species Taudactylus pleione. The sequence goes on along the minus strand of JAUIMM010000841.1, from coordinate 6,720,965 downwards.
ATGGATCTTTGAAACCCACCATCCCACCCGTTAATGAATATTGTTGTGTCACACTAACCTTTTCTTTCCCAAATAGCGCAGCATGGCGGGAGTACGCTGCAGCTCAGTGGCTTTATGTGACGTAAGATAACTGTGTGGGGGCACTTGCCCCCGAGGAACCTGGCAAATTTGTCCTTCTCCGTGCGGGGGGATCCGTGCGTTTTTCTGTCCGTAAGTGCCTCGGATTGGCCCAGGGGGTAAGTGAGACCCTCGCATCATTAGTGCGTCTTGAGGGGGGACCGTTTCAGTCGTTCCCCGAGTATTTGAGTGAGGTGAAAGCTGGAACTGAGCCTGCAGCGTCTCTTACCACCCAGGTTAGGTTAATTAATTATAAAAGCTGTGACCTTTTAGCGAAGCTCTTGTTGTCTGTGTCGTTATTAGTTAAGTAAGTAAGCTATACAAGGTTGTTAAGGGTTTGAAGCAATAAACCAATGTATTATCTTATTGCAAGCTGGGGGAGACCTGCATAGAGATGCAGATGTGCCAACCTGTTGTTTTGTCGCTTGTGGGTTTATGAAGGTTAGTGCAAATACACTTTTTTCATAATGATGATCGACAGCACTAGCTAGCTGCTTCTAACTGTCCAATTGTAAATTGACTTTTGCACAGACTTATCTACTCTTCTGGAAAAGCTGGGAGGTTCCCGAATTTCGGGTTGTGATCCCAGCTGGCCGGAAAAGTATGCACGTCTTCCAGAGCTGCTCGCATCTGCCTGGCAGATCGTATCATTGTAGCCGGCCCCCCAGGTTTGCAATGAAGACAAGGGCTGGGGCCACGATGACACAATAATGCTGTCACAACCCCGCTGTTATGCCGCACCATGTCCCCCGCTGTGCACACCAGGCTGCCCCGTCCCGGAGGGGAAAGCAAGAAAGTCTGCCGGTATGCTTCTGCAGCTGATAGTGCCTGGCAAAAACCCTGGAGGAGTTCTTGACGACACTCAACTCAAATCTCAGAAGCGCCGTCCACATATCTCAAGCATTGCGGCCCCACAGGTGCTGTCTCTTACCTTTAGAGTTGGGAGTGACATCCCGGCCTACTCAGACTGGGCATGTGGTGCATGGATGTGACATCATAGCCAGGAGACACGCTACCAGTGTAATTTTGACATGGAATTGCAACAGGTGGATTAAAATTAGAGATGTGCGGTTCGGTTCTCCAGAAATCCGAATCCACCCGAATATCGTGAAGCCGGGTAAATCCAAGTCGTGTTTTTAATCTCCTGAGGAGATTCGGGTAAATCCTGTGGTCGCGGGTCTGATCTTTCTGCAGTTCGAAATTCGGAATTTAAATCCAAATTTCGGGTTATGGATTGCATAAATTACATGATTTTAGCTGTTTTTAAAACTTTTATCTATTTTTTATTTAAAAAATCCATATCCAAAACCAAAACACTTGGGAGTGGTTTGCAAAACCAAATCCAGATCCAAAACCTTGAAGGAGATACAGATCCAAAACCAAAACACGGGGTGGGTGCACATCCCTAATTAAAACCACTCGATGAGAGTTTTGGATGACCACTGACCCTTGGTGCCATATGCAGCTGCCTGGATTTGATTTTATATATATATATATATATATATATACAGCGCCTTGCATAAGCATTCACCCCCTTTGTAATTTTCATGTTTTGTTGCCTCACAACCTGGAATTAAAATGGATTGTTTGAAGGTGTCCATCATTTCATTCACAGAACCTGCCTACAACTGTGAAGTTGTGTTTTTTTTAATAATGTAAATCAAACATCATTTATGACAACATAACAGAAAACTTCAGCGTGCATAACTATTCACCCCCTTAAAGTCAGTACTTTGTCAAGCCACCTTTTGCATCAATTACAGCTGCAAGTCGTTTTGGATAAGTCTCTATGAGCTTGCCACATCTTGCCCCTGGGATTTTTGCCCATTCCTCAAGGCAAAACTGCTCCAGCTCCTTCATGTTGGATGGTTTCCGCTTGTGAACAGCAATCTTCAAGTCTGACCACAGATTGTCAATTGGATTGAGATCTGGGCTTTGACTAGGCCACTCCAACACATTTAAATGTTTCCCCTTAAACCACTCGAGTGTTGCTTTAGCAGTATGCTTCGGGTCATTGTCCTGCTGGAAGGTAAACCTCAGTCCCAGTCTTAAATCACAGACAGACTGAAAAAGGTTTTGCTCAAGAATATCCCTGTATTTAGCACCATTCATCTTTCCCTCGACTCAAATCATACTTGCCGACATTCAGCTCCCTCCTTCCGGGAGGGAGCTGAATGCCTGCAAACAGTGGGGGGCGTGGCCGGGCAATGGGTCCGTGTTGAGGCGGAGCCGCACAATTGTATCATCGTGACCCCCGCTGCGGGGGTTTCTAGTAGGTAGTTTGGGGGACAGGCGGCAGCCGGGAGGCTTGCCTGCCTTTCCGGGGCGTCGGGAGTGGCACCCAATATTAGGGAGGCTCCCGACCAAATCGGGAAGGGTAGGCAAGGCTGACTCAAATCAGTTTCACCAGTCCCTGCTGCTGAAAAACATCCCCACAGCATGATGCTGCCATCACCATGTTTCACTGTAGGGATGGTGTTCTTGGGGTGATGGGATGTGTTGGGTTTGTGCCAGACATAGCGTTTTTCCTTGGTGGCCAAAAAATTAAATTTTAGTCTCATATGACCAGAGCACCTTCCTCCATACATTTGGGGAGTCGCCCACATGTCTTTTGGCAAACTCAAATCGTGTCTTCTTATTTTTATCACTAAGTGATTGCTTTTTTCTGGCCACTCTTCCATAAAGCCCAGCTCTATGGAGTGTACGGCTTATTGTGGTCACATGCATAGATACACCAGTCTCTGCTGTGGAACTCTGTAGCTCCTTCAGGTAGTCGGGGGGAGGCGGCAGCCAGGAGGCTTGTCTGCCTTTCCGGAGGGTCTGGATCGGCACCCGATATTCGGGAGCGTAGGCAAGCCTGAATATAGGTGATAATAAAATAATGTGAAAAGGGTGTGGAAAACACCCTTTTTCACTTTATTTTAGTAAAAATAATGTAAATAAATAGAGCCCTAATTCTTTTTCACATCTCCAACCGTCATCTTAATAGGTCCTAAAGGTGCCTACACACTAGGCAATATTTTACACCTTCCGCCCGATTCCGACGCATCGAAACGAGAGATTGTGTAAAATATGTCCTAATCGTGAGTGTCCACTCACAGTCACGATGCCGACACGCGTCCACGCTGGTCGTACTTCGCATCTTCAGATCTTGCCTGCTGCACACAAGATCTGACAATCTCAGTCACGCTGCACTGGAAATAGTTAGGATGCACGATAGATCGTGGGTCAATTTGCACAGCTTTTGACACCAAATCGTGCCCACGACTGCTGGGAAGCTGCTGGGGAGCGTTCAAGGGGAAATCGGACACGATATTGCATCGTGACCACATTGCCTAGTGTGTAGGCACCTTTAGTGTGTGATATCGTTAAATTTTATTCCCAATAACAGATGATGGTGGAAATGTAATGGAGCTTGATGTCGTTATCCCCACATATGTATATCCCCCACTGCAGAGTGTGAGGTTACAAGTGACTAGAACTCAATGACAGTGGGTATGTGATACACTTGTGATATGATGCTGAGTGACACTGAACGTCAGACATATGTAGAGAACTGGCATGCTGATCATTATAGTTCGACAAAAAGTACTAGATGGATTCATCCTGCTAGACCTAATTAGTCATTTATGCACATTAATCAGACCCTGCCTGTTCCTGAAAAAGTAAATTTTAAACAGACAACTTTTGAGGTTCCAATCCCTCTAAGTAAGCCACAATTATATAAAGCTCGAAATGCCACAAAGAGCTAAATTCACTTAGGAGGCACACACAGGTATTCCGTTGATCCATAACTGTCTACAATTAAAGGCAAATAAGAGACATTTAGGATGTATTCCGGAAATAATTCAATATATTCCATAATGGGTTTTTCACCTAGCTGAGTACATTGAATTGTCCTCTTATCTCCTTCTTAAGAGGCTCTGAGTGGCTCTCTGCTTCTCCCTACCTCGCACTTATGAGAAATTCCTATTCTGCACAACAGAGAGGGAGATTTATAGAACGGAGCACAGAGGAGAATGTGATAAAGCCTAAATAGCCACCAATCAGAAGTCTGCTTACTCTTTGCAGACTTCTATGAAGAAAAATGTCAGAATCGGGTTGGATGCTTTGGGCTGCTCCAAATTTTCCTTTACATCAATTGTAATAAATGTTTCCCCTTGTCTTCATAAGCCATATACTCTACAGTTATAAAAACTAGTTGCCTTGAATACCGTTAACATTGATGGTAATCTCCTCGTCATTATTGTGATGTTGGCAAGCATGTCTGTCTATCAGTATACGCTGGGGAATTTTCCCACCCCATGCCCACACTATACATTTGCCGAAGCATTTAAGAAAAACACTGTGAAACAGATGGCATGTGAGAATTATTGGCCCATGTTATTTCATCAGAATGTGTGTACACTGACTTCAAGTTGGTGACTCACTGCATTTCTGTAACTCTTACTTCTTACTTGCCTACTTTTGAAAAGCATTTCAGGGAGATTGTGAAAGCAAAACCTACGAGCGCTGAGGTAATGTGGGCGTGTCCTGCTACATCTGAGAGGCGTGCCATAAAATAGATTTACAGCCAAAATGTAAATGAGCCCCAAAGCAGTTAATAAGATATATGGGGCCTATTCATCACCGAAGGCCGTATGGTCTCCGATGATGAAGTATTGAACTCGCTGCGAGGGATACTTAAGTGTCCAACTTGCAGCGGGGGATAGATTACACCAATTCCTCATTGCTTCGGTGAAGGGACAACTGCACTGAAAGGCAGCTGTCCCCTTGGTTAGTATCGCAGCTAGGTCACGCATGCGCACGGCCGCCGGGGAGGTAGTGAGGAGGCGGAGGAGGGATCCGCTCGGATCCCTCTTCGTATCCCTGGAACTCATTGCTATAGGTTAGGAGCGGGGCTACAAGAGCAAGCTCAGTTTCTGGAGTTTACCAAGGGGGTCCTATCGGACTCCTGATGATGAATGGCCCGGTAACTTAAATATGCGGGGGTCCCAAATGGACCACCTGATATTCAGCAAACTTTGCTTCCGTGAACAAGCGCCATCTTCAGGTGGCGCTTGGAAGGAGTTCCAGGGATGCACAGAGGGATTTGAGCAGACCCCTCTGCCGCCTCCTCACTACCGACGGGGAGGAGGTAAGTAACGCAGTTATTTCTGTAGCTCCGATACTAACCGTGGGGACAGCTGCTTTTTGGAGCAGTTGTCCCCACACCGGAGCAATGATGTATTGCTCCGGTGTAATCTATCCCCCGCTGTGAGTTGGATACTTCAGTATCCCTTCGCAGCAAGATCAATACTTAATCATCGGGGGCCATACGGCCTCCGATGATGAATATGCCCCTCAGATATGTACGTTCATCCGAGGATGAGCGCACATCTCCGATGGTTTGGGGTCTGCGTCTGCGCAGGACCCGTTCTGTGCATGTGCAGAATGGGTCCTGCAATGTCGCTTGCAGACCCGCCAAGCCGCAGCATGACTGGCAAGCTGCAGCATTTGAGGGGTGGTGCAGGGGTTTGCCTGGTCGCCATTCCCAGAAACGGGGGAGAGTCATCCCGAATTTCCGGGAGGGCCAAGGCAAGGGTCTGCTTCGGCTGAAGCAGATTCCTGGCCTCTTGCGTGACCGTGCATCGGCCAGGCTGCGGGAAGCTTCAGCCTCCGCAGCCTGACCAAAGGAGCAACCATCAGTCACGATGGTGATCCCAGCCTGTGATGTCGGTCACAGTGCTGGGATCGCCAATGCAGCAAAGAGGTGTCTGACACCTCCTTCTGCAGTTGCATCTGAGATGGACGGATTTGCACAGCCGCTAGTCTCTGAATCAGGCCCTCAGTATGCTGATTGCTTAAGGAGCTGTCCTTTCTTCCTTCCACAAATGTCCTCTTCCATCCCCACCACTTCTCAATGGTCTAGAGTGCTGAAGCAGTTTAGTAGTGGCAGAGATTAGCATGTTAGCCTGTTTTATTAGCATACTAAACAGCCTAATTAGCATACTGATCGTCCGGACTGCTCGAGTCTCTGCTAGGCAGAGGTAGGGGGTATTTTTGGCTTCCAACACATAGTAATTAACAAAACAGGACTTGTCAAGGAAGTGAAAGACCCATTTTAAAGTCAAAGTAAAAGTTGTATCGTGTAAGTGCTATTTTTGGGTTATGTTTTTATTGACGTGAAGCAAAGACAACATAAGAGGTAATGGAACAAGTAAATTGATTACATAACTCTTGTTAGCATGCAATTAATGCGAGAGAGAAGCATATGTCCAATTAAAAATAATGACAAGAGAAAGTTAGATTATATGATTAAAAAAAAAAATCCTCAAAATAGTATTTAGAGAATTTGATTTTGGTCTACAGTAGTTTCACAGATCCTGTCCTCAATCAAAGCCATTAACTTTACATTAAGACAAATTGTTTGGTGTTTAATCTCTCAACCAGACCTACATGAATGTCTGCATTAGGCAGTTCAGGACCACATAGCTACGGAGAGAAATTCTCCTACAGAAAATAATCTTATGTTTCATTAAACATGTTATAGAAAAATTTGTAACACTGGTCCACAATTCTACTCCACAACATAGTAACTCTACCTAATATGGTAAAGGCTACCTCCAAGACAGAAACTGATAGATGAATATGTAGTACATTTATTTTTTCATCCCAGTTTATGAGACTAGCAAAACATGTAAGAGGCCGAGAAAGTTATTATAGGTACTGGCTGCATGACTGGCTTTCACCTCCTGCTTCTATCAATACATTGATTCTAATTAACTGTATTGAGGTCATACGAGTGCTGTGGTCTCTTTGTAGTTATCCTTATAGGTACAGTACATATGCTGTTCTTATTATAGGACTATTCTAGCATTCTTGTGACGTACAATGGGCAGATGTTGAATGGACAGATCATGGCCAGGCAATGTTTTTCTCTTGTGGAGCCTGACATTCAAGATCACGAGCCAAAAAGATTTCCAGAGTGCCACCCATAATTACTAGGCATACAAACATTTACACAACGTTATAGATGGGTTTTAAAAATATTAATGGATTCCCTGTCCTTCCTTTTTTGGTTTGCTCAGGTTAGGCTAATAATTTGTAGTCTGGAGGAGAAGACGTGCTTCAGAATTTTGTACTGTTATTCAGTTGTGAGCAGGACAAGTTGTGGCCGGATTCCCTCAGCAGAGGCCCAGGGTTTGCTTGGCATGCAGGCTATACTGTTCTCTAGTTTAGAGAGGGTGCAGTGTTCCAAAGAGGTCTCCTGTGTGAGGTACGGAGGTGGAGCAAGAGGGTAGAAGCAGTGCAGAGCGCCTAGTAGGAGCGGGACTAATCTCACTGATCTCACATGTAAAACATCCTTGAGTGCCACCTTGTGGTACTAGTGCCAAGGGATGCCTACCCCTGGGAGAGAGTATGTAGTCACCGGCAGTTGTACAGCTGCGCACAGTAGGTTACTCTGTACTGCATCAACTGGACTGGGAACACAGTAAAGAGCAATAAACACAAAACTAGTAGGTCTGTGCTTTTAATACTTACATTCTGTTCATTGTGTGACCACTGTGACTATTATGAGGTACTGTCATTGATATAATAAGTATTCTGAGGGTCTTCTTTTAAGGACCTTCCATGCTGTATATACAAGGCACAGTGATGTTCCACACCAGGCTGAACAACCCTTGGTTAGTACATATTCTTCACTTTTTCACTTTACATATAAACTCATAGGGGTATATTTACTAAAGTGATAGTTTTTAGAAATGGAGATGTTGCCCATAGCAACCAATCAGATTCTACTTAACATTTCACTAGCACCTTCTAGAACAGGGGCGGGCAATAAGCGGCCTCTAGCTGTTGTCGAACTACAAATCCCAGCATGCCTTGCAACAGTTTTAGCATTGCCAAATAGCAAAACTGTGGCGGCGCATGCTGGGATGTGTAGTTTTACAACATCTGAAGGGCCGCTTATTGCCCACCGATATTCTAGAAGATAATAGCTATAATCTGATTGGTTGCTATGGGCAACATCTCCACTTCTAAACACTCTCACTTTAGTAAATATACCCCATGGTGTGTTCCCACACCTTGCAAGGCAGATGTAACTATAATGATTATAATAATAGGGACAACAGATCTCTATGTCCCTATGTCATTTGCTGCACCAATACTCATAGCAGTCTGCATTCAACTTCAGGGCATGTAGAGCTCGGTAAAGGACTATGGGTGCTTCGTCCAATAAAAAAAGGGGTCCAATTAGGAAACTGCATGGGGAAGCTAATTTAAATATTGTGGAAATAATTTATACCTGTTCTACAAAAATATTTAAAAAAAATGTTTCATTTATTAAATAAATTAAACCTTTAAAAAAAAAAAGGAGTTATTTTTCCACACTAGTGAAATTGAAAGCCCAGTTCAGGTTCATTTCCACGGCATATGCGTGAACCAGCATGAGTACAAAGAAATAAACTGGCTAATGTGTCTGTGGTTCCCCCTATAAGAGGAGAAGAAAAGAAACAAAACCCAGCTTCGGGCAGGCATACATTTAACCTGTTAGTCCCCCCCCTGCGGACCAGTTTAGCTCCTCTCCCATTTGTTTTTTTTGTTTGTTTTTTGATAAAGTATTTTTTTATTGAACAACCAGTAGCATAAAGACCAACAGAACAGATATACAAAAAACAAGGGCATCACAGAGCCCAGAATATTCCATTAAAAGAAACACATGCAATCGCAGCAGTGCAGATCAATATTCAGTAGAGTATAAAAAATTGTTAAGCATCAGTGCAAAACACCGGTAGCCGCATATAGATTAACATGGTCTAAGAAATCAATATCAAACAATTAAGCCCACTACAAATAGCAAACACCTTGTTCAATTTATATATATGTATATATATATATATATATATATATATAAAAACACATCTAAACAAAGCAACACTACAAAAGAAAATGAAATAAAATAAAATGGAACACAGTACATAATAGAATAAGAGAACAGAATAAATAAATAGACATCAAAACAAGGAAATACAGCAGACATATATACTTTACATAGTGTGTTATACAGAGGGGGTTGGGGATGCATAAGTGGATTTCAACCATCTGTTCCATATACGGTCAAATTTAGATATTGGGGCCTATTCATCAACACTAAAATAACGTTTTAAGGACATTTTCTTAATTAACTGTTATTTTAGTATTCACTGATATCTCCTGGTTAAGTCCGTCTGTGTTCATTTCCACACTCCCCATACATTAGTACATTAGTATGGGGATATGGAAATTATGCTATTCATCAAATTATGTATTTTCGGAATTTGATGGTGTTAATATACGCCACTCTCAGGTGGCGTATAGCGGGTTATACCTACCTGCTTTCAGCTGGGCAGGTCCTCCGCCGGCTCCCTCCGTCACTCTGGTCCCTTCCTAGGCTCCGGCTGCTGCTCTGTGTTCTCACAGCATTGCGGCAGCGAGAACAAAATCTTCAGCTTCCTCTGCCTGGCCGTGCTGTCTGCTGCAGACCGGGGCCGGGCGGGAGGTCGGGATCTGCGGCTACAGCAGATCAGGTGAGTGAAGGGGGGGAGAGGGGTGGTGGTGGACACAGAATTATCACAGGTGTAATCTGTGCTGCGCATACGCCGCTTTTGTGAACGGAACGGCGAATGCGCAGCACTGATTACAGCTGCGGTAATGTAGAGTAGATAGGGAAAAGTATCTATTTCCCGAAAAGCTGTCAACGCAAAAATGACAGCTTTTCGGAATAGATACTTAAAGAGAGGAGGAATGATGAATTCCTCCGGTAACACTGCACAACAATGAAAATGTTTCCGATGTGAAAATAGTTACTTCTAATTGATTTCAGCATGCAAAGAATGAATGTGACATTGAAAACTCTCAGTTAGCTCTGAGTTCCGAGATATAGCCCATTTATGACGATGTAGAGGTATTCCTAGTGAAGTGGGCAGAATGGAGAGAATCTTACCAGCAATCTGCGTTCCGTGCAGAGGGGGCGGGGCCTAATGACCCAATTATATGAATCAGTTATTTGTCCCTTCCCCTATTCAAATATATGCGATTCACGGGATTACCCACACAAGATAACTGTGGTGCACTGAGTGACAAGCATAGTGAGCGATTCCACTAAGACATTTCAGCAATGGAACAAAGATATCAGGGCAGGTGAATCACTACTGTTGGACAGTGACAAGAGATGCCCCAGAAGAGGAGTACAAGCGACAAGCAAAGAGAAAGCACCCCCATGACTAGGCCACTATATTACATAGTACTTACGTATGCTGTATGTTTGTTTTTATGTTTGTTTTGTATGCTGTATGTTTGTTTCGTTTTGTGTTCTTATATGTGATTGATTGAATTAAAACAACTGTTATTTATTTTCTATCAAGAAAATATCAGATTATTTAAAATAGCTTTTCACTATGACTATATTACTGATGTACATACAGTATAGTGCAAGTAGTGTAGAAATAGAGCTAGTAAAAACATTCTGAAATCATTGTAGTTATTCTTGACCTCAAATTAGTAATGTATGACTATTAGTAATGTATGACTATTAGTAATGTATGACTATTTTTAGAAAGGAAACAAATTAAAAGTATTAATTTGTTGTACAGTGTAATTAGGTAGAACTCCTTGTGAGTTCTAAACCTAATTACCTCCAGAGGATTTTTAGTTATGATGAATTGGCCCCAGTGTCTTGTGAGCAATATACTTATAACGCTCATGCTTTACTGTAACATTTACCCAGGGCCGAACAGACAGAACGTGTCAGGAACCGGACCTGCATTTATCAGTGCAACCTATGCGCAGAAGTCTGGGCCAGAAGAAGCCATCCATGAACGTGCCAAACAGACTTTAGCTAGTGCACATCAATTAGCACCATATTGAAGACTGTAACGGTCCAATTCATCATCCTCCCTCACTCCCAGAGTACTGGTGTAAGAATCATGAAGGGAATATACCAGTATTAGACATCGCAGATTTCACCTGAGACCAGAATAACTGAAGCTCCTCCCACACTTCCAGGCCCGCCAAGAGCCGTGGCGGGCCCTGGTAATAGGGGGCGTGACCTAATCGTGGGAGGCGTGGCCACGCCCCCTTGCCGAGAAAAAAAAAGATTTGCAGCGGCGCGCTGGGGAGGGGGGACGCTCTGAGCCCCCTCAGCCCGACACAAAGCCAGGGGGGGGCGCGATCAGTGTGATCGCTCCCCAGCACAGGCATAGGAGACTGCTGTGGCTGCTGCTCAGCACACGCTGTGAGGGGGGGGAGAGTGGCGCCAGACCCGGGCCCCCGCCGGGCCCCTCAGGAAGCCCGGGTAATCTGTACCCGCTCCCCCCCCCTCTCGACGCCCCTGCACACTTCCACATAGAGCTCTACCTCCCCGATGTTTATGTGCATTCTACCAGCAATATCAAATAATCATTGTCTTATACTGGCAGACATGGAAAAGAAAGAAATGTGGCGAGATAATTAAACAGGGACAGCTTGCCACCCGTATACCACGGCACTGTAAAAACTCTGGGAGTAACCCCATGGAACTAAAATGAAGGACCCCAGCGACGCCGAATGCTGCGGTGCTAATACTGAACATATCAATTGATCTGGCTTTTAACAGGGTTTAGTGTTTTTGCCAATGTACCATACTGTACAGTACAGTGCATTCTGCAGTGATGCGAATAATTGAGATTGTTTCATTGTGTGACTTGACCACACACAGTGAACCCTTGTTATTTGGCACTTACTCTGACTTTAACCATGTTTTCAGCCTGACTAATAAACACATACTGAGACAAAGAGACAAAGCAGAGGAACTCATTATATAATGGCCATTCTTCTTAAAAATAACCCATTAAATTAAGCAACCCCTATTATTATTGTTTCGAAAGATGATTAGACATTATTTCAATTGTGATAAGTGTAGATCTGTCCTAGTGACCGAAAATCAGAAGTCACTAATCTTATATAGGCCAATTTGATAAAAGCTGAAAGACCTCATAGTTCAGGTCTGGCCAACCTGTGGCACTCCAGCTGTGGTAAAACTACAAGTTCCATCATACCCTCCCACCATTCAGCTAGCAAAGAATGCTGGGACTTGTAGTTTCACAACAGCTGTAGAGCCACAGGATGGCCAGGCCTGTCCCAGTTTGATGAGGGATATCTCAGGAAAACTCTGAGCCAGAGCCGGCCCTAGGCAAAGGCAAACTAAGCAAATGCCTAGGGCATTTAGAATGCTTAGGGGTATCCAAGCCGGTAGAGGTTTGGGGCTGCACTGATCGGCCCAGCAGCAGCAAACAGTGAATGAGCAGGCAGTGGCGGAACAGCCAGCGGTGGTTGCGGAGTCTGGGCACCTGGACGGTGGGGCTCTGCTAGTGATTAGGTGGCCATGATCGTAGCTCTCAGCTCTCATCGGGCAGCAGCTGCAGCAGTCAGCTCACAGCCTGCAACAGTGGGCTGCCGCTGCGGGAGCAAGCAGGTCCAGGGAGGCTGGAGCAGAGTAGCAGACTTATCACAGTGAGGGCACTGGGCATCAACAAAAATGGACGCTGGTCTCTGCGCAGCCACAGCAGCTTCTCCTCCCATAGGCCTTTGCAAAGTCCAGCAGGCTGAGCCTGCACTGACTCCCTGCAGCCTGCCAGGCCATCCCAAATCTTAGTGATTTTTTTGACTGGGTGACTAAAGTAATAGATCAATGGGGGCCGTAGATGTAGCTTATATAGACTTTAGGAAGGCTTTTGACATGGTCCCACATCGGAGACTGATAAATAAACTTGAAAACTTGGGACTGGATTCTAAGATGGTTAAATGGATAAAAACTTGGTTGCAGAATAGGAAACAGAGTTGTAGTAAATGGAGTGCAGTCTCTGTAAAGGAATTGTGACAAGTGGTGTACCCCAAGGTTCTGTACTTGGACCAGTGCTTTTTAATATGTTTGTTGGTGACATGGCAAATGGTATTGAAGGGAACCAATGCCTTTTTGCAGATGACACAAAGGTATGCAACAGGGTAGACACACCAGGAGGGGTAAAACAAATGACTGATGATCTGGGTAGACTAGAGGAATGGGCAATAACATGGCAATTACAGTTTAATGCTAAAAATGTTTAAATTATGCACTTTGGTCTCAAGAACCCAAAAGCTAAATATAGTATTGAGGGTACTCTAATGGAAATTACAGAAGAGGAAAGGGATCTAGGAGTCACTGTTTCAGGTGATTTAAAGGCAGGTAAGCAATGTAACAAAGCAATGAGGAAGGAAAGTCCGATGCTTGGTTGCATAGGGAGAGGAATCAGTAGTAGAGTTAGGAACTAGAGACGGTGTAGCTGGTACATTGCACTGACCTGGACCTGCCGAAATGAAGGGGTCCACAGCAGACAGCGGTACAATGAGTCTGACTGACTCATTTTACTCCGTTCACCTCTGCGCCGCGGGTCCTAACAAAGGAGGATGCCTGGATAGCTGTATACTTTGTGCGTTTAGCACGTGTTTCTTTAACAATAAAAAATAAGCCACAAACCAATGTGTTATTATTGGTGTCCGTGTATAAACACTAAGCTTGGTGGTGGGATTATCTGCTAGGGGGCACCGACAAAAATCTTGCCAAGGGCATCGAATTGCTTAGGGCCGGCTCTGCTCTGAGCATATTATTACCAGTCCATGGACATTCAGACTATTAGCATTAATAATAATAATAATAATAATAATAATAATAATAATAATCCCTTCCAGAAAATTAGATTGCTTTCATGCAAGCAGGTATAAAAGTGAATCAGGAACATGGCTAAATGTAACATAAGTGTAGTCTTCTTTCCAGATAACATTGTAAGTGCATTTACTGTACATACAGCTGAAATCTAGAATTTGATTTATTTACAAATATGATTAATTGAATAAATTATGCTGTAAAAATCACAGAATAGTTAGCTGACCTGTCAAAGCAATTAGGCAAAAGGCTTTAAACGGGTTCATGATCAACGGGTACAGTACAAAAACAATTTAAAGAACTGTGCATTCATGTTGTAGCAGGCTTAAAAGGTCCGAAAATCATTTTTGGATACTATCTGTTTATACTTCCATTAAAGTTAAGGGTAACTTCTGTTGTTTAGCTTGGGAACATGCCAGTGTTTAATACCTCTTTAAATTAGACACGAATGCTACAGATGTATTCTTTGTAAAGAACAGATAACTAGCTGCTGACACAATAAGAGGTCTATTCAATCAGCTAGAATGCTAGCTTTGATACATTCTCACATTTGTGTCTTGTCCTTGACACAAACTAACAAAGGCTGATAGATACATGGAGAAGATTCACCAAGGACTCATAGAAAGAACATCTGACTGTGATCCTCTGTATTACCATCCCCTTCTCATTCTGTCCTTTAAAAGAAACATTTGTGACTGTTATTTTGGCACGGATCTTGTTATACGGAGGACTAAGCTCCCTTTTATACATTTTATATATCTTACTCGCAAAGCGGTGCGAATAAAATGCACAATCAGCTTCTGCTAATGAAAATGATATGCAGCATGCCTATATTCTGTGTGGGACTGCGGATGTATCTGCATGCGATGCTGTGCGTTCTATTCACACCGCTGTGCGTCTAAGACTCATTTGAAGGTAAAAAGTCGACCGAATAAATGTTCAGAGCTACCGAGTCACGCTATGGCATTGTGAGACTAGAAGGGCTGTTTAACGCGCAAGGAGGCTAGATGTATGTGGACACACCTGTATGTATCATCGAAAAAATGTTTTAACCTGTTCGGTGCTGCGAAGATGTTCCACTTAGAGTCGAAACTCCTGTGGTCCAGTTTTCATCCTATATTTTGACTCATGAAACTTGTCGCTTCTGACAAAAATTTTTTATTTGAGGTGTTCTAGTTGCATTGCTTTGCATAGGGGCTCTGTCGCAGGAGTGGCTTGCGTGACCAGCAGCACAATACAGAGGTGATGTGCGGTGAAGTCAATGGCTGGGGAGGCACACATATATAAAAACACTGTTTTTATATCAAAACTCTGGAGCATGATATGGAGTATAACAGGGTAGGCTCTGCCTCTCCTGCCTACCCTGACTGCACGTCTCTGCTATACAGACTGGTGGCAGCACCGCCTTCATCCACCACTCACACCATTGTCACTGTGTGCTCTGTGCACAGACTACTATGTAGCTAATCCTATTCACTCACCACTCACACCAATGTCACTGTGTGCCCTGTGCACAGACCTCTATGTAACCTATCCTATTCACCCACCACTCACACCAATGTCACTGTGTGCTCTGGGCCTGATTCAGAGCCGGACGCCTGAAAGAGCGCACGCTCTGAATCAGGGCATTTTTTTATTTTTTTGTGGTGCAGCCTCCTGGCCGCTCGCATAGCTGTGGATGACCACCCACAGCTATTGCAAGCGGCCAGGTGATGGTTGCGATGGTCTCGACCATCGCGACCATCAGGGCTTGCGACGAGACCCTTGTGGTAGGGTCTCTTTCCCGCAAGCCCCAGTGAGCTTCTGGCTCTTAATAGAGCCGGAAGCTCACCACTGACATCAACTCGTGATGTCAGTGGGGCCGCCCCCAAACGGCAGGCGTTCCATCTGGAACGCCTCCGTTTGGCCAGCCACCCCCCCTGCCCGCCTCCAAAACGGGGCGAGCTGTCGATCAACATCGACAGCCGCCCCCTTTTGGTGCGAGACCCGGAGTGATGAAGTGCCCGTCGCTAGCTGGATCTCGCGCATGCGCACGTCGGAGCCGGCTCCAGCGTGCGCATGCGCAGTGGGCAAACATCGACCCGCTCACGAGCGCTATGCATCTGAATCAGGCCCTCTGTGCACAGACTGCTATGAAGCCTACCCTATTCAAGTGAACACAGGCATAAAGCACCTCTCCCTGCACCCCTAACTGGCTGCGCACATGGTGCCACACCTATCTCTCGCTTTTATGTTGTCACTATATTTAGTTTTTGTTATTTCTCAGCTTTAACTTCACGGATGGAGATGAAACAAAGTGCAGGTTATTTCCACTACAAAATGATGCAATGATTCATTAAAATTGGTTCAGTAGTTTTTGCGTTAACTCGTACTTATAATATCAGCATAGATTTTATCTTGCTGTCACTGACTTTTCATTCTAAAATTTGCTCTTCATGAATTACAATTCTCAATTCTGAATTTTTTATTTTTTTTTAACTTACAGATAGTGAAAAACAGATGTTCATAGGAATTCAAACTTTGCCAGACTGGTCTATGTATCGCTCTTCATGTTGGTATTATTCCACAGACAGTGGATTTCATACTTATGCCAGATTACAGTAGATTTGTCTTTTTTTAGGAATGGCAAGAGCTCGTCCCTGTGTTTCTACCCTCTATTACAGTGCCTTGTTCAGCTCCGAAGAAGCCAACCGTGGGCCTGATTCAGAGCCAGACGCTCTGACCAGAGCGCTCGCTCTGAATCAGTGCCCTCCTCCCTAAATATGGAGCGGCCTCTTGGACGCTCGTATAGCTGTGGGTTACCACCCACAGCTTATGCGAGCGTCCATGATGATGGTCGCGACCATCGGGCTTGTGACGAGACCCTGCGGTAGGGTCTCGGTGACCGCAAGCCCTGGAGTGATTTTGTCTCTATCAGAGCCAAAATCACTCCCACTGACATCACTAGTGATGTCAGTGGGGCCGGATCTAGACGGTAGGCGTTCCCATGGGAACGCCTCAGTCTGGCAGCCACGCCCCCGGCATGCCCACCAAAGGGGGCGTGCTGTCACTCACCACCGACAGCACGCCCCCATTGGTCCGAGACCCCGAGTGACGTATTCCTCGTCGCTTGCCGGGTCTCGCGCATGCGCACGATGGAGCTCCCTCCGTCGTGCGCATTCGCCCAACATCGACCCACTTGCGAGCGTCCTTCGCTCGCGAGCGGGTCTGAATGACCCCCTGTGTTTCTAGTGTAGACGGAAGCATGGCAGAGGCAAATATGAATGTCATAGGCTTTGTCCCGAGTCCATTTAGAAAATTCTAGCAATGTGCTGGAATCAGGACCGAGGGCCTGATTCATTACCGATCGCAACTGCGATTGCAATAGCGATTACGCACGCAGTTCAACTGCGATAGTATGCTAAGTCATTACGATTGCAATGCTGCCGCTGCACTACATAGGGACGCCCACTTTACCTTACCCACATCCGTAATGTCTAGCAAGACTGCAAAACCATCGGTACAATCGAATACCATCACAGCCTCACGCACACTTGCACAAGCCCTGACCTTACTCAGTAATTGCTAACTTCAGCGCACACTATGTGTCTTCAGGCTGCGTATGGCATCGCAGTGGATAATCTATGCACGCCCATGCAACAGCGTGCACCCATCACCACCCACAAACGGCACTTCCTGTCAGTCACTCTGCAATGGGTCTGATTAGTCACTGCAATCGCAGTACCGGTGCTAGCGGCTAGTTCGCACAAAGCATTGCAATGCATACGCATGTGCCGATTGCAACAATCGGCCGACTGCGGGCATAATCGCAGTTGCGATCCTTGCTGAATCAGGCCCCTAGTCAATACCGAAAAAAACAGCTCAATGGTTTTAACTTAATAATAAATATTTCTCTATTATCAGTTTGATGTTAGCTCTCATTGCTCTGGCCCTTTGCCATTATGTTTACATTATGTTTACACCTATCAAACCAATCAACTAGTGAGACAAAGGAAAAAAGCTGAAGACTATCTAAATCTCACAACATTATGTAAGGTAGAAATACTAGCGAAAAAATAAACAAAATAATAATAAAAAAAAACCTCTTCAGTAATGCCCAAAAGGAAGGATTTCAGCAAATACAGTATTAATCTGTTTAGGATAGTGTTTCAGAGTTTTAAAATACATCCATGCTCAAATGAGTCACTGTAGTAAGCATAGTAAGATATTCAATTCCTCATGATGTGCCATTGAACATCACCGCAATGTCTGGCCGTGCACTATACGGTCTATTACGGCAGGCAATATTTGGACATTTTAGTCTACACCTCTTTGGAGTGCATAGAAAACTTAGGACCTCATTCAGAGGCGGTCGTTAGTTGCAAGCGGTCGCTCTGAATCAGGGCGGCCGCTTGCATCCTGAATGACCGCCTCCTTGCTGATCGCTAAGCTGTGGGTTAACACCCACAGCTCTAGCGACCAACATGGGTGATGGTCGCGATGGTCAAGACCATTGAGACCATCGGGGCTTCTGACCAGACCCTAAGGTTGGGTCTGAGCACTCGTAAGCCGCAGGGAGCTTCCTGCTCTGATCGAGCAGGAAGCTCCCCACTGACATCAGCAATGTTGTCAGTGGGGCCGCCCCCAAACGGAAAGCGTTCCGGCGGGAACGCCTCCGTTTGGGCAGGCACGCCCCCTGCCCGCCACCCAAACGGGGCGAGCTGTCACTCACCATCGACAGCTCACCCCGTCTGCTGCGAGACCCCTAGCGACGGAGCGTCCGTTGCTAGCCGGGTCTCGCGCATGTGCACAACGGAGCCGGCTCCGTCGTGCGCATGCCCAGGGGGCAACATCGAGTCGGTTGCGACCGACTCTGAATGACCCCCTTAGTACCTTGGTCTAACTGTACCAGAGGCACTTTGGGCCATTACAAGTAACAGAACACCCCCAATGTACTTTATAGACAATAGTTTGACCAACAAGCAACTTACAATATTTGATAGAAGACTCTGCATAAATATTTTGGTGTAGATTACACTACATTTTCATAATCTGTAATTAAATTTTCCATACTATCAGGGCCGGCTCTAGGGTGTTCAACCAGTGCGGTTGCACAGAGGCGCCACCCATAGATTGGCACACCCCCCCCCCCAACATCCCGATTTCAGCGGGACAGTACTGTCCCGCTGTTCCACCCGTGGGCCGTGGTGGCACACGGGTGGTGAAATCGGGAGGTTGGGGACCCCCACCGCCGCAGCTGTGTCACATGCACGCGGCATCCATTCACAGGACAGGAGCTGGGGGAAGCCCAGCTAGTGAGGCTCCCCCCAGCCTGACGTTATTTGGAGGCGCGCCATGCGTGCATGCATCCTAATAACGTCACATAGGGGGTGTGGCCTATGGTAATTAGGCCACACACCCATTTCCGTGCGCGATGTATGGGCGCCCTCTTAAGGGCCGGCACAGGGTGCTCTGAGCCCTGGAGCCGGCCGTGCATACTATCATAGGGTGTCTCTCCACAGTGTCTTTTATAGAGTTACAGAATGAAGTCTGAGGTAATATATGAGAAAATAATCCCCCCCCCCAATTCGCACAGTCTAATCTCAAATCTCTTTTATTTTGTCACGTCCCTACATTTGCCTATATACTTGTAAATGTCAACCGTTGCTCTCTCAAATAAATCAATTTTGGTTCAGCTATAATTAAACACTATATACTGAATACAGTGTGTCACTTACTTGGTAATGGTTCTTGACTTATTAAGTGCTTTGCTTATTACAAGGGACGGTGCTGATTGGCGTCTCTGTGCCAGGCTCTTCATTTTCTGTAAGAGAAATTTATATATTTTTTACTGAACTATAATTTTTATTTCCCTCCAATGCAAACATGACACGAAAACAACCAGAAATTACTTTTATTGTTTATTACACTGTTGGGGCAATTGATCCAAGGAATTACCTATTGGGTCAGGAGGAATTTGACTCACCTGTGAGATTAAACAGACAGCGAACTCACCATGGGGTATGTTTTGCCTCCCTTGAGATCAACGGTAAAAAATAGCAAATGTCGATCTTGATATATTTTTTCTATGGGTGCATGGTGTGCGGTGCGGGGCCCCCCTGGACCCAGGGGCCCATGTTCCCCGCACACCCTGCACCCATTATAGATACGTCCCTGAGTACACTGGAGTGGAGTGTGTACTTGTTTAGACTATCCCTGTAAACTGTCCTAATTAGTAAATACGTATGTATACATAATTAAAAATAAAATGAAATATCATAACTCACGGCTTGTTTTATTATTATATTATATTAAACTGTCAATTGCCAAATGAGGGCTTATAACCAAACAATGAAAACTAAATAATTAGGCTCAGGAGGACACTACTGCTGTGCCTAGGGGCACCTGACACCTAAATCTGACCCTGTCTAACACCTTCTATAAAATGACAGAAGATGATTGGCTGCTATTGGCTATTGATACATCTCCCCCTTAGTCCCCACAATATTTGTGAATAAAATCTAATCCAATGAACACACTCTCTTCTTTGAGACAAGCAGGACTGGATTTATTGCACAATGCAAAGGCAAATACACTTGTCTCTTGGAACATTTGTGTATCTACTATGAGTACGGGACCCAAGAGTCAAGGAAGTCCTGGATTGTCTTCTATGACCTGTGGACTCCTCACACACAGAGTCAGGGAAGCAGGCTTATTACTGATGACTTGGTGCACTTCTCCCATCTATCCCCCTTTCCCCACCCCCACTATCTACTCTGCGTACCCTGCACCTGACTCAGAGACGAATGGTAATACAAGCGCAACTGCATTCTCTCACAGGATCGCAGGTGCCCTCCAAAGCACACCCTGCATAGGGACGCCCACTGCTGCCTTCTCATATATGTACGACGGCGTGCAACAGCGTATACATCAGTAACATCGACGCACATCGGGCAGCCATGCTGTTTAGGCGACATGTCTGACCAGCCGCAAACACTGCAGCTCTCCTGACACGCAGAGCGCTCTCATGCTGCACAGGAGATCGCACTGACTCATTTATGCACGCCCACAAAAACAGTCTTCATACAGTCAGACACGTCTGCATTCTTCCCCCGTTACCACCCCCAAACGCTGACTACTTTGCAAATGGTTCCTATGTACGAACGAAATTGTGATGCAATCATAAGTGCGGCTTTCGCACATTTGCAAACAATCGCGCATCTGCAAAAATATCGGCTCTGCATCAATCTCTTATTCCGGCTCATTGCGCGGTGTCACCTCCTCCGCTACCTCCCATTCTCTGAATCACTGATGCCGCTTTTATCTGTATGAGGGCGGGATGCAGCAATGTGAGAAATGCGTCCGAACTCCTGAAAATGCTGTTTTTGGGGGTTTGACTGCTTTTCTCATATGCACCAAGCCCCGGGATGCGGTGGGTAACGCCATCTTCAGATTGGATCCCTCCCACCACTCCCCCCTACAGGGTGTGCGTGGACGTCAGAGGGACTTCAGGGTCATAGACCCGAAAGCCCCTCATTCGAAAGTACAGCTCTTACTGAGAGAGCTGTCCTTTGCGGTCTCCTTTATGCATGAGAATAGTGACGGGATGCACCCGAACGCCATGAGTCCTGCATCCTGCCCGCAATGTTTTCATTACACTAGACCAAGTGCATCTAAAAATGTGTTTCCAAACAGAACTGCAGCTGGAAGGTGCAAACTGTGGGGCTGATTCAGACCAGCGAGCGAGCGCAGGACGCTCGCAAGCAGGTCGATGGTGCCCGCATGCGCACGACGGAGGGAGCTCCATTGTGCGCATGCGCGAGACCTGGCGAGCGACGAGGAATCCGTCTCTCGGGGTCTCGCACCAAAGGGGGCATGCTGTCGATGTTGAGTGACAGCACACCCCCTTTGGTGGGCGTGCCGGGGGTGTGGCTGCCAGACGGAGGCGTTCCCATGGGAACGCCTACCGTCTGGGGCTGGCCCCACTAACATCAGTAGTGATGTCAGTGGGAGTGATTTTGGCTCTGATAGAGCCAAAATCACTCCAGGGCTTGCGGCAGCGAGACCCTACCGCAGGGTCTCGTCGCAAGCCTGATGGTCGCGATGGTCTTGACCCTCGCGACCATCATCATGGACGCTCGCTATAGCTGTGGGTGGCAACCCACAGCTATGCGAGCGTCCAAAAGGCCGCTCCATTTTTAGGTAGGAGGGCACTGATTCAGAGCGAGCGCTCTGGTCAGAGCGTCCGGCTCTGAATCAGGCCCTGTGTCCTATTAAAGGTATGGGAATAAGGATTCTATTTACTAAGCTTAGTTAGGAGATAAGGTGCATACACACGTAACGATTTTTTGAACGATTTAACTACAATGACGTCGTTATCGTTCAATCGTTGAAAAAAACATTCAGTTTCTGAATTATAACGGTCAACAATTATCGTTCATGCGTGTTCCCGTTTGTAGTTCATTCTGACTGACCAACAGAAGTTACAAAAATCGTTCATTGTACTTTAAGAAATCTGACAGAAAATCGTTCATAAAATCGTTGGTTACAAAATCGTTGTGTGTGTATGTAGCTTTAAAGTGAACTGAGATAAGGTACCAGCCAATCAGCTCCTAACTGTCATGTCACAGGCTGTGTTTGAAAAATGGCAGTTAGGAGCTGATCAGCTGGTACCTTATCTCTGTTCACTTTATCTCATAACGAGACGTAGTTAGGTCTCAATCCTAACAGCGGAATCCCTGCAAGGGATTTAACATAGGCGTCGAAATACCGACCCCTATGTTAATCCCGACGCCGGAACGCCAAGGACGCCAGCCTGAATGAAGGTAAGTCCGGGGCGCCCTTAACGTTAGCCGCCGGGGGGGGGGAGGGTTAGGACTAGGGGCTCTAGCGGGGTTAGCGTTAGGTTTTGGGGGGGGGAGATTAGGGTTAGGTTAGTCACCCCTAGGGGGTAGGGTTAGGGTGCGGGGTGCGGGGTGGGGAGTTAGGTTTAGGCACCCCCGGTGTGGACTTAGGGTTAGGCACCACTCTGGGGGCTTAGGGTTAGGCACTCCTAAGGGAGGGTTAGGGTTAGAGGGGGAGAGGGGAGGGTTAGGGGGGGAGAGGGGAGGGTTGGGTAACTTACCTGACGCTAAGCAGCCGCCGGCATTTCACTCCCATTCCCTCCTAACAAAGCTTAGTAAATAGAACCCTAACTGTCTCCAGCAGCCCAGAGGTTGTGTCAGGTCAATCATTATGTAGAAAGTGCACAAAATTTGGCTGTAAAATATAACTTACAATAACATTTATAACATGTTTACAACAAATGACAATGTAAAAGAAAATCATATCTTGAACTAGTTTCCTGTTGCTTCGCAGGAGTCTTATCACACTGATTATTATTGCAGGTTGTATTGCATAGTTATTTTATAGTTATGCCATGTTTTGTGCAGTTGTTACATTATGTTAGTTTTGTGGGATATTATTAAGATTATTATCTTAAATGAGCTGTTGATTGATATAGGATGACTTGGTTTAATAATACACATGTTTTCATGTGCTTGTTCTACCTGAGGAACGATGACGTATGACAGGTGCTAATTAATTTGCACAAAAGTTTAAAACTTAATTACCAACTCTACAAGTGATAGCTGAGGGAAGCTCAGTACAACTTCCTCACGGCCAGTGATTATCTCATGCAAATACTGTTTTTGTTGTTACTTTACAAAATTTATGTGCATTGCTCTATATACCATTTTTTTGCCATAACAGAGTGTTTATTTAACTGTTTCACTCTAATTTAATAATTCATTTCAAGGCATCTAGTGCCAAAGCAAATGTTTTTGCTGAACAATTGTCTGGCAGCACACTAGCTAATTCTCTAAGATTTTACAGTGCAAAATATTTTTAAGTTGGCAGGTCTGCTATCTAGGAAACTCCAAGGCAATCATTCTAATTTGTTGTTTGTCCCTTGCTCACTCCCATCATCTTTACGGTATTAAACAGGTTATCTTCTGCCTAATTTTACCATCAATTCTTATTATATAGTGCAACCAATTGCGCCGGGAGAACATACAAACTCCACACAAATATGGTGTTTGTCAGAAATTTAACCCCTAAGTGATTACAATCTGGACAGAATTATTTTAGTGAGTTTCTATGTGTCTCATGCTTGAGGGAGGTCTCTAGCTACTAGTGAATTGATAGGCTGCATTCTTACAAATATTGATTCTTTTGAATAGTGGTCCTGGCCACAAAATGGCTGCCTTTACTGGAGGCCAAAACTGTCTAGGCACAGCACAAAATACTCTTTGGTGCCTATTTTGGGGGTTGTAAAGATCAAGATGGCGATGTATACAAGGCAACTCAATTGACACTGTCTGACAGGAGGAGCTGAGCAGAATGAAGCGTAGCTAATTGCAAAGGAGTCATGCGGGTTTTGAGGACTAGGGGGGAAATGTATTAACGCTTCTAAAGAGTGGAGACGATGCTCATAGCAACCAATCAGCTTCTACCTATCATTTTATCGACTGTGTGCCTGATTCAGTAAGTATCGCTATTGCGTTCACAGCTTCGTCATCACACGCAGGTCTGCTGCGAAAATATGCAGTATACAGACGCCCACTACCTCCCACTACCGCTATGTCACATCCGTAATACTTTGCAAACCTTCACAAACACCGGTAACATCAAGTACCATTGGTCCCTCGCGCAGAATTACAGCAGCCCTGACCCTACTTAGAAATTACTAACTTCATTACACGCAGTGAGTACTCAAGCTGCGTATGCAATAGCAATGGCAAATATATGCATGCCCACACAACAGCGTTCAGTCAGGCACGCCTGCGTTTCTCCAACCAACCCCCTGTCATCAACCCCAAATGCTCACTGCCTGTCAATCACTCTGCGTGGTTTCCATGATCGCAGTGCGATCGCAGTGGTGCCTTCATGCACTGCGATGTATACGCATGTGCAATACACAACATCGGCCAATTGCATACGCATTAGCAGTAGCGATCCTTGCTGAAGCAGGTCCTGTATTTGATAAATACTACCTGAAAGCTAACTGGTTGCCATAGGCAACTCCTCCAGTTGTCCACTATGTACTTCACTGTTTAGAAGGTTTGAAACATGTCCCCTTGAGTTACTGAAATGAGATAATGGCATAGGCAGGATGCATTTTTGGGACAGTTTTCCCTTTATGGAAAACAACAGAGCCAGTTCTACCATACTTACCTACTTTTGAAAAAGCATTTCAGGGAGATTGTGTACGCAGCACCTATGAGCACGGCGGTAAAGCACTTACCGATATGCTCATGGAGTGTGTATGAGCCTGCTGAAGACTGAGGACCTGATTCAGACCTGCTCGCTAGGATGTGATTGGTTGTAGCTGGCCGATATTTGCATTCTGCGCATGCGTATACATCACCTTGTGCGTGCGCAAACCACTGCGACAGATCGGGAAGCACTCGCTCGCTCAGCATAGACAGCCCAGTTAAATGAGTGACAGGAGAGGCCGTTTATGGGTGGTAACAGGGGCAGGCCACTAGAAACTGGGGAGTGGAGGTACGCCTGTGTGTTTCCACACCGTTTCATAGGCATGCATAATTAACAGGCAGCGTCATTGCAGACGGTTGTATTTCACACTGAAGTGATCGCAGTGCTTGCGGCCAGGTATAGTCAATCTCATGTGCTGCGAGCACATCCGATGGTGCTCGATGTACCAATGTTTTCATGCACTTCCAGGAGATGACGTGTGCAAGTGGGCGTCTTATGAATGGCTGGTGGGCATCTGCATACACAAAGGGACCGCTCGACAAGACATAGTGGGCGTGCTAATGCCTTGCCATGCGATTGCCTGCCTTGCTGGGCGTGCACTGGATTTGCATTCGCTGGGAGCGAGCGATCGCATCTAGCGAGCAGCTCTGAATCAGGCCCCGAGTTTCGTCCTATATGCTAAGTGGATGACATTTTACACTTTTCAGTTGTACTTTGGCGGATAACACATATATATGCCAATACATTGGTCCATTAAGAAAAAGACACTTTATTTTTGCTTCAGCTCACAACTGGCAGTCTCTGCATGCCACACAACACATTATATTGGGTATAGGGGTCTATTTACTAAGCAGTGTTAGGAGACAGAGTTAAAAGTGATAAGAAAGTGATAAGGTGCCAGCCAATCAGCTCCCAACTGTCATTTTTCAAACACAGCCTGTGAGATGACAGTTGGGAGCTGATTGGCTGGCACCTTATCACTTCATACTTGCCTACTTTTGAAAAAGCGTTTCAGGGAGATGTGACAGCAGCTCCTATGAGCATGGTGGTAAAGTGGGCGTGTACTGCTACATCTGAGAGGCGTGTCATAAAATTGACTTACATCCTAATATAAATGAGCCCCAAAGCAGTTAGTAAAGATCTAATTGTTGATGAAAACACACTGATACTTTTCAGAAAATGCATGGAAATGATACTAATGATCCCATTTGAATGTAAATCTCTCTGTTTATTTTTATATATAACATATTCATAATGGCAGTAAGTTAGAATCAGGGAGATTGCTAGGCTCTTCAGGGAGACAGGGAGATTGCTACTGTTTCAGGGAGTCTCCCTGACAATGAGGGAGAGTTGGCAAGTATGTATCACTTTCTTATCACTTTTCACTCTGTCTCTTAACACTGCTTAGTAAATAGACCCCTAGATCACGCAGGCATTGCTGTGGCATTATGTGGATGTGGCTGCTGTGCCCCAATGGATCTAGACAAGGGCCTGCTCCCAGCCTTCTAAGCCAGCAGTTTCTTGCCACATGCACCGGAGGCATCTGTCTCTGCTACTACAAGCAACAGTGAAATAATTTTTAAGCCCCACAAATCAGTCCTCCATCTTGTACTATGCTTTCACAGGTACACATTTTTCACCACCATGTTGTTCTTCTGTAGAAAAGCACTTTCTCTACACACTCTGAGCAATGCCATTAAAAGCTCTGCACACGCAAGAGACACATGTAATAAAGACAGGCCCTCTCAGTATCACAATTAGCCATAAAAAAAGCTAAACTAAGCAGCAGTTTAGCAGAATAATGATAAGGTGTCAGTGAATGAATGGGCTGATCATACAGTAGTAGGAGGTTGGAACCTGTTCACAATTTTTCACAGTGCACTTCTGATTTTTCCACCAGGGCACACGTCCAGTTTGTGGAGGGGTCTCCAAGGCCGGAAGGCTGGAATGGCCTGGACGGACTATTTAGACGCAACCGTGCAAAACCACAGTGATTTTCAAATATGCAAACAAAATTGTTGGCTTCCACTGTCTTCTCCCCATGCACTAAATGCACAGTGCACCTGAGGATGAAAGACATTAATCTGTACCATAATATAATACATTTTCTCCAATATAGCTAACTTGAATGAAATCACAGACGTATGTTATTTCCCCAGACAACCAGCATTTGGCAGTATGGTGGAATCATCAAAACCAGCATCCAGGGGATGTAACAGAGCTGACATCTGTGCACAAACTGACCAGTCTTCATCTTGCTTTACGTTGTGGTTTATCTTATTCTATTATTTTGTCCCCTGGGACCTATTTTCTTTTTTGAGATTTGTCCCCGTTTATGGTGCATTTATGGAAGCTCTGATGCTGGTAACATGGTACAATAAATGTTTTTCTTTTGTGTAATAAATTTTTAAGTGAGGTCTCAATTCCTACATTAGTAGCATACTTGACTACAGAATGTACTGCAGGATCCCAAATTGTGTAGTTTTCCCGGAGTCCCAGTACAGTAGAAATGCGTGGAACGGGGGATCAATGACACGAATTGCATTGAACTGTGGGCCTGATTCAGACCCGCTCGCGAGCGATGAGCGCTTGCAAGCGGGTCGATGTTGCCAAGTGCGCATGCTCACGACGGAGGCGGCTCCATCGTGCGCATGCGCGAGACCCGAATAACGACGGCCAAGCCGTCGTTATGGGTCTCGCGCCAAAGGGGGCGTACTGTAGATGGGAACGCCTAACGTCTGGGGCCGGCCCCACTGACATCACTCTGATAGAGCCGAAAGCACTCCAGGGCTTGCGGCAACGAGACCTTACCGCAAGGGTCTCGTCGCAAGCCCGATGGTCGCGATGGTCTTGACCATCGCGACCATCATTTTGGCCGCTCACCCACAGCTATGCCAGCGGCCGGGAGGCCGCTCCAAAAGGTAGGAGGGACGTCCCTGATTCAGAACGAGCGCTCTGTCAGAGCGTCCGGCTCTGAATCAGGACCTGTGTCATTAATAGTCTGCTTCAATATGCCAAAAATTTACCTACAGTAAATCAGTCTCTCACTTTCACCCTGTTCAGCACTTCTGCACTTTCACAGTGGATTTCCCTAAATATTCCAATTAATCTAACACGTTCTATTGCCAACATGGCTTCAGGAAAGCTTCCTCAATCATATCTTCCAATATTCCTAAATAAGAAACAGGACAAATTTGGGTCAATCATGAGCAACTCAGTCTGAATCCTTAACCGTCTAAGCACAACCTGATCAATTCTCAGACCCTCAAATCACTGTGGTGTGGACCCCCCCACAACCTAACAGACATTAATGCTGCTGTCCCAGAGATAATAGAATTGGTGAGTGTACATTCCAACTGTACATTATTGGGATTATACTAATGACTTCTCTTACTGTAATTCACCTATTTCAACTGAGATAATGTACCAATCATCCAGCTCCTAACTGCCATTTTTCAAACACAGCCTGCAACATGGCAGTTAGGAGCTAATTAGCTGGTACTTTATCTCCATCCAAGGCTTAGTACATAGATCCCTATCAGTCTTACAACATCATTATCCCGTCTGCAATATTTTACACAAAGTCAATTACAATAATTATTTTAAAAAGCTAAAAATTTTGAAAAAACCCCCCCAAATTATTCCATTCTGTGATTGTTATTATCGCTCTCATTTCTTAGGCTGGGATGTACTAAGGTTACGGTGACAATTCCACCAGTCACCGCAACCTTACTAATCGCATATGTACTAACATATGCGATTAGTATCGCAAAGGACAGCTCTTGCGATAAGCAGCCGACGCCGGGTGAGGGGGTCTCCGTGGGACCCCGCCCCCTCCAAGCCCCGGGAGCTTCCTGCTGGTGACCTGTGCAGGAAGCCCCGGGCTCCTCCTCCCTGCACCCGGAAGAAGATTAGGAGGAGGAGCAGGCGGAGGACCCAGCAGGAGCATGGGACAGCAACCATGGAAAGCAGGTGAGTGGGGTCCAGTGCTGGGCGTCTGCGGGGCGGTGAGGTGGCGGTGAAGTGTGGGGTGTGGGGTGCGGTAAGAAGCCCATAGGCTTCTATACGGTAACGTCAGGTTTTTCTGGTGTTACCCTCTGCACCAATAAAATGGCGGCCGGGGGTTAGTACATATGGACATGCAGTAATACCCCCGAAAACGGGGGTTTTACAGCATTTTTCCTTTAGTACATCCAGAGAAAGGGATGAATAAGGAGAATAAATTGGATTATCTTGTGTATCCTTAAATGGCAGCACAGTATGTATCTGCTTTATCGGAACATCCCTCAGACGTTGCTTACTGCACACTGACATGTTTGTGTATAAATCTGTCACATCCCGGCCTAGTTAAATAGTAATAACTGAGCATTTCCAATATACGTAGCTGGACAACTCATTCTCAGTCAGTATAAGATATTTTGATATCCCATTCACATGTCTGTATAAATTGTCTGTCTACAAGCCTTCAGTCACACTGTCCTGTCTGAGATAGAAGTATCTCCCCGTTCTCATGGCAACCTACATATAAAAGGGTGAAACATGCTGGATATATTTAAGTATAAGCATCTTGTGATGGACATATTTATGTATAAGCAGCACCCCGCTTATTTCTGATATGTACTCTGGCAATATACATATTGATATATAGTAATGCTGATATATACTGTAATAATGCCATATTGGGCCTATGCTCACTCTTTTAATATACTAAAACCTACATAGGGATCTGAAAATGAACATCAATAAACTAGACTTGTGAAAACAAAGCAGTTCTATGGTGCAACATTCATTGCACACTGAGATTTCACATTGGAGATGGTCATTACCTAACTGTAGCCTTCAACACAGCAGTGACTGACCCAATAGTCACCAGACTCCTGCTTAACAATTCCCCAGAAAATAATGACATAACTGATAGATGAGGGACGAAGCGATTATTGGGATGGCATGCCCACCTCCTATCCTTGGCATGTGCAAATGTCTGCCACATTTCAGACTGCAAGTGCAATTACAGTATCTTTCCCCACAAACCTGGGCACTTTGGAGGGAAAACTGGGCACAATTTTCGTAAATTAAGGCTCATTGGGAGATATGTACTAAGCCTTGGAGACAGATAAAGTGGAGAGAGAGATAAAGTACCAACCAATCAACTCCTAACTGTCATTTTACAGACTATTTACTAAGCAGTGCTAGGATACTGAGGGGTCTAGTTACAAAGCAGTGTTAGGAGACAGAGTGAAAAGTGATAAGGTGCCAGCCAATCAGCTCCCAACTGTCATTTTTCAAACACAGCCTGTGAGATGGCAGGTGGGAGCTGATTGGCTGGTACCTTATCACTTCCTTATCACTTTTCACTCTGTCTCCTAACACTGCTAAGTAAATAGATCCCAAAGTGAAAAGTGATAAGGTACCAGCCAATCAGCTCCTAACTACCATCTCACAGGCTATGTTTGAAAAATGACAGGAGCTGATTGGCTGGCACCTTTCACTCTGGCCCTGATTCAGAGCCGGACGCTCTGACAGAGTGCTCGCTCTGAATCAGGGCATCTTTTTTTTTTTTTTATGGAGCGGCCTCCTTGTCAAGACCATCGCGACCATCGGGCTTGCGATGAGACCCTTGTGGTAGGGTCTCGTGGCCGCAAGCCCCAGAAAGCTTTCGACTCAAACAGAGCCGAAAGCTCTCCCACAGACATCACTTGTAGGCGTTCTCATGGGAACGCCTCTGTCTGGGCAGCAACCCCCCCGGCCCGCCCACCAAAGGGAGCGTGCTGTCACTCAAACATCGACAGCACGCCCCCTTTGGTGCGAGACCCAAAGCGACGGATTGCCCGTCGCTATCTGGGTCTCGCGCATGCGCACGACGGAGCCGGCTCTGTTGTGCGCATGCACTTTGGGCCACCATCGACCCGGTTGCGAGCGCTCAGTGCTTGCGACTGGGTCTGAATCAGGCCCTCTGTCTCCTAACACTGCTTAGTAAATAGACCCCTGTGATTGTAAAATGAGAGTTAGGAGCTGATTGGTTGGTTAATCTCCCCCACTGTGAGACCAAAGTTGATTCCGTGCTCTGCCAAAGCTATTATGTGCTCCATCCAGAGCCGTGACTAGATATTAGCGCCCAGGGCAAGAAGGAATTTTGACACCCTTCAGCTGTAACCAAGTAAACCTGAATTATTAATCTCCTACGCCCCCCTGTGGCTAGAGCCCCTCTTGCACAGCCCTTGTTATGGCACTGGCTATGTCAATAACCTTCACTGTGAGAATGTGATCGGTACACGTTGATAATAAAGAACAAAAGGTAACACATGAATCAATATTCCTGAGACCTCAGCTTGAGGTAATTATTGGTTAACCACAAAATGCATGTCTATACATTTACAAAGCAAAGTGCTATTTTTATGCACTGGTGCGCCTAGGTCACCTGCCCAGTGCACAACAATGTGCCCACACTCCGGCATTGGGAGAAACCAGGTGTGTGTGCTTAGTCTGCGGAAAAGTGTGAAAATCTGAAGAGCTGTCTTGCACAAAAATGTAAACAGTACAGTACATCATACTTGTCGCCTTTGGAGGATTGAGATCTAGGCGGTCTGTGGAGAGGGAGGTCCATGTGGACGGTGTGCTGGAGTGGTATGCAAATATTATCTCCGCCCCCAAAATACACACAATGGGGGAGATGTCCTAAGCTCTGGAAAGTGATAAATTGGAGAGTGATAAAGTACTAGCCAATCAGCTCCTAACCGTCATGTTAAAAAAAAAATCCATTGACCCATTTTAAAAGCTAAAAATATTTTTCTTTGGGACAGTAATACACATCTATACTGTTATCCATTTTGGATTTAGTTTTATTAGGGCAAAGGCTGTTTTCTCCGTTTTTAAGAAAAAAATTCCCAAAGGTATTTGAAAGAAAAACTATTGCGCCCAATTTTTTTAAATTGGATAGTGCGGGGAACTGCAGCACACATAACCACGGTAATAAAAATGGTCGCAATAGCTACGTTAAGTTTTATGGCCACATTTTTGCGCCCAATAGAATATGCCTCTGAGATTTACAATATGTCACTGTTTTGTGTTTTGTATATATAGGCAGAAACTGCACCTATTCCATACTTAATAAGGACCACCGACGATCTACCCAACTCCTCCCTACGGCCTCTGCAAACTTCTAGTCACCCAGGTCTGTGCGCTTTGGTGGACAACGGAGCTTATTTACTTTATTTGAATCACATGACGAAACCAAAGCCAGCACCTTGTTTTCTTCTGTGCTTCGCCAATAACCTCCATATGAGCAGATGATGGGGATCAGAGTTGGAATAAGGCTCTGGGGGCCCGAGGCACTTAAGACAGGGAGGCCCTAAATACTGCAATTAAAATCCAAAAGAGATGGAAAACGGCGCTCCGAAGTGTTTATTTGCAGCATTTGAATTATACAGAGAGCTGAGGTCGTGTAACAAGCTGTATACAGTATTTCAAATGCTGTAAATAAACACTTTGGAGTCCGTTTTCCATCTCTTACGCTGCATCTACAGTATCCTGGTACCCTTATATATACATATATATATATATATATATATATACAGTTGTCCAAGTGCGGCACTCAGTAGTAGATTCAAAT
The DNA here is from genome assembly GCA_031769625.1 of Taudactylus pleione. Classification (NCBI taxonomy): domain Eukaryota; kingdom Metazoa; phylum Chordata; class Amphibia; order Anura; family Myobatrachidae; genus Taudactylus; species Taudactylus pleione. The sequence goes on along the minus strand of JAUIMM010000841.1, from coordinate 6,688,302 downwards.
AATTCAAAACACAGCCAGTGTAGCGACGTTTCGGGCTTTAAATGCCTGTCTTCAGGCTCCAAATATATTTTGGCATCCCCCTGGGAGGGTTAGGTTTAGGGTGCGGGGAGGGGGAGTTAGGTTTAGGCACCCCTGGGGGGGAGGGTTAGGCGCTAGGGGGGGAGGTTAGGGTTAGGCACCCCTAAGGGAGAGTTAGGGTTAGGGGTGGGAGAGGTTAAGGTTAGAACTTACCTTAGTCGGGATTTTCAGATTTCTGCCTTCTGGCGTCGGTATTACATCCGCCAGGCTTAAGTCCTCCGGTATGTCATACCGATTCCCTGAGATGATGTCACTTGCTGGCAGACTGTGACACAGAAGAGCTGCACAGAACATTCTTCCTTCTCCTCCTCAGGTAATGATTCTCCATGTGCAGCTGCCTGAGCCCGCGATGCCCCCTCCTTCAACGGCCGGCAAAATCTGGGCTTTTCTTTTCCAGTGGATATCTTACTTTCACACACAGCGGTTTAGTGCGGATATTCCCGGCTGTAACACGGCGACCGTGCCATCTGAAAGGACCCATTTATTTACATACTTCATTGAAAATAATACACGCCAAAAAAACGCCTATTTTTTTGCCGGCCGGTAAAATAGCCCTCAGGCTGTAACCTCGGATTCCATTGGATGGCCTCCGGCATCCAGCAGTGCTCCGCGGCGCAGTCTGTATGACAACTGTCAGTACAGTGGCTGCTGTTGTAAGTTGCAGCTCTGGGGATCGGTAATAAAGATCTGATCTGTGGCAAGTGGTGGGGGGCCCGGGGGTACTTGCCCCCAGAGCCCTCCCCTTAATTCGGCTCTGATGGGGTCACTTTCATAAAAAAAACAAGAAGCAAATACATGATGCAACATTACTGTACGTGCACTTTTTAGAAAGTGTCTATCATTTGTTCTGAGTTCTCTCAGTAAGTTCGCAAGGTTGCCAGGAGTTTAAAGACAGTATAGAGAACAAATCGCAGTTTTAAGAACCCAAATCCTCTTCTTCCAGTAAAGAGCTGGCTGAAAGCTAAAACTTCAAAGTGCTGAAATAATTGAGATCTCTGGATATGTTATTATATTTTATGATACCTGCCTGGTCAAAGCCAAAAATTGGAGCACAACTTGTGTCTGACAAAACTTTTGTCCTCTGCTCATCAAGTTCAGTCATCTTCAGGCTGAGGGTTTGGAGGCGGACGCATTGCATGAAGATTAATGCTGATGTTACAAAAATGTTGACATAGGTTGGAAACACAGTTAATCAAGGCTCCAATGTGCCACGCCATAAAATAAAACCCTGCAAATATCAGGGGAGGCTGGAATTTTCCTTACAAACAAAATATATGACTAGAAATAAATATGGAATTGGCAGGAGAATTGTATGCTTTTCATTCTCCTGGAAAATGTCAATGTCTTGTCTATTGGAAAATTACCTCTAAATATAAAAGGTAATGAAGTCTAGACTGGGCTAATTCACATGCAAAAGCAGTGCAGCAAAAAAGGGCGTCTGATGCAAAGTACTTAAACCTCAGATGGCATCAACGTAGTCTACACTAGGTGGCGTTACAGGGCCTGGTGGATCCAGTTGCAGCGTGACTGTGATTACGTCCTCATGCTAATGCCGCGGCTGATGATTATCCTACTGAGACGCCCACCGGCTGTGAGCACTATCAGTCGGACTATCAGAGATTGCACCAGCCCCTTGGAGATGCAGAATCTCCGTCTGAACATGGCCGTCTATGTCAATGCAATTGCGTCTTTAGACGTAGTGGCTGACCGTGTCACGCCCACGTCTGAGTAGCCACCCCCTGTTACCACCCAGAAACTCTTTCTGTGTCCAAATTCATTCAGCATCACATACCCCTTTTACACCAGAGCTAAAACCCGGGTTATTGCAGGGTTAACCTGGGTAGCTCCTTAGTGTAAAAGGGGAGAGGGTTGGATTGCCAGGTTAATTGACCCGGCAATCCAACCCAGGTAACTTGCAGGGTTTAACACTTCAACGCCAGAAAAGCCGGGTCTATGCAGACCCGGCTCTGGTGTGGACGGCGCTGACTCTGGAATATCCTGGGTCGGCGCCGGGGAAATTCCGGGTCTGATCCGGATTGGAACCCTGTTCCAACCTCCGGGTCAGACCCGGAATTTCGGTATAAAAGCGGTATCAGAGGGGTAACCATTGGTACACATTTATTCAGAGCGACTTGGACGATTGCGCAGGCTGTTTGCATCTGATATCGACAACGAGTCCACCTCTGAATCAAGTCTCTCCATGCTGACTCACTGAAGAGAATGGGGAGCGCTCAGCCCCAGGCACCTGGGAGCATTTAAGTACTGAAGAAGATTCTCAGCTGAGCTAAATATATTCTGACACAATGACTGAGACGGGAGTACGGATAACGTTGGTTCAGGCTGGTGTCTCCCTTGCCGCCCATTTCTATAGGTGGGTACATGATAGGTCGCAGGTTTACTTTCACATGATATATCTGATATATCTGCTGAAGTCCTTCACATTTCTTTAAAGTGTGCCTGCCCCCTATACACTGGGGAAGCATTCTGAGGGCTTCAACAGTATTGATGAGATGCTGGGGGTAAATTTATTAAACAGCGGGTTGGCTGCAATTAGGGTTATGCTGCAAATAAGACTAGGCTACAATTAGCGTTAAGCTGGCCACACACTAGACCAACTTACATCCAACCAGCCAACTTGTTGATTGGTTGGAATGAAAATCTGGTAACGTATGGGATTATATGATGATCAGAAATTTGCTCCTAAATGCCAGAAAACAGATGAAAATGGTCATTCAGAAAAGTTTGTTAAATGTTTGATCTACAATTGTTCAAACAACAGTTTTTGTCCATTTTCCGGCATTTGGGAGAAAATTGCTGATTGTCATTTGCTTTCATTCCTTACCAGATTTTCATTCCAACCAATCAACTAGTTGGATGGTTGGATGTAAATTGGTCTAGTGTATGGCCAGCTTTAGGCTACTATTAGGGCTAAGCTGGCCACACACGAGACCAATTTACATCCAACCAGCCAACTAGTTGATTGGTTGGAATGAACATCTGGTAAGGTATGAAAACAAATGACAATCAGCAATTTGCTCCCAAATGCCGGAAAATGGACAAAAACTGTTGTTTGAACAAATTGTTTAGATGAAACATTTAACAAACTTGTCTGAACGACCATTGTCATCTGTTTTCTGGCATTTAGGAGCAAATTGCTGATCATCAGTTACTCCCATACGTTACTAGATTTTCATTCCAACCAATCAATTAGTTGGATGGTTGGATGAAAGTTGGTCTAGTGTGTGGCCAGCTTTAGGCTGCAATTAGGGTTAGGCTGCAATTAGGGATAGGCTGCAATTAGGGTTAGGCTGCAATTAGGGTTAAGATGGCCACACATCTAAAGATTATGGCCCTCATTCAGAGCCGTACGCTCTGAGCAGAGCTCACGCTCTGAATGAGGGCCGGGCTCCATTTTCATGGAGCGTCCTCCTGGACGCTCGTATAGCTGTGGGTCACCACCCACAGGCTATACGAGCGTGCATTGTGATGGTCGCGATGGTCGAGACCATCGCGACCATCGAATTTGCGAGCCAGAGCCTGCGGTTGAGGTTTTCAACCGCAAGCTCCGGAGTGATTTTGGCTCTATCAGAGCCAAAATCACTCCCACTGACATCACTAGTGATGTCAGTGGGCCGGCTTCTGACGGGAGGCGTTCCCGTGGGAACGCCCCCGTCAGGGAGGCACGCCCCCGGCACGCCCACCAAAGGGGGCGTGCTGTCAATCAACATTGACAGCACGCCCCCTTTGATCGGACACAACGAGCGAAGGACTTTCCTTCGCTCGTCGCGTCTGGCGCATGCGCACGACGGAGCTCCCTCCGTCGTGCGCATGCTCAGTCCATAACATCGACCCACTTGCGAGCGGACAGCCGCTCGCGAGTGGGTCTGAATCAGGCCCTATCTGTCCAACCAGCCAACTAGTTGATTGGTTGGAATGAAAATCTGGTAAGGTATAAAAGCAAATTACAATCAGCAATTTGCTCCCAAATGCCGGAAAATGGACAAAAACTGTTGTTTGAACAAGTTGTTTAGATCAAACATTTAACAAACTTGTCTGACGACCATTTTCATCTGTTTTCTGGCATTTAGGAGCGAATTGCTAATCATCAGTTACTCCCATACGTTACTAGATTTTCATTCCAACTAATCAACTAGTTGGCTGGTTGGACAGATAATCTTTAGATGTGTGGCCAGCTTTAGGCTACAGTTAGGGCTAGGCTGCAATTAGGGTTAGGCTGCAATTAGGGCTAGGCTGCAATTAGAGTTAGGATACAGTGGGGGGGATGCAATCAGGAAGCCGGCTGACATTAAACCGACAGCCGGCTTCCCGACTGTCATATCCCGGCGAGGGTGAAATGCCCGGCGTCTAGATGTAGACGCCACTCATTTCACCGACGCCGGGAGACCGGCGCCCGGCATCCCGATCGAAGGGATGCCGGGCGCCGCGAGCGGACAGCCGCCGGGGGGGTAAGGTTTAGCGCACCCGGGGGACTTAGGGTCAGGCACCCCCCCCGGGGAACTTAGGTTTAGGCAGCGGGGAAGGGGGGTGGTTAGGGTTAGGCACTTACAGGGGGGATTAGGGTGAGGCACTTGGGGGGGGTGGTTAGGGTTAGGCACCCCTAAGGAGGGTTAGGGTTAGGGGGGTTAGGTCATACTTGCCTACTTTTGAAAAAGCATTTCAGGGAGATTGTGAAAGCAGCACCTATGAGCGCGGCGGTAAAGTGGGCGTGTACTGCTACATCTGAGGGGTGTGTCATAAAATTGATTTACATCCACATGTAAATGAGCCCCAAAGCAGTTAGTAAGATCTACTTGTTGATGAAAACACACAGATACTTCTCAGAAAATACATGTAACCATAGGGATCATTGTGCCTTATAACCAATGCAGGGAAATTATATTAATGATCCCATTTGAATGTATATATCTCTATTTTTTCTTTTACATAACAGTGTCATAATGGGGGTAAGGTGAAATGAGGGAGATTGCTGGACTCTTCAGGGAGTCAGGGAGATCGCTGCTATTTCAGGGAGTCTCCCTGACAATGAGGGAGAGTTGGCAAGTATGGGTTAGGTTAGTCTATACTTACCTTACAACGATTGGGATTTCCAGCGCTGTCGGGCTCACGCTGCCGGGATCTGTTCCAGTGTCGGGCTGCCGGCGGTATTTCATACTGATTCCAATTAAGGGTTAGGCTGCAATTAGGGTCAGGCTGCAATTAGGGTTAGGGTTAGCTCAAGGCTGAAATAGTACTGTTGACATACCATACCACACCAGTGTCTTCAGACCTGTTGTTTGGTCCCTGATTATTGTATACAAACACTACAGAAGCTCACAAATAATCAAGGCTTTGTGACATAATCACTTCCTAAATATATTGATAAGTAGAAGTAAAAAAACATATCTAGTCCACTAACCTAGTCATGCAGAACTCATAGAATATCGCACTCACATAAGTAGACTTTAGAAATGTGTTTTGTGTTAGTATATAAACACTCCTGGCCACTGGCCTGTTTACTCTCCTCCATCTAGTAAGCTTTACATTTATGTATAAACCTTCATGTTTTTCATTTTTGTTTAGGACCTTCTAACTCAAAACATATTCCTGGAATATGTCAAATGGTGTCAACCAAAGTCTGTCTGTTCCTGTCTTACAACACATTAAACAAGCTCAGGATTGTTGACTCAGGAAACGAAATAACTCATTCTAGTTTTGGAAGTAATTTCTTCTTTCTCCGCAATGTTTTATTCACAGTGCCACAATGACCCAGGTAGGGAAAAACACTGCAAATGTGGATTTAGCCAACAGGAACAGTCAGAATGATAATATAGGTGATTAAAACAGGCAAATGGAGCATGAAGGGTGGTAATTGGAAATCATTAGAGCACAACTATTAATGTGTGATTATTTTAGGTGCCTTTTCCTGTTATTATTATTATTACATTTTATTTATAGGGCGCCACCAGGGGTGCCGAGAGGGGGGGCGCGAGTACTAATTACCTGGGCTGAGGCTTGTTGGGGGGTCCCGGCAGAGGTCCAGGTCTGACGCCGTCCCCCTCTCTCTTACCTGACAGCAACCCAGCATACAGCAGTGCCAGTCTCCTCTGTCTGTGGGGGGGGAGCAATCAAACTGACAGTGTCCCACCCACTGGATTAGCGCCGGACTGAGGGGCTCACATCGCCCCCCTCAGCAGCGCGCAACGTTTTTTTCTTCTAAGGGGGCATGGCCACACCTCCCACAATTATGCCACGCCCCCTCCCACGGGTCGGCTCTTAGCGGCCCTGGGCGCCACAAGAGTTCTGCAGCGCCGTACACAGAGCAAAACAGTAAGACAATGTTACGCTGCTGATGATGCAATACATGTGTATTGTAGATCCGTCTGGTTTATTGTGCTACAAATAGATATGGGTCAGATCAGTACTATTCACTAATATGACTGTGGAAATTTCCATTATATAAATATCTCCCCAAAATATCATGTCCCTACAACAGTACCAACCAAACTCAATTGTCTTCCACAAAAGTTTTCTTGACTTCTTTGTATGAACTGTGAAGATACTTTTGAGTCCCATTCAAACAGGCCTATTAGGTTATTGATGTGTTCCTTAAGGAGTCTACGAGGAAAATTCAGTGATACAAAATCCTGTGCTCTATACTTCATCAGAGCAGAACACATCATAATAAATACTGGCAGGGCTGGCTCCAGCATGAGCCGCGCCCTGTGCGGCGAGGGACCCAGACGCACAGGGCGCTGCATAATTTACATAGATCACACCCCTAAATGACGCTATTTGAGGGCATGCCCGTTAGGCACGCCTCCCATTTAGCATGAGGCTAGGGGCGAGCCAAACACTACGTCAGTAGCTGGGCTGCCCCCAGCTCTCTCCCTGCACTGAATGGATCCAGCGCACATCCGTGCGGCGTCCATTCTTGTTCCCAGGTGCCCAACATTCCGACAGCCCATGTGACACTTCGTCCCGCGGGTGGAACAGTGTGGCAGTGCCCGAAAAGGCGAACATGCCTCGAAAAATGCGAACATGCCTCATTTGAAGCCTATTTATTACTTGTCATGGCCATAATTCCACCATTGAGATTAAATGGGGGAAGGTCTGGGCCCCAATACATCCACAAGTGCCATCCTACCACTCCCAATGCCCTTGTTATGATCCTCCACTCAACTAAAAATCTGAGTTGTAATAAAACACAACACAACAAAAACATTATTGAAATCAACGGGTTAATCTCATTTTATCAGAGTAGTATTTCCTGCATATAGCATGTCCTAGGGATTAGTGTGCTATGAATGCCTTCAGGAATAGTTTAGAGAGATCAAGTTAAAGTACTCCTGTTACTTACACTCATGATTTGTAAGGTGCCCCGGCACTCCATAATGTCAGACAGTGAGGAAAATAGAGCATATATATAACCAAGATATACTGTACAATGCAGAAAATGTAATGCAGATGTGAAAACAATGGTTTGAAAGGTATTGTTTGTGAGAGAGTTCACAAACTATTGTGAGAAGTGGCACCTGAGACACGGTCAGATTTCTTATACGATAACGATTGTAAAAACTGTTCAATCGCTCATATCTTTGACTTGTAGGGCATGCATCGACGAGCAATGCGCGTTCCCGCATGTCAGATAACGATCTCTGACATCGACTGTGTTTGCAGTCAGATTTTGACGATTTCATTCAGTTTAATACTGTCAGAAATCATTAAATCGTTCATTGTTGATGAAATCGTACAAATCGTTGTAAAAATTGTTCAATCGTTCTTCGTTCATCAAATCTGACTGTGTGTATACACCATTAGAGTGGGGGCGGGACAGATGTGAGGGTGGTACCAATGTGAGTAATATAGCTGAAAATAGGCTCTAATAAATAGGTTGCTTTCCAGACCATTCCAAGATTTGGAGGCCATGGAAGACCTGATTGGGTATGACAGGGAATGCCAAGTGGGTAAAGGCATAGGAGAAGTCTTATAGGAGAAGTGAGAGAGAGGTAGTTATCAGCGAGTAGGTGGGATGCAGATCAGAGGTAGATCTAAGAGTGTGTAGGGGAGAATATTTTGTGGTGGGGTTTATGATAAAGGGATGGTCTTTGTTGGTGGCTTTGTAAGTGAAAGTGACTAATTTGAATGGTATTCTTGATGTTATGGAGAGCCAGGGTGCGGACTTGCAGAGCGGTGTGGCTGATGTGGAGCGCCAAGAGCAGTGAGTACTGATGAAGCATTTAGGATGGGCTTAAACAGGGATAGATGGTTGAGGGCAATGGTTGCTGTACCAAGGTAAGAGATAATGGATAAGAGTTTTGGATTCATGTAGGGTAAGAAAAGGACAGGACACATTCTAGCAATATTTACATGGTGGAGGCGACAGGAATGACAGACAGTAGATATGAGGAGTAAAATAGAAGGTAGAGTGAAAGCTGAAATCAGTTCAGCAGGCTTGGAAGACTGAGGAAAATGTGTTATCAATGACAGTGACTGAGATTTGAGTGGCTGTGGTGACTGGGAGGAGGGAAGATGGTAAACTCGACTTTTGACATTGCAACACCAAAGAAGAGACAGCAGAGAGACAGTTGATCACACAAGATGGTAGAGAAGAGATATTTGGTGGTGCTTCAGGTCAAATGACCAATTAGATCACCAATTGAAGAGATGGAGATTGAGAATAACAGAGGGCCAAAGACAGAGCCTTATGGGACACCAAGAGATAGCATGAGAGGATGGTAGAAAGTGTCAGATGTAGAGACGTTGAAAGAGTGACTACAGTGAACATGGAAAGAACTGTCACAAATGCCTATGGAGTAAAGAGTGTGCAGATTAAGAACGTGTAAAAAGCAACAGAGAGATCCAGAAGGATGAATACAGAGAAGTTAACTTTAAACTTTGCTGTACGTACTGTAGATCGCTGATGACTTCTGTGAGGACAGTCACAGTGGAATGTTGTTGGTGGAAGCTGCTTCCAGAGAGTCATGAAGGGAGCAGACAGTTGAACAATTGTAGTGCATGTAGTTTGTAGACAAGGATTGGAGAGAAAGAGATTGCTACTGTATATGGAGATAGATTCTTTAGGACAGATGAGATGACCACATGGACAAAAGAAGATAGGAATGTGCAAATGGAGAGGGACAGGTTGAAGAGGTATGGCATGCTGTGGAGAACAGGTAGAGGAGAAGATAGGAGGGAATAGGGTGTGATGGGAGTGATGGGAGTGTCCATCACAGTTGGTTGGTGGATTAAAACTATTATAACTAGTTTACTGGGTCATGTCCACTGGAAAACTAAATGAGAAAGTAAGCAAGTTATGTAGCAGTAGATATAGTGGGTTGCCAATAGGAACATGGAAACCACCTAGCATGAGAGTAGGAAGGATAGGAAAAAAATATATATGCACAAAAGGTGCCAAGCAATTGGGAATCTGGCCCTGAGGGTCGATAAATTACCTTACCAGCTGAGAGAATAGGCAGATGGTGAGTACTGCAAATGAAGAGAAGGAGATGGAGAGTTCTAAGGGAATGACTTGGAAGGTGCAGCATGGAGAATGCAGGATGCCTACTCCCCCACCTTCTCTGTCACTAAGTCAGTCAACTATAGAAGAGTTGCAAGGGACCTAGGGGTCTATGTACTAAGCCTTGAAAAGAGATAAAGTGGGATGGAGATAAAGTACCAACCTATCAGCTCCTAGCTGTCACTTTTCAAACACAGCCTGTAAAGTGGAAGGAGCTGACTGGTTTTTAGTTTATCTCTATCCACTTTATCTCTCTCCAAAGCTTAGTCCTTAGACCCCTTAGTGTGAGAGGAGGTATGCCAGGCAAGCAGGTCACCAACACATCACATGTTGCGAAAGTGCACAGAGCAAGCAGAGGGTGGGAGGCAGTGGGGAGATGTGATGGGGTGGAAACGACAGCATGAGCAGATACTGGGGACTGCAGGGGTGCATGGGGTTGGGTGATATGTCACCAGCAGCAATGAGCAGGAGAACAGCCAGAAATAGGACATTGTATGAGGATTTGTGGTTGTGAAGTTTTCTGAAGTAAATGAACTTACAACACTCAAATATAATGGCCGGAATGTACTAAACTGACCGCAATTTACATAGGTACTAAGTACTCTTCGTCATGTTAAGTAACGCCACCTAAGGGTGACGTTACCTAATAGAAGCCTATGGGCTTGTTACTGGGACGCTTAAACTGAGAGGCATCCCTCCTATCATCCCCCTCAGCTCTGTGTTAAACTCGGAAGTCCCTCTGTCCGGGGGCATCGCAAAGGACAGCTCTTATCGTGAGTTCTGTCCTTTGCGATGTAAATCGCATTTCTAGGTACATACCGCGGTAATCAACCACGGTATGTACCCGAACAGAGGCGGGATGTACCGCATGGCGGCAGCGATACATCCTGCCCAATGTCTCCTGTAAAGCAACAGTGCATTTAATATATTGGTGAATGGTTTGTATTATACCCCTTTATACTGGAGTTGGTGTCAACAGACTGATAAAAATTTTAATTAGGTGAAAGTTTTTCTGTGTAGATCATTTGAAAAGACCGTTATATACAATGAGTCCAAACACAGGAGTGTTACCAAGGTAGAATTGTTTCAATACTTTAATACTGTGAGATAAAAAGAATATTTTGGTGCTTAGTGAAAACACCTCACAAAAAATTCTAAGGGGTAAATTTACTAAAGTGAGAGTTTTTAGAAGTGAGTTTTAGAAGTGATGTTGCCCATAGCAACCAATCAGATCCTACTTAACATTTAACTAGCACCTTCTAGAAGATAATAGCTAGTATCTGATTGGTTGCTATGGGCAACATCACTTTTAAAACTCACTTCTAAAAACTCTCACTTTAGTAAATTTACCCCTAAGAGTCTCATAACAAATAGGTTTGTTCTTTTTTTGTTTGCTTTTTTTAAATCAATGATGTCTTTTCTACTGCAACCACAGACTTATCATTGGCACCAAATCAGGTTTGAAGTTGTTAAGAAAAACACAGCTACTGTAAGGGCAACACTAATCGCAACACAACATAAAACCGTGGAAAATGGCACGTTGACTTGCTGATCTGTAAAACGTCTGGAGAACTGTCAGTGTGTACTGGGATCACCTTTATCATAGGAAACCATGGCTCTTATCTATGCATCCGCAGCAAAGATGGAAGAGGACATATCTGTATGTGATGTGTATGACATATAATTTCGAACCTCCAAGTGCGAAATGCGCTTCTCCCCAGCTTCCACCATACTTTCCTATAACCCTGACTGAATTCATGAACTAATGTTTAAATACACTCTTGTAAATACACTCTTGTAATACTCAATGTATTGGTTTAGCTTTACCAGAATAGTAACATTAAGAGTGAGTCAATGATCACCTCCAATGGTATGTGGCCCTTGACTACCCAAACAACATGTTTAGTAAGATGGATTCCACATAATTGCTGTTGGAAAAATAAAAACATATTGGGGCTAATTCAGAGTTACACTCAAGTCCCCCTTGTGGACTATTTTGCGTAATGCGCATGTGTCTGGCATAACATACACAACTATGAGCAACTACCGGCCAATCACAGTTCACACATCTCCATCACGTCTCCTCTTGCGGCTGAATAGTTGTAACTGTGCGGCAGCAGTGCGTACAAACAGAGGCTAAGTGGGCATATCGCAGGCATGAAGTCGGAATTGCGGGCTACGCTGAGTTGAGTGTACACAGAGATTTGATTTTGGGCACAACACTTGTGCCAAGAATATAGAGCGCGCTGATAGCGATGCCGGCCACCTCTGCAGTGCAGCCACATACAGTAGATGCAATGCCGCTCTGCATAATGGCGAAGATCCACATTCACTTCCAGCAAGCAGGAAAGGCCGCAGCTTTGGCTGACTTGCATACAGCTCTGAATCATTATCTTCCTGCGCCAGCCTATATTATGTCTTAACTAAAGTGATATGGGCTTTAAAATCCTTCCCCCTGTTTTACATATTACAATAGAATTTAGCAGGCAGAGAAGACTGCTATTTGTTTGTTACTTTGCTGAAACAATGTTGGTGCACGTTGACAAACACTTAGGGCCTGATACTGAGTTGGACGGGTTTATCCTCACCGATGAAAATACCATAAAGCACATGCACACAAGTCAATTAGCGCATTTTTGAATAGCTATGATTCATTCTGAGTCGGACGGATCTCTGCTGAATGTTTCCGAAACTGGGCAGCACCAGGGCGGCAGCACGCAAGAGATTTGTATAGTTGGAGTGTCATGGGTGTGTATCTAAAGCTCCGTGCTTACAGAGTCCTGCGTACAGGGAAGGGAAGCTTGTTTCTGATGGATTTCTTCTTGCACCTAGCATGTGGTTGGTGCACGTGTGGTTGCTGCAAAATCATAAGGCGGCCCCCGCTTGAGATCCTCGCATTAGCTGTATGGAAATTTGCATTAGTATATCTGTCTTCCGCTGCTTCACTTTGTGTCTGTCTTGGAATCAGCCCCTTAACCTCTAACGCGACCAAGAGGATGATACATTTAAAAATTGGTATTAAATTAAAGAAATTGCTGAAAAATGTATTACTCATTGCTTGGGAATGTTGCAATCTCCTTTATTTAATCTATCTATAATAGAGAGGTTTCTAGCCTAAAATGTAATATTAATAATGCAAAAATAAATACATTGCATCATTTATATACTTATAATTGCGATGTTGTCCCCTGATAATGACTGGATACATACAGTATGTCACTAATAGCATGGAACGAGGAACAATAGTGGGGCTTTGTTGTGTGAATAAACCATGCAGTGAAGGAGGTGCAATTTCCTAAACTGGAGATGGCACAGAGGGAACGTAACATTGTGACACTGCCCTGTAGGCAAACAGAGATTTGCTTTAACTGGGTATTTTAATTAAGCTACATTGGAGAGCATAGCAGGCAACGGTATGATAGACCAGATATATTGTAACTAGGTATATAATAAACACAGCTGGTATAACCAGTTTCCCTGCAGACAGGTCTTCCTTGGAAATATGCAGTATAACTGTGAACTATGACATAAACATTGTGCGGTTTGACTAGGATCTCACTTTTATCATTCTAGAACAAACACTATGAAAGTGTAATGGAACGCTGAGGCAGTGATCTTCACCTTCTGAAGTGAGCAGACAGTGACTGTTACTGTACGTGCTAAGTGATTGGTACAGTGTCTAGAACGACATTATCCAACACTAACAATATATTGTTCTAGGATTTAGGTGCAGATATGTAATATAGAGTGTTCAATGTAATATAACAGGGGGACGTTTTTCGTTCTTTTTCTGCCATGATGAACTTTATATTAACTTATAACATCAACCAACTGTAAGAAGTTTGATAACCAGAGTTTCAACTTCTTACAAGATCAAACCTATAAGAATTGAAATGCACATATAGTTTGTTTTATATGCAAATAAGCCAACTATAGATTTGTAGGGGCTTATTAACTTGTGTCATCTGATTACCGAAACCCCTCCTACCCCCATATTTTCCTTTATAATAATTTATTACATAAACATTTTTATCATGCATGCTGTTCCCCCCCACTGTCCGGCACTGCGGAGTCCTGTGGTGCCTCACACATCACAGACAATAATAATATAAAGGAATTCTGGGCATTATCTAAGCACAAATAATAAGAACACTTCCATGTGATAAGTGCCCATGGTACCTTCAATAAAATACCTGTGCATTAATAGACAGATATGGGTTAACTATAAGATTTCCACTTCACAAACAGCATTGGAACCATTTATGAATATTAAAGTTCACCATGAAGGTGCTGATATAATGGAGCCATATGTCAGTATACTGTATTAACCTCTACACACAGAGACAGTATGCGCTGTCAGTTTCCCCTTTTTCCTAAGTTACAGTGAAAGAAAATTAATTTGCTAAATAAGCATATGCTATATGAACTGCTGACAATGACATTGGATATTTAGTATTATTATGAGCATGCATGTTTTTTATATATGTATATATTCATATATGGATGCATGCAGAGTATACATGCGACTACCACACACACACACACACATATGCACACATGTCTATATACAATGTATACATAAATACATACATTTAATAAATGCCATAGAAGCCATGCACCTCATGCTTAGTGTATAGAGGACACTTGCCAATAGAGACACTGACAGCAGTTACTGAGAATCTGACATATAACATCATAGTGCACAGTCACTGCTCTCACACAGAATGGTCTGCAATGGTCCCTGAGGAGTCTACACTGAGCCAATACATCCTAATACAGCTACCTGTTAAATAAACCCTTCTTCAAATTGCAAGGAATTAATACAAACAAACTGAGCACAGTCAATGACAATGGTAGGTTTAGGCAACCTGTGTGGGACTACAAATCCAGGATGTCCTTCTCCTTTCATCCAGTATGCAGGTATTTATAGTTCCACAACAGCAGGAAATGCAGGCTACTGCACATGTCAATTATGCAGCCTCTGTCTGATATAATGTATGACCCTTTGCCAGCTATCTGTGTACCATCCTTATATAATGTATACCCTATGCCAGTCTTTAATGTGTGTGCCATCTTGATATAATGTATGACCTTATGCCAGTCATTAATGTGCATGCCAGTCTTATATGTATTACCATATGCCAGCCATTCATGTGTGTGCCATCCTGATATAATGTACTGTATGGCCCAATGCCAGCCATTTATGTGTGTGCCATCCTGATATAATGTATTTCCCCTTGCCAGTCATTTATGTGTATGCCAGTCTGATATAATGTATTACCTGTTGCCAGTCATTTATGTATATGCCAGTCTGATATAATGTATTACCATATGCCAGCCATCTGTGCGTGCCATCCTGATATAATGTATGACCCTATGCCAGTCATGTATGTGCCAGCCAGCCAGCCAGCCTGATACAATGTATGACACTGCCAGCCTTCTATATGTATAAGTCATACTGATATAATGTATGACCCTATGCCAGTCACCTCTGTGTGTGCCATCTTTGGAATAATTTACCTTTCTGTTCTCTGTGTCTCCGGATATTTTGAGTTCTCCAGACAAAGATGAGGATCTTGGTTGTTCTACATTGTCCTGTTGAGGTGACATAGCTTCCATTAAGATATTCCCCAATAATCCCACAGTTGGTGGCTCATACCCGGGAGGGTGGCACTGCCAGAGGGGCAGAGATAGGCAGAGGGACAGTGTTCATCTGCACGGGCATTGCTGGCTCATCTGAGCTCCTGCAATAGTGAGATCACATTCTAGTAGTGCATGGACCGCCCCGCTGCTCCCTCCCCCGCCTCCTCCCGACAGCTGCTGCTCACTACACAGAGCTGGGATCTGCTTCATTTGCTTCTGCTACTGACAGGAGACGGGAGCAGATCCCTACAGTATTCACGATCACATCATCTAGCGCGGCTTGTCGTAATGCAAAGACATTCACTTGCTGTATTATGGTGCATGAGCTGATAACTTCATATGCATGCCAGCAAATCATGATTTGTATGTATAGTTAATAGGCGAAACTAGAGCTCTGTTAACGAGTGGTCTATCATGTTCCCCCTTTCCCTTCTCTGTTCCAAGCTATACATATTAAGATCTTTTAATCTTTCTGGGTAAGTTCTGTGATGTTGATGATTTTTCGGGTAGTCCCCCACATCCTTTTAAGAGTAGGCGGATCTTCCAAACTCCACACACACCCTAGTGGAGTGGCAGCATGGGGAGAGGTATACAGGGAATTTGCGGGTCTGTACAGAGGGGCTAGGCTAACACAATGCGGAGTAGGCGGCCCCGCCCCCAAAGCTGTCACCTGCATCTCATCTCCAGGCTCATAGGCAAACACAGGGGGGGTTCCGGTTGCCTGGAAACCCCCTTTCCAAGCCCACACCATGATGACCACAATAGAAATAGCATATAATACTAAAGTTGCATTTTTTTAAGATCCCCTCAGTGTCACAAATTAAATTAGCATCACCTGTTGATCTTTTAAAATGTCTGAGCCAGTAATAAATACACCTGTGCACCAACTAGGAGATCTGGAAAACATGCACTGTTAGGGGTGCACTGATATAGACCATGGATAGGGTTAATTACTGTATGATAATGAACTAGCCAGTACATAAAGAGACCAATCTGTACATATATGTCCAGGGCAGTGCTAGGTTCTTTTGCTGCCCCCCAGATTCCCGAACTTGCTGAAATTATCTGGAAAGGAGCTCACATCTGAAATAAAAACATTCAGCTCAGGCAGGATGGCCCTACATATGCATATAATGGAATAATGTGATTGTTGGTCCTGTATATGTCACAATTATTACATACATAATACTACATATGATGTATATTATAGCTGGTTAATTGCTGATAATGCCCTCTTCGTGGACTGGCCACACTTGCTTTAAATTCAAGCATTTGGAAACCCCCCTCTACAAATCCTGCGTTTGCCACTGAGGCTTCACCCGGAGAGGAGCTAATTAATGTCGGTAAGTATGAATCCTTGCTAAACTCCCTGTTTTATGGGCTTCATTTACTAACGAGTTTTTACACTAAAGATATTTAGCATTAGCAGTCGCCACAATTTATTTTTTTTAATCCAGAATTCATCATTGAGCTGTATTATTTGTGCGGACTGATGGTGATTGACGGAGGGCTACTTATCTGTTCCCGACTGCCTCCCCTCTCCCCTCCAGGGTAACTGAGCTGTAATGGCAGTCAGTTACCGCAGAAACAAGCCTGGCTGCGACAGCAACCTCTCTTGGGTGGGGGTGCTGGATGGTGTGTACTGAGGAAGGAAGCAGGGGAGGAAGGATGGTCAGTTGCTGCTGGGGAGGGGGGGGGGGCCCAGAGCCGGCCCTAGCCAATTTGGGGCCCTAGGCAAATTTTTGACTGGTGCCCCCCTAGCATATAATTCCACCACCAATCTTATTGTATATACGCAGAAGCCAAAAATAACACGTTGTATATATACACAAACACACACATATATATATATATACATACATAAATAAACACATATAGTACATTATAGGTGGCAGACATTGAACTGACCTGGTTATGCATGTTTTTTTCGGCTGGTGACAACTGCCTTCCATCCTGTACATGTCAGTTCAGCCTCTGCACTCCACCCTGATCTCATAATTTCCAGGCCAGCTGTCAAGCCAGTTACCGGGGATGGCAGGTGGAAGGTGGTTAAAGGGCATGGCTTCAGCGGGGACCCAAGCTTCTACTGAACAGGGAGACAACAAGCTGTGGACGGCGCCGGGTTGCTTAAGTAGAACCTGGGGGGCGGAGCTTCAGGGCAAGGGGGCGGAGCTATGGGTTGTAAGGAGAGGACAGTTGGATGGCCAGGGGCGGAGCTTGACCTTCTGCTGCGCTGCCCGATCGGAGAGCTCCGATCGCGGTGGGAGAGAGTCACTGGGTAGCTGTGCCGGCTCTGGGGTAGGTGGAAGTAGCGGCTAGTGGCAGGCGGCGATGGGGGGGAAGGAGAGGAGGAGGAGGAATGCCCCTAGCTTTCTGAGTCGTCCCTAGGCATTTGCTTATAATGCTTATGCCTAGGGCCGGCTCTGGGGGGGCCGCTAAGTGCTGGCGGGGTGAATGGAGAGGTGCTGTGTACTGGGGGAAGAGCGTCTGCTGGTGCACTGCATTCTAGGTAAACCCAGATGCCAGGTCAGCCAGCCAGGAACATAGCACTCATCAGCGCAAGATAAGAGCTGCGGCAGGACAGGGAAATCTACAGTAAATAAAAAACGCTGACATGAAGCTGCAGACCAGCGTTATTTACAATGATAAATGCTGCATCCCTCTTTAACACAAGAAACCAGTTTGATAAGAGCTCAAACTCATTAGAAAATTGAGCCCTAAATTGTTGTTATATAGAGGCGGTACTATAACTCTTTGACTCCAAAGAGGTTACAAGACACAAACATATTTAATGAATAATTCCCATCAATTGAGGTATACAATGGTGCACAGTGAAATTATCATTGTTTTGCATAAACAAAAAAAAAGAAAAAGAAAAAAAAAGTACAAAGTACAAAAAAAATTAGTTTAATTATAACAGTTCTGCACATTTACAGAAGGGTATAGAGAATCTGTTGCCCACTTGGAGATTAAAGTAATGTAGTAATATAAATCTCCAGAGACTGGGGTTTAGGGGGTGATAGAGCTACACCAAGATGACAGTGGGAGGGAAATGCTAGATGGGGATTGTTTGCTACATGGAAATCTACGGCTACAAGCATACCTCCCAACCGTCCTGGTTTTGGCAGGACAGTCCCGCAGTATCTTAAGGGTGGGATGGTTTGGGTGGACACTTTGTCACAGTGGTTACACAGTGGTTAATCGATGGCCAGGGACAGCAAGTCAGAGTAGGCCCTCCCCTGTCATACTCCTGAGATTTGATATAAAAATGACTAGAATAGTACAAAGAAGATATTTATAACTTATAAACATCTTCTTTGTTTATTGTATTGATTTTATCACTCACCAGCCTTGTGGAGCTCCCTGGTACTGCATGGAGACGAGAGATGAGGCAGCAACAGCTCATCCTTGCTCTGTATAGTCAGACACTGCTTGCAGAGCTGGGGGCGGGGCCACACCACGGGCAGTAACCTGCTCAGAAAGTGAGCTAATAGAGGCATGCTGCTGAGTATGGAGGCATGCCTTGAGCACTGATGGATACCTTGGATGTGTCATGTGAGCAGGAAGCGCAATGCAGTGTTTAGAGATCAGAGCTCAGTCAGCAGAAGCAAGAGAAGACACAGTGATGCAGGTAGGAGAATCAATGGACACTGAACCTTAGTGTAGTGAGGGGAGAGTTACAGTGAGTAGGGAGTGAGAGAGGGTCCCAGCATTCAGACCTATCTCCATGTATGCCTCCCCAGCCATTGACCTCACCACATGTCACTGTCAATGATGTGCGCACGTCATCAACACTGTGCTGTGAGAGGCTGGGGGCTTTAAAGCAGCTCCCGATGCACTGGGCAAGACACGCGATCACTTCCTCAAAATGTCATACATCAGGGGGCTTTAGAGCACGCGCAAGTTGTCCCGATCAAGGACTTACAAATGTTGGGAAGTATGGCTACAGGGGTGATGGGAAAATGCTACAGGGGTGGGGGGATAATTTTACAGTCAGTATTATTCAGCAGGAACAAGCAGGCACTCAGTTCCTGAACCTCTCATTAACTGTGACATAATGTCTTGGGCCAAAATGTATTTTCCATAAGATAAGTTTTATTTTAAAGGCCCTTTTTAGAGCCTTCTTTTCTAAATACTATATATATATGTATGTATATATGTATATAATAAATTGTTTTTCTACAGCTCCTCCCCCAGTAGCTTCACCCACAGTTCCTGGGCGGGATGTACTAAATGGAAAATGCGATAAAAACTCAGTTTTCAGGGTTTCATCGCATTTTCCATATGCCCTATTGTCTGGCCGCCGGGTCTCTGACGTGGATGATAATGACAGCTTTTGCTGGCGTCACCCTATAGAAGTCTATGGGCTTCTACCGCATAGTGCTGGTATGAGGGATCCCTCCCAGCATGCCCCGCGGCCACCGTGTCACTCTGCGCATGCGCAGATGGACCCCCGGGCCATAAACCCGGAAGTCCAGGGCGCAGAGCTGATCGCAAAGGAAGGAAGAGCTGTCCTTTGCGGTACTGATCGCATATGTTAGTACATATGTAATCTTTAAGGCTGCGGTGACTGGCGGAATGTATTCCGCAAGGTTAGCACATCCTATTTTTCCAGAAAAATAGCCCTGGTTACAGCGGTCTGCAAGACACTCCCAAGGGTGATGCTAGAAACCCCCTATGCATATTTTATTTTATCTCATGCTAAAATATTGTTGAATAAAATGTTACATATATATTATTAAACTAATTAACTAATTTAAAAATGAGACAATTCAAATAAAATTTTGTGAAACATAATTGCCAGTGAATTGGTAAAGACAGCTAACTCATAAACCGTTGTATGAACCTGGACAGTAAGAGGTATAAAACGAATGTAATTTATAAAATAACTATAAAGTCAGGGTGTCTGTGTTAGATATCATCTGTCAGATGAGTCACTATGGCTGAGGAATTGCTCTATGGCAGCAGGTTACTGGAATCGGATGCCAAGAACTGTTACTTCAATGCACATGTCTTTAGCAAATAAGTGGGTGTTAAATTTAAATCCCATTTATTACAATTAACTGAACTGTAACATAATATATTTATAGCCAGCATTATCTCCCTTTGTGGTTTTCTGGGTTCACTTAAGGCTGGATTAATAATGTTGCTGGTTTGCACAGTTCTCTCTTCTCTGGTAATTCACAGGAACTCTCAATGATTTTCACTTCCACTATTACCGCTGTAGTGTGTGCAATGAAACAGAGGTTTGCAGGAAAACATGTTCTGCAAACTTCACTCAAACTAGAAGACTGCCTCATAGCAGCAGTTAGTGGGTGTGCCTCAAGCCAATCAGCATTGTGTGTGAAGCTCAGCGTACAATATATGCATGGACCAGCAGATGAAAAGCTGATTCTGGCTTCTGCATACTGGTACGCATGGGCCCAGCTACTTCAGACTTTTTGGAAGACTTGCAGGCGGCAACTCTGCCCAAGAATGGTAGAATTGAGAACACAACAAAAGAGCAACAAAAAAAGATGAAGCCCACATTTTTAGTGGTGGCTGTTGTAAACTATAACACAACTAGTCATAGAATTGTACTGTACAAACTAGTGGATAGAAATTAGAGAAGAGCGGGTCCGGTTCTCCGAGAACCGGACCCACTCGAACATTGCAATTCCGAGTCGGATCCAAGTCCAGCTCGGGTTTTCCTGCCCGACTCGGATTTCAAAACGAGGCAAAACGTCATCCTCCCGCTTTCGGATTCTCGCGGGTTTTGGATTCTATAAAGGTCCCAGTGAGTGGCGCCATTTTCACTACCGGTGTGGATGATGAACTGAACAGGCGTGTTGCTGTCACTGTCTGTGTCAGTGTGTTGTTCAACTTGTCCTGTCAGGGTCTGGGGCTGAAAGCTGCTGCTGTATTGTCCATAAAGGGGCTGGGTCTGCAGTATATAAAGGGGGGCTTCAGTGGGTGCCGCAGCTGCTGTGTCACTTGTCCTGTCAATCAATGGGCTGATGCTGTGTTATACATAAGGGCTGCTGCTGTGTTGTTGTCCTGTCCATTAAGAGGCTAGGGCTGCAGTCCATAAAGGGGTGCTGTGTTGTCCAGGGGGGGTGGGTGCTCTGTCAATCAGGGGTGCCCTTCCCCAGTGTAAAAAAAAATAAAAGTGCTTTTTTTCTTCTTTTTTTTGTGTGTGTGCGTTAGCAACTTAGCTGCGCTATTATTGTTTGGTGACACTGTCGGCCAGACCGCAGTTTATCGTCCATGTATTTGTGACTCTGCAGGTGGTTTGTCCGAAGTCGGCAGGGGTGCTTTGTTGTCCATAAAGAAGGGATGCTATCTGTGTTGTTAGCACCCCATCAAGGGGCTGCTGCCTCATTCAGAGGTGCTCTTCCCCAGTGTAAAAAAAAATAAAAGTGCTTTTTGCGTGTGTGCATTAGCAACTTAGCCGCGCTATTATTGTTTGGTTATACTGACGGCCAGACTGCAGTTTATCGTTCACATATTTGTGACTCTGCACTGCAGGTGGCCTGTCCGCACTTGGCAGGGGTGCTTTGTTATCCATAAAGAAGGGGTGTTATCTGTGTTGTTCATCAAGGGGCTGCTGCCTCTCCCAGTCCCACTCACCCACCCCCGGTTTAAATTAAAAAAAATTATGTTATTTAAAGACATTCTGGAGTTTGCAACACTTTATGATTGTCTAGTGTGATGTTTGCTAAATGTACTGTATATGTGTATATACACATTATATTGTTTCATTGTTAGATAAATAAGCTCCTTTATAAATCTAGCATCAGAAGAGGCGGTTTGGATAAAAAAAAGTTATTTACATTTTTTTTTAATGCATTGGCAAATTTGGCAAATTTTAAACACATTTCTTGGATCCTTCATTTTTCATCCCTCCTTGAAATGTAGGAAAAAAAAGTAACAATGGTTACATATATATATTGACCAAAGCCAATATACATTTTAATAATAAAACATATTTACATAGCAGTGTGCGGTCAGGTGAGGCAGAGCCTTTCCTGTCATACTTAGGTCTACTCCAGAGTTTTTACTATAAAAAGTATAAGAAAAAAAAATAAAAAATATTATAAATATCTTCTTTGTATTATTCTAATCATTTTTATAGTCAAAACTCTGGAGTAAAAAGTGTATGGCAGGTGAGGCCCTGCCTCCCCTGTCTACCTTTTCTGCACATCCCTGATCAAAACACACCAAATTTCCAGCACTATATACTGCTGCACCTCTGTATAATGCCCACATGCACCCTCGGGTTCATATATGTATCTGTAAATCTGGCTCTGATACCAGCCAGTGCCTCCCGGCCATTTACCTCACCGCACGTCACTGCTACATAGTCTATCATAAAATTGATGTAATTTTTGGATCATATCTATTGCAATATATGTTAAACATAATGCTATGGGGGTGTGGGCCGCACTGGGTGTCACCTTCAGAGGAGGTGACACCAATATGTCGGCTCCTCCTCAGTGACAGGAGCCAGGTGCTGCAGTGTGATATTCTCTTGTAGCACTAAGCTCCTGTCACAGAGGAGGAGCCGGCAGTCCAGGTACAGTCTCCAGGGAACAAGATAGCCCAGCATCTTCGGGGATGCTGGGCACGCCCCAGCACTGACGTGATAGGGAGCCCCACGAGGCCACACCCCTTTGTTATATGTCACTCCCTTTATTTTAGGCCACACCCCCTTTTCATGCACGTGATATAATGAACAGGGGAAAATGCACAATTTCATTTTAGGGATCAATGACAATCTAAACAAGTATAGAAAATATATTAGGAAACCTTTGAGAGAAATCTGAAACATGGTATGAAGTTCATCAGAAGATTGGCTCATACTGTCAGTCTGCAGGCCCCTCATCACATGTGTACTATCACAATTATTATTATTATAAAAATTATGTTGAATGAAGCTCCAAGTTGACCTAATTCCTGCCCTTATCCTGATCAATGTAAAAGTATGGGTTATGGCCTAGGTTTCCTGTATAATTATTGACAGTTTTAAAAAATAAAACACACTCTATGGAGCCTGTCTAAAATAATAGTTCAGTTTTCATGTCGGCTGCCACTCCCAAGGTTCTAATTTTATGTTATTTGTGAAAACACAAGTAATATCCTGCACAGGACAAAAATGTATTTCAATTTATAGATCAGCAATTTAGTACATGCTAATAATTAGTTACCAAATTTTGTATATAGCTGGAGGTTCTCCCTGGAATCGAATATCAAGTACTCAGAAAAAACCTTCCATTGGCCTAGGCCAGTGTGCAGTTAGTGATTCCTTTGTGGGGCTGACAGATGAACAAGCCTGACTGTGGTGAAACGTGCGTACTGTCTCTCTGGCACTTCCCCTCTGCAGGCGGAGAGTGTTTGCGGTTGGCGGCAGGCTCCTTTGAGACGGATTCTCTTCAAGTCAGGTATTTTTCTTTCACGTGGGTCGTGACTTACCCCGATGGCACATCCGGCTCCTGCAATCCTTTAAGTAACAGGGTCCGCCTAACACCATGCACAGGTCCACTGTCCCCTACGACTCTCTTTTGTTTCCAACGGTGCTGCCGTGTGTTCCTCTCTCATCCCAGGTCGCTCAATTTGAAGACCTGTGAAAGCAGGAGGAACTGGACTTTTACACCGTACCTAACCATTTATCTGTCCTTTTTGAACCTCCTTGGTTGTTGCTGCCAGCTCATATATGAATAGCAGTGTATTCATGTATTTTCCCCCAATTGTTTTTCCATGAAGTATAAATAATAATCACAGGAGACAGGGGCTGCAACATTGTATACATGACTAGATTTGTAATTTATTTATTTATTGTCTATTCACTGCACAACAATTACATTTTTTCGGGCTCAAAATTAGCGTAGTCTTATGTATTTTCACCTGCTGAATTCAAAAATCACCATAAAAATTACCGATTAGCTCTTGCTTTGGAGATACAGTGACATGTCATTTTTTAGAGTCTACATTTTTAGTTTGGGGGAAATTTTGTTTTTGGGAGTTGTCACACCTCTCAACTGACATAACATAACGTTCTCCAGATGTTTGTAGGTTATAAACATATTTACTATTGCTGTGACTGTGAGTTTAATATTGTTTCTGTTTTAATTTTTTACAGATTTTTTGGTTTTGGAGTGCTTTGGAAGTGTACAATTTGTCAAATCAAAATGCCACGAAAATGTATAAATTTAGTGAATCATTTTTGTTACATATGTGGTAAAATAAAATTTTCATCACAGAAACGCAATCAACGCCTCTTGTGAAGACTGCCTATCTGCATTATTTTGGTATGAAGGTAGAAAACCAGGATAAGTCATGGGCTCCACATATATGTTGCAACTCTTGTTCAGTTATACTACGAGAATGGCTGAAAAATAAAAAA
The DNA here is from genome assembly GCA_031769625.1 of Taudactylus pleione. NCBI lineage: Eukaryota > Metazoa > Chordata > Amphibia > Anura > Myobatrachidae > Taudactylus > Taudactylus pleione. The sequence continues at coordinate 6,663,682 of JAUIMM010000841.1, read as the reverse complement.
CGATCTATGGGTTTTGCTGTGCCTATGGTTTGGCAGGAGCCTACAAAGCATACAGATGACTGCTATTTCTGCTTGACTCCACCTATAAAGGCAGGATTGTCCATGAAGAAAAGAGGAACAGTTCAATACCCGAATCTTTCATCTGCTATACGTCCTATTCCACATTCAGATAGTTTACCAGTTCCTACTCCACCATAACATTATAAGCTTGAAGTAGAAAATGAAGACAGTGTGGAAGATGAAGAACCCAACAAGCCTTTCACATCCCATGACCTTGATTTTGAGGAAAAAGATGATACACCGCACTGACTGTCAAGGGGAATTGAGTGATCTCATTAAAGACTTGATTTGTCAAAGGAGAAGGCAGAACTTCTAGGGTCAAGACTACAGCAATGGAATCTTCTCCAACGTGACGTTAGGGTCTCACGGTACAGAGAACATCAGAGGGATCTGCTTCCATTTTTTGAGAAGAAAAACAATCTGGTTGTCTGCTGCGACATTAATGGCTTGATGGAATGTTTGAATTTGAACCATGATTCAACTGACTGGAGGCTATTCATAGACTCCTCCAAGCTTAGTTTGAAAGCTGTATTACTTCACAACGGCAAACGTCTTCCTTCTATTCCTGTTGGTCATGCAGTTCATATGAAGGAGACTTATGCAAACATGACAGCCCTCCTTGACTCAATTAAATATGATCTGTGGTGATCTAAAAGTCATCGCTGTACTCTTAGGAATGCAACTGGGGTACACTAAATACTGCTGCTTTTTATGTATGTGGGACAGTAGGGATAGGAAATCACATTACATTCAAGCACACTGGCCTGCAAGAAATCTTGACTCTAGCAAGAAAAATGTCATTGCCGAGTCTCTCGTGGACCCAAAAGATGATCTTCTTCCACCCCTTCATATAAAGCTGGTTTTGATGAAAAATGTTGTCAAAAGGTATGAACCAGGAAGGACAGGCCTTTAAGTACTCAAGAGACAAATTTCCTAGAAGGAGTGATGCAAAGGTTAAGGAAGGTATTTTTGTTGGGCCACAAATTCGACAACTTATAAACGATCCTATATTTGACCGAGTTTTGGAGGGGAAAGAAAAGGAAGCTTGGGAAGTCATAAAGGGAGTTATTCATGGATTCTTAGGCAACAAAAGAGATGATAGCTACACTCAGTTGGTGACAGTTCTTCTGGAAAAATACCATCAACTCGGATGCAACATGTCCCTTAAAATCCATTTTCTCCTCTCCCTCATCTAGACTTTTTCCTTCCTAGTTGTGGAGATGTCAGTGATGAACACGGAGAAAGATTCCATCAGGATATTTCTGTAATGGAACAAAGATATCAGGGCCGTTGGAATGAAGCAATGCTTGCGGATTACTGCTGGTCTCTGTGTAGGGATGCTCCGGAACTCACTTACAAGAGGCAAGCCAAAAGAAAATGATCTCATGAAGCGACCACATGATTCTCTTCACACCAAACTACCTGCAAGGTATAATTCCATCAATTTAGAACTCTTAGAATGTAACTGTCATTAAAAAAATTTCAAATGCACTTTCAATGTTGTTGGCATATGTAATTAAAATATATAATTTTCTCTTAATCCGTTAAAATAAAATAGTTCCACCTATTGTATATCACAGAAAATAGAGCTAATAAATATTTTTCTTTGTCATATTCGTTTTTCTCACCCCAAAATTAGTAAGATTTCACTCATAAAGTAAAGGAAACAATCCAAAAAAATTTTTTGTTGGCCATAATTATTTGTTTGTAATACATGATACTGAATTGCTGGCATTTATGGTTGAGAGAAAGACAGAGATAAAATAAACTATCTCTCAGTATATCATGAATATTTCTGTACTATATGTATATACTATATCTGCAACATTTATCAAATTTAAATTTTTCGAAGCATTATAGTATTTAAATTCTAATTTATGTGTATGTTGGTTGCATATAGTGCTATTACATTAATTAATTAATGAAGAAAGGGAGTGAATGTACTAGCTGCTAAACCTGCCTATTTTACCCATTAGGGGATACAATGTTAATGATTAAATACGATCACCACAAGGTAATTATTTCATACACAATTACAGAATGTCTAATATATTTGTGTGCTTATTGATGGATATGATATTTATGTGTGCTTATTGATGGGTGACTCTATCATATTTTCATAATCAGAGTCATAATAATTCCCAATTTCTTTTAAAGAAGGATTAAATTAAAAGTTATGTTGTAATTATACATATTTCCTGATATCAATTATATAAATTAATTTATTATAAAAGAGTGCCCCACAAAGGAATTACTTGCTCCAGATGGGCCGAGGCCAATGGAAGGTTTTTTTCTGAGTATTGTGAAAACACACCTGTGTCATCAATATGTAAACATTTTAAAAGTATGGTAAAGTGTAACATGTTTGAAGCAGATACATATTAATCATAACAAATCATATGTAAGGTTCAAAGGTCAAAAAACTATACTTACCTGAAATACCAGTTAAATACTTCTCTGTGAATATTATGGACCCTACGGCCATTCCCATGCCCTACCATAACCTTCTCATCCTCAGGCAAGAGGTCCTGTCCATCCCAAGACACATGTCTCCTTATTGCATGTTGTGAAACACACCACACGGCACAACAATCTTACCAACCATTTCCGGCTCATATATAAGTGCACCACCATAGTGATCTAAACATCTGAATCTAGATTTTAAAAAGCCAAAACAACGTTCAATGACCTGCCTGGTGGCGGTATGTGTGGCGTTGTAAATCAGATTCTGCACCTGGTGTGGGTGATGCAAATAAGGAGTAAGGAGCCATGACGACAGGGGTAGGCACTATCTCTTCTGAATAAAAACAGAACACATTTGTTAGTAAGTAATGAATGGTCTTATATTACCTACAAACAATTTCAAATAGTAAATAAATATAGTTACCCAGCAACCACACATCACCACGTTGCATCATGGAAAGTTTCTGCCATATCCCTGATTGCTGAATCACAAAAGCATCATGAGAACTTCCTGGATAGAAAGAATACAGGGAAAGAATCTAGAGGGAGGCACCACATACAACCATCACTTTTAACCAATGAAAATGCTTTCTATTTCTATAAACATGCTCATTCTGTGATGGTGGCACTAGAGCAATATGAGTGCCATCCACAACCCCTATATAACGTGTGGGAAGCCAGCAATACCCCGGAATTGCAACTTGGTCACATCTAGGGACTCCTCATCTAAAGGCATGGAAATGAACTTGCTGTTGTAGGCCAGGAATGCTGAACAAACGCACTTCAGGATCCGACAAAATGATGGCTGGGATATCCCAGCCGCCACTGCCACGGTGGTCTGAAAGGACCCTGAAGCGCAAAGATGTAACACAGACAATAACTGTGTGAGTGGTGGAATTGCTGTAGCAATGCTTCTTTGACTTTCCAGATTGCTCTCAATCATTTGTAGAGTATCCAGGTCAACATGACGGGGCAGCCGAAATCTATGCCGCACCTCATCTTCAGGCATTCCAAATAGGGTGTACGTTACCTTACACTATGAGGATAAGGAGGAAGGTGGGGCCTTTGCCGCAAGTTCCGATATAGAACATAATATGAGAAAAAATTTATAAACTTTTTTAGCATTACCATAAAATAAAATATAGTGTGTAACATGATTACAATATGAAAGTTTTGTGTTACTGGAGAAAAGTTGATCATACTGATGATTACTCCTGAAGGAAAAAGGATAAAAGAAAAAAAAAGTTGTTTACACATGACATTATGTTTATAGAATACAGAGTGTAACATTTTTATTGTCATTTTACACATTCCACAAACATCTGGTTGAACTGTATAGGTAAACAAATGACTAAAATGGTTTGCCAAATACCTTAAATCATATGTTAAAACACATTCTAGCCATTGACAAAAGTGAGCATGCTATATCCAGACATAATAGCAACGCAAGACATCCTGCTTCAAATTTTTTTATTACTAATTTACTAATTTCAGAATAAATGAGATTCAATGGAAGAAAGAGAGGCGTCGGGCATACTGACTTACCTGCTATCAAAAATGGAAAGGAATGGTCCAAATAAAGAAAGCAAAATGAAGCAAACTCTAGGGGGTACATTTACTAAAGTGAGAGTTTTTAGAAGTGAGTTTTAAAAAAGATGTTGCCCATAGCAACCAATCAGATTCTACTTAACTTTTAACTAGCACCTTGATAATAGCTAGAATCTGATTGGTTGCTATGGGCAACATCTTTTCTAAAACTCACTTCTAAAATCTCTCACTTTAGTAAATTTACCTCTTGGAAAGGAAACATACAGAATCACATCATGGTGAACCTATCTTGTCCTTAGAAAGTATTAGTGGAGGCAAGGGAGAGACACATACAACGACTTACCTGCTATCAAAAATGCAAAGGGATGAGCCAAATGAACAAACACAATCCTGCAACCTGAAGCCTGGAAGCTGAATCCTGGAAGCCAACAATGCAGAAAAACCTCTTAAATATATCCGCGGTGGGTCACGTGGAATGCAACGTGCGATCCGATTTGCTGCGTATGCACATCCTTGTGCCAGAATGCAATTAGCAGGAAGGTGTATAAAACTCCACACACATGCACAATGCAATCATTCCCACATTGAGGCTCACCTTACCATAGTCGCTGAACAATTGAGAGCAAGAGACCAAATGGAGGAGGATGCAGTGCCCACCCATGCCATGGAAGCACATAACCCACCTGCAGTTGGCAGCTGTGCACAGGAGCTGACTGCACAGTGGGCTGGGGGGTATGGTTGGAGCTGACTGCACAGGGCTGTGGGGATTGGCGCTGACTGCACAGGGGGCTGGGGAGGGTTGGAGCTGGACTGCAAAGGGCTAGGGGGGTTGGAGTTAACATGGGGCTGGGGTGACACGGGCTGGGGAATGACGCTGATGCACACTGTGGCTGGGGGAATGGGGCAGAGAGACACACACTGGGGCAGGGGGAATGGGGCAGGGAGACACACACTGGGGCAGGGGGAATGGGGCAGAGAGACACACACTGGGGCCGGGGGAATTGGGCTGAGAGACGCACTGTGGCAGAGATATGAACACTGGGGTAGGGGAAATGGGGCTGAGAGACACACACTGTGGCCGGGGGAATGGGGCTGAGATGCACACTGGGTCCGGGGGAATGGGGCTGAGAGACGCACACTAAGGCCATAGAAATGGGGCTTAGAGACACACTGGGACGTACACCGGGGCTGAGAGACACACACTGGGGTCGGGGCAATGGGGCTGAGAGACGCACTGGGGAAGAGAGACACACACTGGGGCAGGGGAAATGGGGCTGAGAGACACACACTGGGGCTGGGGGAATGGGGCTGAGAGACGCACACTGAGATCATAGAAATGGGGCTTAGAGACACATTGGGACGTACACCGGGGCTGAGAGACACACACTGGGGTCGGGGCAATGGGGCTGAGAGACGCACTGGGGAAGAGAGACGGACACTGGGGTAGGGGAAATGGGGCTGAGAGACACACACTGGGGCCGGGGGAATGGGGATGAGAGACGCACACTGAGGCCATAGAAATGGGGCTTAGAGACACACTGGGACGTACACCGGGGCTGGGAGACACACACTGGGGTTGGGGCAATGGGGCTGAGAGACGCACTGGGGAAGAGAGACACACACTGGGGCAGGGGAAATGGGCCTGAGAGACACACACTGGGGCTGGGGGAATGGGGCTGAGAGACGCACACTGAGATCATAGAAATGGGGCTTAGAGACACATTGGGACGTACACCGGGGCTGAGAGACACACACTGGGGTCGGGGCAATGGGGCAGAGAGACGCACTGGGGAAGAGAGACGGACACTGGGGTAGGGGAAATGGGGCTGAGAGACACACACTAGGGCCGGGGGAATGGGGCTGAGAGATGCACACTGAGGCTGTAGAAATGGGGCTTAGAGACACACTGGGACGTACACCGGGGCTGAGAGACACACACTGGGGTCAGGGCAATGGGGCAGAGAGATGCACTGGGAAAGAGAGACGAACACTGGGGTTGGGGAAATAGGGCTGAGAGACACACACTGGGGCCGGGGGAATGGGGCTGAGAGATGCACACTGGGTCCAGGGGAATGGGGCTGAGAGACACACTGAGGCTGTAGAAATGGGGCTTAGAGACACACTGGGACGTACACCAGGGCTGAGAGACACACACTGGGGTCAGGGGAATGGGGCTGAGAGACACACTGGGGCAGAGTGATGCACCCTGGGGCTGAGAGGCGCACACAGGTCAGGGGAATGGGGCAGAGAGACGCACACTGGGGCAGAGGAAATGGGGCAGTGTGATGCACACTGGGGCTGAGAGGTGCACACTGGGGTCGGGGGAATGGGGCAGAGAGATGCACACTGGGGCTGAGAGGTGCACACTGGGGTCGGGGGAATGGGGCAGAGAGATGCACACTGGGGCTGGTGGAATAAGGCCACAGGTGGGCCTGAGGATGGAGAGACGCAGGGGGTCCTGGGGATGGAGAGGCCCAGGGGGTCCTGGGGATGGAAAGAGACAAGGGGGCCAGGAGATAGAGAAACATGGAGGCTTGGAGATAAAGAGACACAGAGAGCCTGGAGAACCACAGAGGGGCCTGGGGATGGAGACATTGGGGGGTTTGGAGTAACACAAGGGAGCCTGGAGAGACACAGAAGTTTGATCAGGGAATTTCAAATTTTTCCTGCACAAAAGCTTCTGTTACTACAGTATATATTATCTGGTTATGATGATGACATGGGTTATATTTCTACGTAAACAGGCATCTTCCAGACAATGTTATCTCCTACATGAATAGTGAATAACGGCTGAAGACGCTGCCCAGAGAGGCTCAAATTCCTCTGAGGCTCCCCGTTGCAGAGAAACCACCATATAGGTAAGAAAAGACTTTCAATCTGACTGGGGCCCCAAAAACCCGCCTAGGGGGGACACCAAGGTGACAGGAGCCGAAAGTGAGCAAAGTCCCTGCCCAATATTGCATCATACATTAAGCCCTGTACCAAACCCACAGAGACTATCGCGGAACCACATGGTGTTTCTATGTTCACTTCTGCAGTATCATAATACCGGGTAACCCCATGTATGCAGGTCATACTAACAGTTTTCCCCTTATGCTTCAAGGGGTTCACCAGTTCGGCTTTCATAAGTGTAACCAGGCTACCAGAATCTAACAGAGCCTCTACTCGGTTGCCTTCTACAGTGAGTATACACATGTGCTTATCTGTCTCAACCTGCTGGTCAGCAGTACAGGCTGGTTGTGCAAAGAAAGACATCCTGTGGTCAACATGAGCAGTATCACATTACATAGCTTCAGAGGTAAGCGAACAATTAGCCGCAATATGGCCGAAACCACCACATCGGAAACATTGAATTACATTGATATCTAGTCTTTTATGGGCTAGGAACCTTCCTGGCCTGGCTGGCATGTCTCCAGGTTCCACACCCCCAGTCTTGAGTACCTTCCACCGCCCAGCACCCTTCTCCCCTGGAACAGTCTTACCAGTGTCAATGGGAGTTCGCCAATGTGCCATCGGGGCTCGGTGGGGCACACTCATCAGCTCCTCAGCTGCCACGTACCTCTCCACCAGTTCGACTAGCTGGTCTGCGGTCTTAGGGTATGCATGGCTCACCCACTTGCGCAGAGATGCAGGTAGCAATTGCAGATACTGGTCCATCACGACTCTTTCCACCATCTGTGGTCCTGTCAACATCTCGGGCTACAGCCATTTTGTGGTTAGATGGACGAGGTCATGCATCTGTGAGCGTGGAGGTTTTTCCATTTGGAACTCCCAGCGGTGGACTCGTTGGGCCCGAACAAATGAGGTGACTCCCAAGCAGGTTAGGATCTCCCGTTTTAACTTTGCATAGTCCTTGGCATTATCCAGGCATAGATCATAGTAGGCCTTTTGTGGTTCTCCAGACAGGAAGGATGCCACAAGACTTGCCCACTGCTCTTTAGGCCACTTCTCTCTTTCAGCAGTTCTTTCAAAGGCTGTAAGGTACGCCTTCACATCATCACTCTGGGTCATCTTTTGCAGAAAGTGACTGGCCCGTATGGTGTGAGTGTTAGTTAGAAGAGCAGGGGAAGCATCTCCAGACCAGACTACAAGCTGTTGTACCACCTCTTTTATGGCATGGCTGTTTTCCGCTATGGCCTGGCAGGTTTCCTCGATGGTGACTTGTTGTTGCCTCTGGGCTGCCTCCAAGGCCTGTAGTTGCACCTGGGTGGATTACTGCTGAGCCCTGGTAGCTTCTTGCTGAGCCCTGGCAGCTTCTTGCTGAGCTGTCGTAGTTTGGAACAAGGCTTTAACCATGTCCTCCATTTTGTCCTGGGGTGTAGGTTGGAAGCAGAATCTGGCTTCCCTAAGCATCTGCGGACGCCACCTATATGGACTTCAAAGGACACCACTTTATATCCACCCTGACAGATTGGTATCTGTCCCTTTAAACTTTAAACAAAAATGTTTCCTTTCTGCAAACTTCAGTGTGTGATTGCCCGCATTCTCCACCAAATGTGACAAAGTCAGGTTAGGGGTCCCTCTCCTGGGGTAGATGGACTCGCTCTTTACACACACAGCAACTGTAGAAACAGGATACAAGTCTGGGGTTCTCGTACAAACTGGTCGGCGCCAGTCTTTGTGCCAAATGAATATAAACATAAACAAGACATAAACATAAGTCCTAGCCCGGCTGGGCACTAGCTACACAGCAGATTCCCTCTCTATAATAATGGTAGGGCCTATTGCCCTCACCATCAACAAAACACGTGCACAGTACTTACAAGGAAAGTAACCAAGTGTCTCTGAACAGGATAGTCTGCCTGCTTTCCCAGGTGTGAGACACTCAGCAACAAACAAACCCAGCTTATATTAGCCATTACCAACTGCAAGCCCTAATGAGCCTGTTACCAGGCTGAAAGGTCCAAAACCTGGAGTGGCCTGTGGATGGAGCCCTCCCTCTCCTCACATCCACACCCCCAGGACCAAAACCGGCTTTTCTCTAAAGCCAACATTTCTAGTCTGTTTTTCCCAAACAGACTTCTCCTGGGGGTTTCAGAACACATATGACAGGAACCTAGGACATACATAGAAGCCATTCCACACTTCTCCAGTGCTTCTATCACACACACACACACACATATATATATATATATATATATATATATACATTGTATACAGGGCCGGTGCTACCACTAGGCAAACTCAGGCAGCTGCCTAAGAGCGCCGGCCATTGCAGGGTGCCGCTGGCTTGATGTGTAGTGTGGACCGCATATAAGTGCTGCCCGCACTACACTACTAGTAAAAAACACACAGCCGCAGGTGCCAGCAGCTGTGTGTTTGTTTTAGCAGCCGATGAGAATCAGACAGACTTTCGTCGGCTGCTGCGCCCACTGCCAGAGCCGGGATGGAGTTCACTCATGAGCTCCATCTTCCGGCTCCCGCAGTGGGTGATGGGAGAGACGTCATGACGTCTCTCCAATAATGCAGAGCAGGCTGGTGCGGAAGGACGCTGGATGGAGGAGCGGACTCCTGAGCGGGGAGTAAGGTAAGTGGAGTTTTTTTGGGTTTTTTCCATGTGTGTGTGTCTGTCTGGCCCTGCTGGGGGGGGACTACTACTAGGGGCACTGCTGGGAGGACTACTACTAGGGGCACTGCTGTGGGGGGATTATTACTTGGGGCGCTGCTGGGGGGACTACTACTAGGGGCATTGCTGGAGGGGACTACTACTGGGGCACTGTTGGGGGGACTACTACTAGGGGCACTACTACTAGGGGCACTGCTGGGGGGGACAACTACTAGGGGCACAGCTGCGGGGGACTACTACTGGGCGCACTGTTAGGGGGACTACTACTGGGGGCACTGTTGGGAGGACTACTACTAGGGGCACACCTGGGGGGGACTACTGGGGGCACTACACTGGTGGGACCACTACTGGGGGCACTGTAGAGGTGGGGATTATTGCTGCGGGCATTGCATAGGTAAGGGACTATTGCTTGGGGGGAGACTACTACTGGGAGCATTGCATAGGTGGGACCACTTCTGGGGCACTGCATAGGGGGGCTAGTACTGGGGGCACTGTATAAGGGGCACTACTGGGGTGACTGTATAAGGGCTCGTGTAGCTATCCGAGGGTGGGGGCTGGGGGGTGCGTAAGGCTGAAGACATGCCTAGGGTGCCAAGAAACCTTGCACCGGCCCCGACTGTGTATCTATATATATATTTATATATATCATACTGCAGTGTAGAGAACTGAGATACAGTACTGATATATACTTGTGAAAAACAAGTACAAGCTCACATTGACAAGCATACAGAATATACTTGACTACTCTCCCGGAAGTCGCAGGAAGCTCCCGATTTTCCGGGTAACTCCCCGCACCCCCGAAAGAGTAGGCAGATCTCCCGTATCCCACCCACTTCCTAGAAAGAAATTTGCGTGTCCGTAGGGAGGGGGCGGAGCTAAATGCTGCGAATTGTCATTTAGCCCCGCCCCCTCCTCATGGACCCACAAATCACGGGATTCCCTGTAAATGTAAAGTTTAACATTTTCCTGACAACTTAGGTTGTATTTGTTAGATAAATATGTTTGATGCATAAATGCTCCGGAGAAAAAAACATTAAGCTCAGATGGCCTAGCCCTACTGCCGCATCTAGTGGCTCACAGTGATCACTGGCCCTCCATGGGGTAAATGTAAGGCATACCTCCCAACATTGGAAGAGAAGAAACTGGGACATCCGCTCGCCAAAGGCGCGCTCCCGTAAAGGTGGTGTGGCCTATCCGTAAAGAGGGCGTGGCCTAGCGACACACCCTCTTTACATCACTAATGGGCGCGCCCAGCATCTCCGAGATGCTGGGCTGCCCACGGGCTTCCTCTCCGCACTGTTAATAGATGCCGTGCGCATGCACACGGCATCTATTCTCTTTCTGCTCACCCGCTGTGCTGCTATGCAGAGCAACGGTGCGTTCTACCCCCAACTTCCCCCCCACCGCGGGACTCTGCAGCCCGCGGTTGGGACAGCTGGACAGTCCCAAAAAAACGGGACTGTCCCGCTGAATGTGGGACAGTTGGGAGGTATGTTAATGGAATCAGTATTCAAATCCCGACGCCGGAAGGCCGGCACCAGTGAAGATCCCGACAGCTGTAAAGGTGATTATTAACTAACCGAACCCCCCCCACCGCTAACCCTAATGGTGGGTACACACTACACGATATGCTCCCTGAGCGATATCGTGTAGTGTTGTCCCCGGCAGGCTGTGCTCAATGTCGTTCATGACATTGAGCACAGCCGCTGAACGATATCATTAACGATATCGTTCAGCGCCGGGCTCTCTCCCCCATTCCCTGACATGCAGCAACCTGACGAGATCGTCAGGTTGGTCTGCATGTCAGCCCGATGAACGATGATGACGAACGACCCGCGGGAACGCGCGTCGTCGTCATCGTTCATCTTTTTGGGCTTAAAAATGGGCGATAAAGTGGACGACTGAACGATAACGATATCGTTATCGTTCAGTCGTCCACTTTATCGCCCAGTGTGTACGCACCATTACCCTCTTTTAGGGGTGCCTAACCTTAACCTCCCTCCCTAGTGCCTAACCCCCCTCTAAGTGCCTAAATCTAACCCCCCCTTCACCGCAGCCTAAACCTAAGTCTCCCGGGGTGGTGCCTAAATTAAACCCCCCCCCCCCACACCCTAAAGTTTACCTGGTGCCTGAAGCCGCTGTGAAAAGGGAAGTCGCAATGTTCACAATGTTCAGATGGGGTTGATCCGATGTTCCGATGTTTGGGTGGGAACTATTTTTTTTTACAAATACCCTGTATTACAAATAAAAAATGTTTTTTTGTTTTTTTTATTAAATCATTTTGGATTAGTTGAAATAGATGTTTTTCACCTGATTCACTCATAAAAAAAAACACTTGACAGTATCGAAAGGCAGACCCCCCAGTAACAGAATACGATCAGTGAGCCAGTGCAGGCCATGACTGGAGGTGGCTTTCTAGTGCAGTGATTTCTAGTGCAGTGATTCTCAAACTCAGTCCTCAGGACCCCACACAGTACATATTTTCCAGGTCACCCAGCAGGAGCACAGGTGTATTCATTATTCACTGACACATTTTAAAAGATCCACAGGTGAAGCTAATTAATTCACTTGCAATTCTATGAGGAGACATGGAAAACATGCACTGTTTGGGGTCCTGAGGACCGAGTTTGAGGACCTGTGTCCTATTGGAAGCGCCACCTGCCAGTCACACTGAAGACAGACAGCCAGGGGGAGATGTCTCCTCCAGTGGAAGCCGCTGCTCTGCCTTTAGGTCCCAACGCCTGCTAGATTCATTGAGCAGGTGTCGGGACCTAGGCCAGCAGCAGCAGCAGCCCCTCTCAGATAAGAAGTATTGATTCTTTCCTAATAGTGGCTATTTAGTGCTGCAAGTCACTTAAGAAAGAATTGCTTTCCAGTCCAATCGTGTGGTTCCAAAGCACAAAAAGTTATTTATGTAATGAAAAAGTAACACGATTACAGATTTAACACTAAAGGTGCCCATTCACTAGCAGACCATGGAAACGACAGCACGATTACGACATTGTAATCGTGCAGTCGTTTCTATGTCTGTGATAAGCCTACACTGAACGAGCAGTCGTTCAATGCAGGCTCATCAATCATCTGACAACATGCATCACCTGACGTTATCTTCAGGTTGACCAGCATGTTTGCACTATGATAGATGTCTAAACGACCAGCGGGCACGCGCATCGCTGGTCGTTTTAGACATTTTTGCAAATGATTTTTCGTTCAATCGCTCAACTTAATCGTCTAGTGGATGGGCAGCATGAAGGTGCATACACACGGTCAGATTTGTCAGATGAACGACTGAACGATTAAACGACTGAACGATTTGAAAACGCTTAGCAAATGATTGAACGATTGAACGATTTTTGACTGCATTAAAATGAATGGAAATCGTGCAAAACTGACTGCAAACACATCGGATGTCAGATATCGTTATCTGACAAACGGGAACGCGCATCGTTCATCGTTCAGACATGTCAGATATGTCAGATTCTCCTTCAGATATAAACGATTGAACGATTTTCTAAATCGTTATCGTTCAGATCTGAAGAAAAATCTGACCGTGTGTATGCACCTTTAGGCCCTCATTCAGAGCCACTCGCTAGCGGCAGTACGCTCGTTCCGAGCGATGTTCGCACATCTGCGCATGCGTACGGTTTTTAGTACGCATGCGCGAACCAGTCAGTGCGGCCGAAAATCGTTGGTACGCAATATAGCGAGGGCCTGCTATTTTGAGTGACAGAATGAGGCGTATGTGGGTGGTAACAGGGGAAGATGCTTGAAAACGGGGAGTGGAGATCCGAACGCAGGCGTGCTTAAAGGTCAAAATGGGCGTTTTAAGGGAGTGCATAATTAATACAGCAGCGTCATTGACCACGTCACTTGGTTTTTTTTTACTCAGAACTGCTCGCAAAATAGCGGTTGAAAACACCAACCACAAGAATAGCGAGCAGTTCATACGCTGTACGATGTACTCGATTAATCTAATAAATAGCGGACATGACATATGGTGCGTGCGGCCAGGGGGCATTTTTATCAAATAAACGAGCGTATGTTTTGCTCGCTCGTTCAGACTTAGAGGTGGGAACAGACTGCAATTTGCGAACGGATCATTTGAATAGCCACCCCTTGTTTTTGAACGAACGACCACAAATAGCGAACGGCTCTGAATCAGGCCCTTAGAGTAAAAAGCTGTGAAATAGTACAAGCTGATACATACGCATGCGCACTGGTCCCAGTATCAGTCATCAATCCAGAAGCCTGCGGTAATCCAAGAGAATGTCTGTACACTTGAATCAGGACACCGCTTATATACCTTACAGAGTTCAACGTTAACAAAGAAACTAGTTGACAGATTTCCATTGGTTCTTGCTTTTGGATGCTCTGGTCATTGGTCGATTCATACGGTGTCATCAGGGGCATAGCCCCAGCTCTCCAACAGTTCCTTTGTGTGTCTTTCCCGCCAAAGAACTGGTTAAATCTAGCTACCACACTGCATATAGATAATGACATTCTATATAATAAATCCCTATCATCCATAACTAGCGGACGCAAGATGCGACTTCTTTGCCGATAGGTACAGAAGTCTGCAAATAAACAGGGATTTAGTATGATACCAAACATGACATGTCTACTATGTTCTAAACCTTAGATCTTATTTAAGTACATATTACATCATAATTACTTGTTAAAAAGACCTTTAATAACTCTCTTTATTAACTTATTGTAAATAGGAACCATTATGTACATATGCATTCGCATATGTGCATCTGTGCATCGGTGTAGGAAATGTTTGTATGTGTGTATGTGAATACGCACGTGGTCGCCTATGTGTACGCATGTAGATACACATACAAGCGTCTACGTGTATGCATATAAGTCTATGTGTGTGCGTAGTGTGAATCAGCGTATGTGTGTGGTGGGTTCGCATTTGTGCGCATTGGATTGCGCAGACACAAAGTAGCGTCCGATTTACTCTTTATCAGACCATAGATGACTAGATCGTCAAAATAATAATTGCAAGCGATCTTATCCAATTATTTGACTTCGACAGTAGGCAGGAGCAGCTGCTGCTAATGAGAGTGCTATTTGTGTTGTATATTGGACCCTAGTTTCTTTCTGTATTGTATATCGGTCCCCAGGGTGCTCTTTGTATTTTCACTAGGGTGGAGATTTATCCCTATGAAGCCTCTGTATTGTGTATCAGTTCTTAAGGCACACATCCACTAGACAATTAAATTGAGCGATATAAGGATATCATTAGCGTTTGATAATCATTTGAACATCATTTGAAAATCGTTTGAAAATCGTTGGTTGTTTAGATATCTATCATCGTACAAATATGCTGTACAACCTGAAGATAACATCAGGTTCAACATGTTTGAAGATGATTGATGTGCCTAGACTGGACGACTGCTCGGTCAGTGTAGGCACATCACAGACAGACAAACGACTGCACGATTACAATGTCGTAAACGTGCAGTCTTTTGCTTGTCGTCTAGTGGATGTGTGCCTTTAGAATGCACTCTGTATTGTACAGAGATCCCTGGAGTACACTTTGTAAGGGATAGTTCAGTATATCCTGGCATCCCGAAGGTAAGTAGTGAGGTAGGGGGGATGGTTTGGGTTATGCACTAGGGGGAGGGTTAGGGTTAGGAACTAGGGGGCAGGATTAGGTTTAGGATGCGGGGAGGGGGAAGTTAGGTTTAGGCACTAGGGGGGAGGTTAGGTTCAGGTACCGGGGAGGGAGGTTTAGGGTTAGGAGAAGGGAAGGGTTAGGATACCTTCCTAACAGGTTGCGGTATCCTAACTAGGGATATGCAGGCTCGGATAGGTTCGAGCTTGCACGCCGAGATCGGATTTTTCCCTCCAAAAAAACGGAACTTAGAAAGAGGCAACATGTCATCTTGCATGGACAAACATCATCATTCCTGAACTCTTTCTGAGTTCCGTTTTTTTGGAGGGAAAAATCCGAACTCGGCGTGCAAACTCGAACCTATCCGAGCCTGCACATCCCTAATCCTAACCCTGTTGGAATGCCGGCGTCAGCATCCCGTACCCATCCCCTTTGTAAAACATAGAGAATTTTAAGAGGCTCTCCATGAGAATGTATCAAACGTTTTAAAGAAGTATAGAAATCTCTAAGGTGCATTCTCTATCATATATTGTTTATTAAAATGCTCCCTATGTCGTATATAGAGATCCCTATAATGCTCTCTGTATTGTATAGAGGTTAAAATAATATTCTGCATTGCAAACAGGTTCATATAATTATCTCTGTATTGTATACAGGTCCATAAAAGGCCCTCTGTATTGTATAGTGGTCCCTAGAATGCTCTGTTGATTGTATAAAGGCCTCTAGAAGGATTTTTGTACTGTTTATAATTGACTGTAATAATCTTTGTGTTAAATAATAGTCAGCTAATGCTTGTACAGTAGGTGTATTTTTTATGTACTTAATTGGCTAGATAAAACGGGTTGGGTACGGGATCCCGGCGCTGATAATGCTGGCGGTCAGAATCCCGATAGCAGATTCCCGAAGGTCGGAAATTCACACGCATGCAGGTAAGTATTGTAACCCTACTCCTAACCCTACCCCTAACCCACCTTTCCTGCAGCCTAACCATCCCCTCCCCTCTCCCAGCCTGACCGTAACCCCCTTCAGCCTAACCCTAACCATCCCCCTAGTGCCTATAACACTAACCCCAAACCCTAAACCACTCCCTAACCCTAATACTAACCACCTGGATCTCAGCTGTCGGGATTCCGGCACAGGGATTCTGACCACCAGCATTGTGTGCGCCAGGATGCCGACTATATCCCGATAAAAACTACACCCATGTAAGACATGGCAATTTTTCAGTTGAAACGAACTGTTAGAAAAAAAATTCCAGGCCTAAATTTGCCAGTCAACACCAGTAGTGGTCTCCATCTGCCATCCATCGATTTTAGTTATGTAAGTTATGTGGCCACTGCCCCATACAGTATATATATATATATATATATATATATATATTTATATATATATATATATATTGTGCACACCAGTCTGGATGCGAGTACAAGCTGGTCGGCGCCAGTCTTTATTGTACAATGTCAGAAATAACATAAAGAAAACATAAACATAAATCCTAGCCCTGTCGGGGCACTAACTTCACAGGTGGTTCCCTCACTACCAGAACCTGGCAGGGCCTAATGCCCTCACCAGCAACAAAGGCACAGCACAACACTCACAGTTAGGTTTTCAAGTGTCTCTGAGCAAACTCCCTGTCTGCTCTCCCAGGTGAGACACTCAGCCCTAAACACACAAGGCTTATATTGGCCACTCTCAGGTGGGAACCCTAACAAGACTGTTACCAGGCTAAGAGAACCAAAACCTGGAGTGGCCGTGGGTGGAGCCCTCCCTCTCCTCTCACCCATAACCCCCAGGTCCCAAACCGGCTTTTCAAAAAGCCGAGACTCAAGCCTGCTACACTGCAGACTTTCTCCTGGGGATTTTAAACACATAGGACAGGAATCTGGGATAAATGTCCCTGTCACAGACCACTTTACCAGTGATCCTATCACATATCCCCCCCTTTGTTTCGACCTATGGGGCGGAACAACTGAAGCCCCCAAACAATGAACGCGTGACAACGCGTCTGCTTTAGACAACAGGCCCCCTGGCCTGTGTTCCACTGAAAATGTAAATGTTTGTAACGCCAAGAACCATCTCGTAATTCTCGCATTACTGTCCTTATTTTCGGACAATCACTTCAAAGGGGCATGGTCAGTGATCAATTTGAACTTTCTTCCAACCAAGTAGTACCTGAGAGCCTCTAACGCCCACTTTATGGCCAACGCCTCCTTCTCCACTGTGGCATCGGGTAGGCATTGAATTTTGAAACACTGTTCAACTTTCGGAAGTCATTGCAGAAACGCACACTCCCGTCGGGCTTTGGAATCAACACAATGGGACTTGACCATTCACTATGTGATTCTTCAATAACCCCTAACTCTAGCATATTTTTAATTTCTTTCGACACCGATTCTCTTTGTGCTACTGGTAACCTATAGGGCTTTAGATTTACTGGAGGGGCTCGGTCGGCCGACAGTACCGTTCTATCTTTCCAGGGCTTTAACAGATTTATATGGTATATCTGTTCCGGCTTTCTTTTCCCCGGCTGGTAAACTTTGTAATTGACCTGCCCCACTCTTTCTAAGATTTCAAAGGGGCCTTGCCATTTAGCCAAAAGTTTATTTTCCACAGTGGGAACCAACACTAACACTCTGTCCCCAGGAGCAAAGCAGCGTAACCGAGCATTGCGGTTGTATACCCTCTGCTGTGCCTGTTGAGCCTGTTCCAGGTGCTCTCTCACTATCGGCACCTCTATAATAGGCAATGGAACTAGTGGACCCTTAAAATGTGGTCTGGGAGCATGATACTGACACTCAGGGCAGGATGCGCAAAAGTCAGATACCTCTTTATGAAGCCCGGGCCAGAAAAACCTCTGCATTATTCGCTCAGTGGTTTTCTCTACCCCTAGATGGCCTGCCATTATATGACCATGGGCCAGATCCAACACTGTTCTTCTGTAGGCTTTGGGAACTATTAGTTGTTCCACAACATCTTCCCCCTTAGTCGCCTGATATAACAAATCCTGACACATTACCATGTGAGGATAGGACAAAGGACTATCAGGGTCTACGGGTTTACCATCAACTACTTTTACATTCTCCCTGGCTTTTACCAAAGTAGGGTCTTTCAACTGCTCCACGGCAAAGACCTCTCTTCTGACCTCTAAATCAGGCAGACGATCAACTGGCCCAACAACACTTCCCACCTCAATGGGAGGCACATCAGTTGGCGGGCCACCGTCACGCTCCGCATTCTCTAGTTCGCCAATCATAGTAGAAAAAGGGAATAACTCTGACTCAGAAGAAACTCCCTCCTCCACTACATCGACAACCTTCTCAAATGGATCGGGGTTGTTCACTTCTGGAACAAAACGGCTTTCCCACAACTTCCAGAAGTGAGCAAAGTCTCTCCCCAATATTGCATCGTACATCAGACCATGCACCAAACCCACAGAAACTATAGCAGAACCACATGGTGTCTCGATGTTCACCTCGGCAGTAACATAATATTGAGTATCCCCATGTATGCAGGTCACACCAACAGTTTTCCCCTTACGCCTCAAGGGGTTCACCAGCTCAGCTTTTATAAGTGTCACCAAGCTACCAGAGTCTAACAGTGCCTCTGCTCGGTTGCCACCTACAGTGAGTACACACATGTGCTTATCAGTCTCAGCCTGCCGGTCAGCCGTACAGGCTGTCTGTGCAAAGAAAAACGCCCTGCGGTAGACATGAGCAGTATCACATTGCATAGGTTCAGTTGTAAGTGAACAATTAGCGGAAATATGGCCGAAGTCACCACACCGGAAACACTAAATCATATTAATGTCTAGTTGTTTACGGGGCAAGAACCTTCCTGGCCTGGCAGGCCTGTCTCCAGGTTCTACACCCTCAGTCTTAGGTACATCCCACCGCCCAGCACCCTTCTCCCCTGGAACAGTCTTACCAGTGTCTGTGGGAGTTCGCCGGTGCGCCATCGGGGCTTGGTGGGGCATACTCATCAGCTCCTCAGCCGCCACGTACCTCTCCACCAGCTCGACCAACTGGTCAGTGGACTTAGGGTCTGCATGGCTCACCCACTTGTGCAGAGTCGCAGGTAACGATCGCAGGTACCGGTATATCACGACCCTTTCCACGATCTGTGGCCCCGTCAGCGTCTCAGGCTGTAGCCATTTTGAGGACAGATGGACGAGGTCATGCATCTGTGAACATGGAGGCTTGTCCATATGGAACTCCCAGCGGTGGACCCGTTGGGCACGAACAAAGGTGGTGACTCCCAAGCGAGTTAGGATCTCCTGTTTTAGTTTTTTATAGTCCTTGGCATCGGCCAGGCATAAGTCGAGATATGCTTTTTGTGGCTCCCCAGACAAAAAAGGTGCCACCAGACTTGCCCACTGCTCCTTGGGCCAACTCTCCCTTTCGGCCGTTCTTTCAAATGCGGCGAGATAGGCCACCACATCATCGCCCGAAGTCATCTTTTGGAGGAAGTGACTGGCTCGTACGGAGTGAGTGGTGGTGGGAGGACCAGTAGTAACATCTCTGGGCCCGGGCGACCAGGTGCTGTACCACCTCTCTTATGGCCTGGCTGTTTTCCGCTAAGGCCTGGCGGGTTTCCTCGATGGCGACCTGTTGTTGCCTCTGGGCTGTCTCCAAGGCCAACAGTTGCACCCTGGTGGATTCCTGCTGAGCCCTGGTAGATTCCTGCTGAAGTTTGTTCGTCTCCTGCTGAGCTGCTGTAGCTTGGAGCAAGGCCTTAATAATGTCCTCCATTTTGTCCTGGGGTGTAGGTTGGAAGCTGAACCTTGCCTCTCTGAGCATTGGCTGATGCCTCCTCTATGGGACTCCAAGGACACAGTGTTATTTCCACACTCACAAATTGGGTGTCTGTCCCTTTAATTTTTAAATGGAAAGTTTTCCTCTTGCTGCAACTTCAGTGTGTGTGGGTGCCCGCATTCTCCACCATATTGTGACACAGTCAGATTAGGAGGTCCCTCTCCTGGGTAGGGGACTCCTTCCTTACACACACACACAGCAGCAGGGAAGCAGCACACCAGTCTGGATGCGAGTACAAGCTGGTCGGCGCCAGTCTTTATTGTACAATGTCAGAAATAACATAAAGAAAACATAAACATAAATCCTAGCCCTGTCGGGGCACTAACTTCACAGGTGGTTCCCTCACTACCAGAACCTGGATATATATATATATCTATATATCAGGCTTTTAGACTAAAAGAGCAGCCTTATAACTCTTATCTGTCAAAACGGTCTATGCACTTTACAAATAATGGGGTCGGAGTCGTACGCATCCGGGGCTACTTGTCTGTCTGGCCGCGGATGTCTGCTTGCTATATTACGGTAATGCGAGATTCCGCCTTTGTATATTACAAATCCGTACGACTGCATGTGGAAGTCTGTCCTGCCCACTGTTTTTATACCATCATCATTCGTATCTGGGCTTACACCGGCTCCATGCTGTGTGCAAAAACAGACATCCCATCTCCGTCTGCATGCTGCGAATGAGCTCGGCAGTTGGCTGCCACACCCACGACACTCCTCCAAAACATGATCACAAGGTTGCTGCCCAGTTACCGCCTAGAAATGCCCATTTCACGACGTACAGTTCACTCTGTAGACATGAGCGAGCTCCATCCGTCTGCGGATACCTGATCCGGCACGTGTGCCCCAGCTGATTTCTCTGTCACATGCACACTATGCTGAGATCCGTGAGGTCCATGTGCATTGCATTTTGCATGTGAATCAGCCCCATCCTCTGCAAGAGAAGATGTCTTATAAAGGTCTGATAATGGAGGACAAATATTTTGTGCTGTGCTGTTCCCCTTTAATGGCTTACGGTGTTGTCCAGCATTTGAGCTGAAATGCTCTGATTCTTAAGGTTTCGCACCAGCCGGAGGAATGTAGTTATATACATACATCACATTCCGGAATTTGCCCGCACACTAAACAAATGCTTTATGCAGCGATGGGAACATTGACAAATTTTCCGACATTGTACATTTAAAGTATAAAAGTAGCTTATACATTAAAGTGAAATATTTGGCCAGACACCTATTGAACTTGACACATTTTTCGCACTTCTCATGAGAGAACAAAATCATGACATATATAGCATTCCAAACAGACATCAGTCATTAGGCGTTAAGTATATGTACAATGTGCGTGATCTGTGTCTGTTCTTTTTTATTTTCCAAATACTAAACTTTTACTAACTGATTATTTAACTCCATAATATACATTTCTTACTGGATGTTCACCTTTCAAACCATCTTTCTATCTTCTGCATTCCTTAATATCACACTGTTATGTGAGGTCTGTAAATGTGGCTTGGGATACTTGACATACAAACACTCTACTTTACAGAGACCGTGCTATGCCAGTGGATTCCCCTAGGTATAGTATGAGGACTGGCATAAGTTTGTGAACTGGACCGATAGCTTTTGACTGGTTGCTTTTTTGCCCAATGAAACATTTGAGGACCAAACGCCAATGCTTTTCTTAAAAAAAAAATTTGTAACGTGCTCTGCCTGCCAACTGTAAAGAAACTGTAGCTTGGAAATGTAAAAGTAACTGGAGGAGACACGTGGGGACAGAGCTCAGGTTGCCAAGAGACTCACCTACCAGCCACTATATTTGTGACACTCCCCCACTATATGCTGTATGCTGTAATAAGTGTTACACTCACCCATGGTGTCTGTGGGGATTGGGTCTGGTTTGAAGAATTGGGTACACTGCAATAGGGGTGCTTTCTCTTTCTTGCTTGGGAGGGATTAAAGGTAACCTGCCCCCAGACCCAAGAATCACACAAGAATTTTTAAAATAATATTTTGTTTTATTAGACTGGGGCAATTTTCTGCAGTAACACTACAAAGATTTTAAACAAGGTTATAGTTCAACAAGGTAACATACATTGTATAACAGTCAATGGCTTATCTATAATGGGTGCACACCCTGCACCCATGTAAAGTTATAATTACCTCTCCACAGTCTCCGAGATGGCACTGCAGAGCAGCAAAAATCACAGGGAAAATGTGGGCGGCCATTTTCCCGGTGACTTGCGCACGTGCAGTAGACATGTCCCCGGTAATAAGGAGCGGGCACCATTTTCCCTGAGACCCGTGCACTGAGTCTGCACATGGGCCCTCTTTTCTCTTAAAACGCCCTTGGTAACAATGTAATTGTTTCCTATTCAAATATATGTATGCAACAGGTACACATACATACATCACCCTTACTTAGCAATAGGCAATTGTATTCACTCTAATATGTCACTGTCCCGTAGCTGAAGCAATATACTGAAGCTGAATATTAGCAGTAGCAGAGGTGACGTTACTGTCCCTTAGCTGGGGCAATTCTGGAGCTGGGACAAGTTACTGCCCAAAAGCAGAACCCTTTCCAAGGGATGGCTAACCACTGATGGCCTATGGTTTTGCCATTGATGGCTGAAATCCAATGTTTCTCTGCTATCGATGGCACAGAGACTTGTGATGTTTTTTTTTCTCCCTGGTGCTGGCATATGGATCCTAGCTCCATCCCCCAATGTGACCTATGAAGCCCCATCCCCACCTCTGATTAGTCTATCGATTTTGTTTGAAACAATGGAGGTTGAAGGGCCAGAATCTGGCAGGGCTTCGAGTGGCTTCTTCTCCTTTTTCTTCCCGGGGGTGATGGCTGGAGTGGGAGCTGGAGATGGCACTGGAGTTCCTTCAGCAGCGGGACAGGGTAAGCCCAATTATGACTGTCTCCATGGTGCTCCCACCCAGAAGCCCTGGATGAGGCAGACCGAGGTACTTAAGCTGAAGTGGATGAAAGGATACCAATATGATGACAGAGACATTTGGCAAGAAGATGATCCTCGAAAAGGGGTTCTCCACAGCTGAAACCCATAGCATTTAGGGCTATCTGAAGGGGATTTTCTATATCACCTTGCCTTTATTGCCATCTGTCAGAGGTATTGGGAAGCGGTGAATGTCCCAGATGTACATCCATCATTACATATATACAGCTTTAGTAGGGTACCACATAGTAACATATTTACAGAAGAAGACTAAATTGTTGCCGGGGGTGGGAATTCTCCCAAGAGGACAGTCACTTACGTTACTTTTCAGGACTAATTAAAAGTAAAGAGTTTCCCAAAACACCCATTTTTAGGGGGTACCCGCAAATATTAAGTATCCCCCGAATGTATGTACAGGGGAGGACAGCAGATATCAGAGATATCTGCTGTAGTCCCCAGTTTCACTCACAAAAGTGGCCCCATATATTTCTATGGGGGCTGCTTATTTGCCGAATTCACCAAGTTTCGCAATGTATTCCGGAGTTTGGCCCCGGTGGCTAACGCTATCTCCAGATGTCATTACCTATTGTAGCCTATAGGCTACTGTTCGCAAAAAGTACTGGAAGTAGCATCCGTAGGATCCCTACTGAGCACTCACTAAAAATAGTCACCTATAATCCTACCGATAGATGTGTGCTGCTTTTTCATCATATCAGCGACACCTGTTTGCATCCAGTGGCTACTATTGTTTCATATGAGGGGCACTCCGGAACAAGCCGACAATACCTTCTGCGATTGGAAGTATCACCGCCCCACAGGACAGCACGGATGGCTTCCCCGCACTTAAGGGATTGCAGTGGATAGTATTACCTGTGCGGCAGACCTCTCCAATACCTGGGGGACTAGGGACCTGATTCAGGCCTGCTCGCTAGCAAGTGATCGCTCGCTGCTGGCGATGTTTGCAAATGTGCACATGCATATACTTCGCAGTGCGCGTGCGCAAACTAGTACGAGCGATCGGGATATGCTCACTCGCCCTGCAAAGACAGCCCATAGGAATGAGTGACAGGAGAGGCTGTTTGTGAGTGGTAACAGGGGCAGGGCAGTAGTAATGGGGGAGTGGAGTTGTGGACACAGGCGTGGCTAAGTTTTTAAACGCCGTTTCTGAGGTGTGCATAATTAACAGCCAGCGTCATAGGACATGTCAATTGCTAGAAATATACACTGAAGTTCTCGCAGTGCTTGCGGCAGGGCATAGTCAACCTCAAGTGCTGCAATCGCAACCGATGGTGCTCGATGTACCAATGGTTTCATGCACTTCCTGGAGATGATGTACGCAAGTGGGCATCTTTAGATAGGCTGGTGGGCATCTACAATCAAAAAGTGTTCGCTCGCCAAAACATAGTGGGCGTGCTTATGACTTGCCCTGCGAGCGGCTGCCTTGACATCACTTAGCTGAATTTCCATACGCTCGATCCAGCGAGCGGGTCTGAATGAGCTCCAAGGTCTTGGGCCTGTGCGAGGATAATTGATTCCGGACAGCGGCACAGGTTTCCCAGCTTCACACAGCTCTCCCACTTTCACACAGGGAGAACCACAGGGAGCAGCCACATTAACGCAACAAATTATACCTGCTTTTTTTTATTACACAAGTACTGTGACATAAGGCTCTACCTTCTACAGTATATACTACTGTGACGTTTAATTACATCTCTTAATTAGAATTAAGCCACAAGTGTCACATGGTGTCTGATGTTTTACTAAGTACTGATTTTTTCAGTTTTTACTTTTATTTTTCCTGACATCTATAGGGCAGTACTCAAGCACTGCCTTTTTTATATATGATGGTTTCTATTTGTATTTCTGTGGCGACAGCTGATTGAATGTGCTTGAATATTCATATTATATATTGTCACCTATACAGTATATTGATATATTTTATGTTTTTATGTGTTTAATCATTTAGTATAATTAAAATTTGCATTACCAACACATGAGACCAAGTTATGCCGTTTAAATTAATTGGTCAGCTTTATTTAGTTACATGGTAGGTATGGTGGCAGGAGAAAGAACGGCAAACAACCAGCGTCCACTTGTCTTAGGCAAAAAGTATATCACAACTTGTGAGGGCCAACTATCCCAGACAAGGGTAAGTGTGATCTTAAAACTTGCAAGGGCTAACTATCCCTTTCAGAGCAAGTGATGCGGGCCCAACACCCATGCCAATGCACCATTCATCCTGCTCAGTCGAGAGGTGCCGCTGACCCCAATAGGGTGAAATCAGCCTATCAGTGCATTGAAGGGGTGTGCACCGCTATTACTGCTGCAAGATGGACGCTTCAATATTTCCGGTCTTTTCCGCCACAGCGGTTCTCAGCAAAGAAGCAGCCCGCCACCATACTAACTAACTACACCCCTTAATACTGCAAATATACCTTCTAAAAACAAAAAATTACCCTCCTCAGTGAGATGTACCCCATCCCTACGAAAAAGGTGGGCATCTTGGATCCGAATTAAAGGATGATGCACCACTAGCCCTCCCAATTCCAGCACATGCCTAGCCACCCATTTGTTCACTTTTCTCCTGGACCTGTCCAAAGCCACACTGTCATAACAATAGCGCCAGGAAAGCTTGGCGATGATCGAGGACCATACTAACAGGCAGTTAGGCCATAGCCGGACCACCTCGCTCAAGTCGCAAACAATCGCATGTCGCAGCTCTAAAGAAGTTTGTTGACCCAAATCAATGCCCCCGAGATGAATAATTAGCACTACGGGGGCTCCCAACCAACTAACACTCTCCCAACACGGGAACACAGAGGCATCCACTGCAAAGCGCGACTGCCCAGCCCAAAAAATAAAAGTGACCAATACACCAAATGGGCCTATCGTCCTGGCAACCTGGAAATATACAAAATATAATAGATGAGTATATATGCTAAATGTCAATTCATAAAGGAGGATTGGGAGGGGGGGAGGGAGACTTGACCCGAGTTGAAAACCTACAAAAAACCTGCTGGATCTTTTCTACTGTAAACATTTTCCTTTTATAGCTTCTTTTATTCATTATTAATTGTATTTTAAGCTAATCGATCAATGTCCAAAGCAGGGCAAAAAACAGGGCAAAATCTCTCGGGACCCCCACCGGAAAGGCAGCGAGTTGGCCAAGGCACTCAAGTCAAAACGAATAAAGTATAACAATTTATGGTTCCACACGAACATATCTTCTGTAGGCATTGGATTTCCATCTTCCGAGAGCCTGGATCTCCTGTGAAGAAAGACCCGATGAGGCCGCAAAAGTTGCGGCACCAATTCTAAAAGAATGGGTGCCGTAATTCGAAGGGGAAAGCCCGAGTTGCCGTATGCAGCGATAGAAGACCGATCGAAATTGGAATTTCGTCAGAGGAGATCCATCCTCACGCATGAGCCAAGCCCCCGGCAGCATTGGCCGGCAGAGATCATATTGGGAGGCAAGTGAACCGGACAAATCCCGTCATCAGGGCAGGACTTCAGGGACACCCAGCGACCCCTACCCATCTGATCGGTCTTAGAACGGCGAATACGGCACAACATCGCATCACGCAGCAGAATGTGGGAACGAAGCAGAGGGAGCCGCTACCAGCTCGCTGATGCGAAATGCCCCATGAAAGGCCATCGCAAAAGCGACGCGGAATAGAAGAACCTCGAATTGCGTAGAACAAATGCCCGTCAAGCTTTCACCTAGCCGCACTAACAAATCAGGACCAATGGGACGACGCTGGTCATCCGCGGTGGGCATGGCGCGAGTCCAACCCCTAAGGGCCCTTTGTATTAAAAAACCCTTAGCGATGTCTTTCTGCCCCGCTAAGCACAGAAAAATTGAAATCCCGGCAAGTCTCTGGGCAACATAAGCCCGCGACCTGCCGGAATCGAACAAGAACCATACAAAGGCGACCATGTTAGCATAACGAGATCTACCTGATGAACTCCGTCCTTGCAAAAATTTCTCCCACTGTTGCCAAGATGTCTGGTAGGCCGTCAACGTCCGTGGGGCCAACGTGCGAGATCTTCCATTCTGGTCTGATGATCTGCCAACAATGATATGGACAAGGCTCACCACTCAATGCCGCATACGGTGCTAATTCACGAAACCTCCGCCAATGCTGCCTGGAGAGCGGAATCTGCAATGGAATTGTCAGTACCCGGCACATGACGAGCTGTAAACAGTATGTTAAATTGCAAGGCGCGCAGGACTAGCCAAGCAAGGAGACGCAGCACTGGTAGCGATGACGATCTTTGGTTATTGATCACATGTACTACACCCAGGTTATCGCACCAAAACACGATGGAATGGTCACGCAACCGCTGACACCATAGCTCTAATGCCACCACTATGGGAAACAGTTCCAGCAGGAGCAAGTTCTTAGTCAGTCCTGCCTGCACCCATTCCGCCGGCCAAGCCGAAAAACACCAATCACCACCCAAAAAAGATCCGAAACCTGAGGATCCTGCAGCATCCGTGAAGAGCTGCAGGCAAGCATTAGGCTGAGGATCTACAGGCCAGACGCGCACCCCATTAAAATCGCACAAAAAGGTCTCCCAAACCGCCAGGTCCAGTTTCAATTCAGCCGACAGCCGCAGAAAATGGTGCGGTCGGTGCAGTCCTACCAAGGTCCTCTGTAGCTTGCGACAAAAAGTCTTCCCCATCGGGATAAAGCGACACGTGAAGTTAAACAGTCCGAGCAAGGATTGACCTTGACAAAGTGTTACCTTCCCCCCTGCTAACGCTAGGAGGA
The DNA here is from genome assembly GCA_031769625.1 of Taudactylus pleione. NCBI lineage: Eukaryota > Metazoa > Chordata > Amphibia > Anura > Myobatrachidae > Taudactylus > Taudactylus pleione. The sequence continues at coordinate 6,635,877 of JAUIMM010000841.1, read as the reverse complement.
TAGCATCCTGTAAGCGACGCACCTTGTCCGGCGGCAGTTGGCAAAGACCCTCCAAGGTATCGATTTCAATACCCAAGAAGACCAATTTACTTGCGGGGCCCTCAGTCTTGTCGTGTGCAATAGGAACCCCAAATTCAGAGAACAGTGCTTGCAATGAAAAAGGAGGCGATTGCAGCGATCCGAATCGGCTGGACCCACGCACAAGAAATCGTCCAAGTAATGCGCTATGCTCAACTCCCCAGACCCCACTGCGACGCACCAATGGAGAAAGGAGCTGAAACGCTCGAAGAACGCGCAGGACACCGAACATCCCATAGGAAGACATTTGTCCAGGTAATAGCCATCCGGCAACCGAAAACCCATGAAACGAAAAGACTCCGTATGCAGGGGCAACAATCTGAAAGCGGACTCAATGTCCACTTTTGCCATCAAAGAACCTGGGCCTGCTGCACAAACTAACGCTAACGCAGAGTCGAAGGACTGGTACTGCATGCGGCATACCTCAACTTCTATGGCATCATTAACCGAATTACCTGCCGGATGTGACAGGTGCTGAATTAAACGGTAACTCCCGGGGGCCTTCTTGGGGACAACACCCACAGGTGAGAGGACAAGGTCGGGAATTGGAGGTTGAATGAAAGGTCCAATCATGCGACCAAGCCCGACCTCTTTCGTAACCTTGTCCTTAAGTACGTGCGGCAAATCATAGGCTGAACGTAGATTCCTATAAGACCCGGAATCTACTGGCCGACTTATTGGAAGCAAAAACCCCCTTGCAAAACCCTTACTCAAAAAAGTGGCATCGTCCCGCGCAGGATAACGGTCCAGCCATTTTGCCATGGCATCCAGACGGATGGGAGTTGCTGCTCTACTTAGAATTCCCACCCCCTGCCCATTTGGCAGTGGGTGTTGCGGCTACGGGGGCAGTCCTGGGCTACGGGGGCAGTCCTTACTGGGGTGTGTCGCGCCGCAGCGGAGGCACTGGTGTCGGAAACGACACCTGTTTCCCAGGGTACAATTTCCATTATTGTATGCGTAACACTTACACTTATTCTGCCCTCCGCTGGCTGCCCTAGGTACCGAGGGGGACGAGGGTTGAACTGGCCGCCCAGGGAACTGATCAGACAGGACGCGTGTAGGCTGCGTCACCTCCATCCACACCTCAACATCTTTACAGCCTAGATCCATGACCTTGACCCGATCCTGTTTACGACGAAACTCCTCGTCATATTTACACCACGCCGTACCCCGTGATGACTTGAATAGGCCGTGTATCAGGTGCAAGTACCGAATCACATTAAGGTACTCGGACAGCCTGGTTTTAAGATAGCAAGCTGAAAACACACAAAACCCAGATATCCAATTAGTGTAGGACTTATATGCTTCCAGCCCAATACCCCCTTTCGTCTTTGCGGTCGCAAGAGCTTTTTTCGCCGTAGCTGTAAGGGTGAACATATCCACGTAGCGCCCTTTTTTGATTCGCTGCTTAACCCTGGTACGCATACCTCGAGTGACTGCTGTATTAGCGCAGTGTAACACATCATCAGGACCTTCTCCTCGATCTACACTGGTACTACTCCCTGACGATCGTTCGCTAGAATGCCTGTGGCGACGTGAGCGACGTCTACGAGACCTCCGGGCCCTTTTACGCCTAGCCTTACGCAAACTATTGCTTGAAGAGGAGGAGTAAATGGAGCTAAACCCGCAGTCAGACGAACTGGCACACTCACCAGAAGGACCGCCAATGTCATTAGTGATTCCAGTACTTGCACTAGCTGTGACACCAGTTACCGCGCTTCTGGTCGGGGCTGCGACCGCTGATACCTCCTCCAGACTGTCGTCTGTAAAAGAAGAGACTGAGGCAGCATCGCGTACACTGACTGTGTCCGCAGCCTGATTGGGCTGAGGAAGGGAGACCGCAGAAGGAGTGAAAGAGACAGAGGGAGCTGCGGGCATAGGGGCAAGGGAGAGGCCGCAAATCCTGCCTAACTGCTGCACCAGAGGATCAAGCTGCGTCTGCACGGCGGACACCGCCGACGCAGAAGGGCCTCCAGTGTCAGCAGCGTTTCCGGGCTTCTGGGTCAAAAGTGGTGTCAGCGCACCCACCACAGACACCAGCAGCCCGGCAGATTTTCCAACAACAGATTCCCTACACCCTCTCACTTAACACGCCCCCTAACCTATCGCCCTATCACATCTGCCTAATTGCTGTCAAACAAACAAACATCTTTAACTTTATTAACCCCTCTATCCCTGACTAGAAGTTTATGTGCCCCTTGCTCTAGCCCAAACCTCCGTTATATTTGCGTATGATAACTGGCACATCGGACAGTGAGGGAGAGGAGACCACTGGCGCTGCCAGCAGTGTCCTATCTCACACTGCCCAATGTGCCACTGTGGGCACCTGCACTGGTAGAGGGCAGACGAGAAGGTAGAGGGCAGAGCAGAAGTGTTACAAGTTGGGGTGATTGCACTGACTGCCCCCCCCCCCTCCTGGAGTCACCCCTGTGCTGAGATTGGTACAGAGCACATAGTGTTTTTTAAATATTTTTTGTGGGGACATGGCCACACCTACCAGATTAATCGACACATTACTCAATACCCGGGCCTGTCCTGCGCTCTCGACAGGCTTGCCTTCACAGACATTGTCTCACAAACTCAGCAGAGCTAATTTATTAAATGATTGGCGGACAGGGATGTAGTTATGATCTCAATCCCAACGCTGGAATCCCGACAAGATAGGCGTTGAAATACCGATGCCTATCTTAATCCCGACTCTGGAATCCAGATGGATGCCAGCCTGAACCAGGTAAGCCAGGGCACCGTTAGTGTTAACCGTGGAGGGGGGGGAGGTTAGGTTTAGGTAAGTTAGCGGGGTTAGCGTTAGGTTTGGTGGGGGGGTAGGGTTAGGCACCACTGGGGGGGGTTAGGCACTAATGGGGCAGGGTTCGGTTTAGGCACGAAGGGGGGAAACTGAGTTTTAGGCACTAGTGGGGAGGGTTTCGGTGATACCAACCAGGGGCGGATTGGGCCACCGGGACAGCGGGAAGGTTCCCGCTGGGCCGGTCCCATCCTCCCCCGTGCAGGGCCAGTTCACATTTCCTGCCGGGCCGGCTCACACTGCCTGCCGGCCCGGGCTCGCAGCCATACTTCCGGAATTTGCGCTTCAGTCGAGAGCGCAATCCGGAAGCTGCACCATTCCTGCCCGCCTCTCAGGGGTCAGGACCATTGGCCGTCCAGCGCAGCGGCTCCCCTGCACCCGCGGCGGCATCAGCAGCAGCGCCTGGAGCCGGGTGACACAAAGTCAACAGAAGCCATCCCTCCCATAAATGGTACTATGCCCTCATGCTGCACTGAGCATCACCCTCCCCTCACTG